>WBMV01000457.1:894760-940598 GCA_013396655.1 Campylorhamphus procurvoides
AATTATTATTATAAATGGTTTCAGCACATTGGAAATCTTTAGTGATAAAAAGAAAAAAAAAATACACCCAGGAGGAGCAGATCTTTCATTTCAGAGATATTCTCTGATTTCTGTGTGTGAAATTGTGTTGTGGTACATCCTGTGAATGATCATCCGGAGATGAATGTGAGCCCCTGTTGTTTTCCATGCATCATTTCTTATTTGACTGTACGCGAAGATCTGATCATACTTGAATTTACAGCATGTTATAATCTTATTTTGGAGCTTAATGCACCTGCTATTTTCTATCTGCTGAGGCTCTGAAAGCAGTAGTGAGCAGAAGCTGCAGCTTGCGGCTGTGAATGTTTCCCCCCCCACAGGGTGTTCTGTCTGTGGGCACCTATGGGTACACCTTCCAAAACAAGCAACCCACCTAAGGAGACCTGAGATGGTGTGTGGGATTGGGCCGGCTGGTTGAATCCTTCCTGACTTTGGTTAAGGCTCAGCCTTGCAAACAGCCACATCCAGGTGGCCGTGGTCTATGCCTTTGAGATCTCCACTTCGAACTGTGTTTAGATGGCATGGTGAAGATCTCCTCTCTGAGCCTGCTGGGTGCTGTCTGTCTGGGACCCCCGATGGGATAAAGTCAGGGGTGACCATGCGCACCAGGCTGTCTTCTTTATCTTCAGCTGTTAGGATAAGGAAGAAGGATTTCAGCTGACTCCTACTTGTCCCCTGTGGATGGGAGCAGTGCTCCGTCGCCAGCTGGGCAAGGGTGCATGGAGGCAGTGTGGCAGAGCGCTTTTGTTGCTCCTGCAATACGCACAAGCAGTGGCTGTGTTGGAAGTTGGACGGGCTGACAACACCTCTCACCGTGTCTCTTGGCAGCAGTAGAAGTGGCTGATTTGTACAGCAGGGACTAAAGCATGACTTGATAAACCTGTTAGTCCTCCAGGTTTTCATCCGGGTGCTGAAAGCTGTGCACATGAAGCATAGGAACGAGATGATTTTCAAGGTCAACATTGGGTGCCTTAAGAAAGATGCAGAGTGCTAAGGCCAGGGACATACCCTCCTTGGGTCCGGCTAAGCCATCTGGTGAGGCTGCTGCTCTTGCACAGCTGCTCTGCTATTTTCCACCCAAGAAACTCATTCCTGGGTGAATTTCCAACCAACTTTGATCCTGCTGTTTGTACAGTTTAAGGCTAATTCATCATTATTGTTGCTTGTTACAGAAGGTGTGCTTATAGGGACAGGGATGAGAAAATAGAGGGAGGGAAGAAGGGAGGGAGGACAGGTATCCGGCATGAGCTGGGGCAATTGCCTTTCTATCTCCAGGAGAGGAACACTGCTGAACACTGGGCAAGAGAATGCCCATGAGTGAGATGACCAGGACAGCTAGGGGTAGGATGCAACCCTAGGATCCGGGTTTGGCAAGGTTCAGCCCTTCTGTCAGTGAAGCAAGCCAGGCGTGTGAACATGGCCCCAATTTTGTCTTTCCCTAAAACTGTAGCCACACACAGGCTAAGTTTGAGATCCAATGCTGATGCAGAAAGCAGGGTTCACCTAGTGAATTTCTATGGGTGAAAACCAAAACATCAGGATATAGAAAATACAGAGAAAAAAGTGGAAACAAAGCAAACAAACCTCCTACTCATCTTGGGCTCTATCCACCTTCCCTGCAGGCTTATGGCATTGTATATGAAGTCTTGGTGATAAAGCACCAAGGGAGCATCTCTACCATTTTATTCCTGTTGGAGGGCAAACCCAGGCCCAGATGGGATACACAGAGCAAGGGATCCTGTCTTCATGAGAAAGAAGTGCTCTTATTGTTTCACATTTATTGAGAGGTTTTGAAAGGGCAGGAGGTCTTCCTGGAGCATGATTGAGTGTCAGGTGCATGAACCTGGGCAGGACAGAGCACAGTCATTTGTGCAGCTTGAAGAGGTATATAGTGTACACTAAGGAGTACAAATATACATGGGTAATGGGTGGAGAAAATAGACTGTAAAAGGCTTATATCTTTCCTTTATGCAGAAGGACAAAAGCATGCTGCTGGTACCTCTGTAACAGTGCCTCTGACAGGATCTCACTGTGTCCCCCTTCAATACCATAGCAAGACCCAGACCTCAGGTGAGTCCCTCCTGTGAAAGGGTCAATTGCAATGTCTCTGATCTTATTTTGGGTGCCTTGTTTGCTGCTAGCAGTGAGGGCAGCAGACTGGAAAAGCTGCAACCAAGCACCTTGATGCAAACCACAGTAATGTCTTGTGAGCTCTGAAGATGGGCAGCTGGGTAGGACCTTTTCCCAGTGCTTAGTCCCAGCTTACCTGCTATTTGCAGAAAAGCATAGTTGTACATAAATGTTGCCCTATTTGAGCTACACACCATGAGACATGGCGGTCTGTGTGCCAGAGATGTGCCCTCTCTGCTGCCTTTCCTCTGGGCAGGCCCACACTTCACCAGCATGAAGTTAAACGGGAGTTATCCTCCCTGCCTTCTGCCGTTTACAATGGAAATTAGTTCAACAGGATGAAAGGTTGATGGTGGGAAAGCATGTCAGAAAATACAATGCAGAGAACACAACCCTTGGGAGAGAGCTCTTTGTTTTGTTATTTGAAAGGGCTCAGGATTTAGCCAAGGGGGCGTAGTTATAATTTACTTTAAGGGATGCTGACAACTGCATTTGTCAAGTTAGATTATGGTCATACTGTCATAAAGGATCACTCTGTTGTTTTACTGCTAGTGTATAGATGCATAAGTACTTTGGGCTTCAATGAGGATAAAAATATGGCTCTGATGTGTGAAAACCCATACTGCTGCCTAAATTTCCACGCTGCTACATGGCCCTTTGGTCACCATAGGACTATTTAGTGCATACATTTGAGCACTTGAATGAATTTTAAGTCTTTGTAGATCTGAACTAGCTTGACCTTCTGACAATCACACTTGCTTAATTACTTGTCCTAAATACAGTCAGACTGCACGGGATATGCTCAGGCATTTTCAAATAGATGTGAGCTCAATGCTGAAGGGATTGGGCGAACACAGGCACCTTGATCTGCCTGTATGTTCAGAGGTAGGTACTTAGCAAAGTGACCTCATGCTCTTAACTTCAGTTTTGCTATCCATTATTGTGCCTCTCCTATGAATTCATGCTACTGTGCTCACACAGAGTATTAGTATTTGCCATCCCGCTTTTATTTATCTTCATTTTTTAATTTCAAACTCTAAAAGCCTGAGGATTGATTTATGGTGTTTTGTATTTTTTTTCTTTTCCTTAGAATAATGCCTGTTGCCATTTATATTTGTTAATCAAATGTTTCCTTTCTGCTAAAAGACCTGACTGTGTGACAAAGCCAAGTACTCCCAAGAGAGCTGCCTGTAACTGCAGCCCATCATGTTTGCTGGTGGGATGGTGCTTAGCAAGGGTAGAGATGCTTCTGGGATACAGAACCATATGGGACAACTCTGAACTGTTTCAAGCTCCCAACATGAAATACAGTCCCTCTCAGGCTGCCCCCCACTGAATGTGGGCAGACCCCTGTGTAAAGCAGGGCTGATTTGAATGTAAATTACAGGACTTTGCTGCAGTTATCCACACCGAGGTGCTAGTGAAGAAATGACTTGGTCCTTCCGAGTTTGTTTTGTGTCAGGCCCCTTGGCATCCCTTCTCTTCCTGAAAAAGAGGGATGAAGAACTGCATTGGTGCCTGGGATTTTTTTTTTTCACATTACTTTTCAAATAACCCTTCCTTCTGTCCCATGTTTGCTATTCTTCATGCTGCGCTCCTGAAAGGTGCTTGAACTTAAAAGAGTTCAGTCTTTCCACCCTGAAGAGTTATTCTGAATGAATTATTTTCTGCATGAGGGTGGGTAGAATAAAACACAACTCTTGCAGCCAGGTGGACAGAAGGGGATGTTGGCAGTGCACACCTAGCTCATCTGGCATGGTCTGGGTGTTTGTGCCAGGTACTCACTGAATTGAGGCCCTTCTAGAGCACTTACCTTTGGCTTTGTAAAAATCAGGTTTAACTGGAAAGGCCTGAGTTTATTATATGGTGCTGTATTTTTAGTATAGGGATCCTCCAATTTTGAATCCAGCCATGCATTTGATTCCTGGAGGCTCAGGTAGGTTTGATCACTGAAGCTGGCTTGCTGGCATCCAACTCTCCCCATATTCCCATGTTCACAGTCCCTTGAAACTTGAGCTAAATGAGACACTGTTGAGCTTTTCCTGGTGCCATTTGCTCCCAGACGGACACACCATTAGCCCTTCGTGTGCTGTGACAGCCGGGGTCTGGCTGGAGCAACGCAGGGCTCGTGGGGCTGTGCCGGTGGCACAGCTGTCCTGCCCGGCCCGGCACACCGAGCCTGTTCTCCCAGGGCAGGGGCTGATGGTAACACCTCAAATTAGCCATGTGGCCAGCGTTTAACCGCAGCATTACCGACCCACATCCGAGCAGCTGACAGCCTGAATAATTTACTGCATGCAAATGGTGGGACCTGCTGTCTCCCTTAGTGCTGGGATCCGATTGCCACAGCCCATTAATTGTAATTGCTAGTTTGTGCTGACAGGAGTGGGGCCTTCACCCTGTGAGCAATTAGGAAGCTACTGGGGAGACTGTCCCCCTCCATATCCTCACCCTCGAGAGGACCTGGCATTTTTTTCTTTCTTTCTTTTATTTCTATTTAATCAAACTGCAAGGCTATATTAGGTGATTCCCATATGCTGTAGTCCCCAGGCCATGCAGGGAAGACTCTGTCCCAGGGGAACACAGTGGCTTCAGAGTCTGATTGTCTCCGGAGAGGTTTGTGATGGCTGCCCTGCTGGCAGGCAGGACACTGTGTGTGAAGAATAGGTTTCTTGGCACAAATCCCACTGCAGGGGAGCAGTAACACCCGCTCCATGTTACTGGCAGGGGACCATCTCCCAGGGCCTCCTCACCACCCTGCAATACAGCATCTGGCACAATCTTCAGTCCTGTTTTAAACATCAAAAGCAAAGGAGCATCCACTCCCTCTCTTGTCTCTTTCGTTTCTTCACTAGGAAGCTTCTTCATGAGCAGCCCAGCTTCTCTTTTCATTTTTCCTTTGCCATTTCTAGCCTATCTTCCCCACCCTCAGCTGAGACATCCCCTACCATTGCTCAGACACCCTCTCTGCATTGCTTGGGTACCTTCTCTGCTCCCTAAACTTTTCTGATTCTTTTTCAAAGCAGGTTTGGTCTTCAGTCTCCTTTGTTGACCAACCAACTCCTTGTGAACACACTAGCTTTCAGTTCTGGGTGCTTTTGCAATGGGGACAGTAGCAGGATTAAGCTGACAACACACAATGGTCATGTTGTATTTGGGTGTTAGTAGCTGCTCCTCAGCTATTACAGTGTTGTGAGCACCTGGGAGAGTGCGTGGCCAGCAGGCACAGCTGGGGCAAGGGGGGAGGCAGAAAAGAGAAGAGAAAGCTTTGCTCCCTGCAAAAGTCCTGGAGAGCAGGCTAGAAGAAAAGGAGGGAGGGAGGCAAGAGGACTAGGCAGTGGGGCAAGACCACACACAGCCCTGGAGCAAGCGCAGACCCGGGGAAGTTCCCAATCAGAACTGGGCAAGAAGAAGCAGGTCTGCTCGTTTTGGCTTGCAATGACAAATGATGGTTCTTCAAGTCGTCACCTTGTAATTGATGACTGTGTGAGAGAGCAAGCCCACATGAACAACTGTCATTTGAATGGCTAGGGGATGCAGAGAGCTGGGGAAAAAGCCCCTCTGGAAGTGGTGTAAGGAGCCTGTTTGGCATCTCTAAGTATGTGAGCTATTTCAGGTATGTTTGCTAAACTTCTCCCATTACTTGCCAGCACATGATATAGCTATGCCTGTGTGCTGTATACAAGAGGACATGTATCCTGATGCAATGATACAGAGATTTCCTTTAAAGCTATCATGTCGGAACCCAGCGTGTAGCAGATGAAAATGAGATATGTTGGTGCTTGGATCAGCTCTTGAACATTTGAGAAGTGGGAATTATTTTTCTGGTTCCTTTTCTTAATGTTCTCTGTAGCACAAATCACAAATAGCACAAGCCCTCTGTTACCCATCTCCCCTCCCTGTCAATCCATGTGCTTAGAATACACAGCTGAAACCAGGCAAAAATTTTGAAAAATCTCTGCTGGAGGGAGGACATCATCTGATCCCTTCCTTAATTAGAACATAGGCTTGATTTGTCTATCTTGAAATGTGAAAGGCATTTGTATGTTAAGCAAATACTTAACAAAGGCTTATTTCAAGTCTGCACAAATGAATGCAGTTCTCCTGCCCACTCAGTTTTCCCAGGAATATGAACATTAAGGGTGAGATGCCACTGCTTTGTGTCCTTCTGGTGCTGAGAAACAGAGATGGCTGAGGGCAGGTGTGATAGAGGTCTATAACATTGTTTTATGCTAGAGATTGATTGTTCTTCCAGAGCAAGGAAGAGGGACATCCAACGAAGCCAAAAAAAGGCAAGTTCGGAGGAAATAGAAGAAAAACCTTATGCAGATGATGCATAGGTAGCTCTGTACTGAGGGATGCTGGGGAGGCTGAAAGCATGCACAGATTGAAAGGGAGATACAACAAATTGAAGGAGGGGAAAGCTGTCAAGGTTGCTAAATGCACAAAAGCTGCCACTGGCTGAGGCAAATGCCCACTGAAAGTTGGGCAGTGCTGGTCTGACACAGTAGAGCTGTTCTCATCTCTCTCATTGACACCAAACAATGGATCTGCTCTTGGGTGAGATGTGTGTGCTGTTCATCCAGCTGTCATTGGTTGAAATGGAGCTTCATCCATGACATTCATCTAAGCCCCCAATCTTCTGGATGGGCTTTAAGAGCACTGTATCCTCCAAGGTATTTATCAGTGCCTATCTGTGTTTAACCCTAGGAGCCATGAGTGGCCCAACACTTTGCTCGAGCTGGCCCATGAAGGGGAATGAGCATCTTCCTAGAAATAAAGGAGAAAAAACAAATAATAAGAGTCACAACTTTGACATCCTTTTTACCTAGACTTTCCACCTCTCTGAGGCCTGGGACACCCACCTCTTCTGAGCATTCTTTCAGTTAAAGCTGCTCTGAGGTCTGTGGAAATTTCCATGGTTGAGGTGATTCCTTTGCCCTCTTGCAGAGGAGGATTTTGTCCCCAAAGCCCTGCTACTCATCGTGCCTGTGGAATTGCTCAAGCTTAGAGGAGCTCTTTCCCATCACACATAAACACTGGTCACTAAGCTCCAACCTGTCACCTTTTACCAGTTTAGGCCTTCTCAGAAAGCACTTTCAAAACTGCACAAAAAGAGGTATGAAACCCTGCTTGGGGGAAAACCCCCAACCCATCACCACCAACAAAACAAGCAGCTTTTTGAATTCAGTTATCAAATTCCCTAATTTTTCATTGTTTTGATCAGACACAGCTTATTTCTGAGTCATGGATATAGCATGGATATCTAGAAATCTCATTTGAAATGCTACAAAAGTGTACTTCTCCTGAGCCTATTGTGGCTTCATTCTCCACATCTCTTGTGCTGGGACTTGTACTGGCCAAGGCAGCGACCCTGCAGGTGCAGAAGCTGCTAAACACAAATGGCTTTTTGCAGGACAAATCCACTAAACAAGTTTTATTTGGATGTTTTTCTCTCTTTGCTTAGGTGATGTTGTGGTATAACCTTCTGTGGTGGTGGGATGTCCCATGCAACTGCCAGCTCTGCAATGGGACCATTTTCTACCTCTCGGTGTTTCACTCCCCCATCACACTTGGCTTTTATATGCAATTATTGCAACACAGCAGCCTGGGGGACGGGCAGGAAGAAGTGACACTTTAGATTGACCATTTTACATAATCTTTAACAATAGAAGGGTTTTAGTGACTTGGTACAGCCTGTACTCAACTTAAAACCCAGTCTGTTATCGAGAAGTGCTTAGATGGTGAGATAAGCTGTTAATGCTAGTGAGGGAACATTACTACATAAGAATACAATGATGATTTTTTTTCCCACTTCCACTCTTTTTTCCTTATTTAAAATGTTCCCTTGAGCATTACCTGATAGACTTGAGTCCTGCATCAGGTCATTGTTTTGGTTGGACAGGCTGAGATCTTTTCCTCATTTTAGCTATGGTTAAAATTGCATTATTTTCCTTCTTTTTTAAGTAACTCAAGATGCAAGCTGATCAAGACACACATGTTCCAATTTGATAGAAAGAAGCTTTTATATCCTAAGAAGTAAACCCTTGTTCCATATTGCAGGGATATGTTTTATCTAGTGATATTAATACTTAAGTGAAAACTTTATGTAATGAAGATTTCCCCCTCCTTTTTTTTTCTTTTTTTTTTTCTGAAACTTATGGTTAACTACCAGCTCCTCTACTCCATACCAGGTTGTGTGCTGATGGGTGTCCAAATAACATTTATGTTACGTAAATTGCAGACAAGAATGCTCCTAGGACAGTCTATCATCACAGCCATCCTTTGGGGCTTGATGTGGAGGAATTCTATTGAAACTCACCTGCAGTTACCCCAGAGGTGCCCACATTTGTCAACCAAGCAGTGGGTGTGCAAGGAGCAGAGCACTTAACTTCCTTGTATTAAAAGGTGAGTGGAATGGAATCAGGTGCTGCCATTTGTTCTTGGCATGTGCACCTCAGTTCTTGAATCTGCTGGTTGTCCCTGAGCTCTGCAGAAGGAGGATGTTCAAGACAGTGTTTCAGCCCTGGCATCAATGGTGGGATTGATGCCCTCACAAAACTGGCCCCTCCCAGAGAGCCCCTGCGTGGAGTCAGGGATGCTTATCCACAGGCAGGACATCTTAATGGGTCTGTCACACCACAGGTGCATCACTTCCATGTCAGCTCCATCCTGATCTGCTAGGAGGGACTGTGCTGTGGAGTCAGGGGGACTTCTGGGTGGGAATTCCATTATTTCAGGGGAGAGGGGGGGGCCCATGATGGGAGGGGATGTGTGGAGAGAGATCTGGATTGAGGAAGGATTGGTGAGAAGAGCCTGCCCCTTGGGAATGGGAAGGTTTGAATGAATCCTGCTCAAACTCTCGGTGCTGCAGAGGGGTGGTGGGGAAGAACCTGTCCCCATTGGCTCTCCTGACTTGTGAAGTGATGAAGTGAGGGGAAACAGTTCTGCAAAAATGGCATTGTAGAGGGTGACAATTCAGCACTGTCATGCTGTGGTGGGGAAGGCAAGTGTCCTACTGGGACATGTAATAGGAGAATGGCTTGGTAGGACCTAAAATGTCATCCTTTCACTCTGCTCACACTTGTGTGGCCTCCACTGGGGCAACAGTTTTAGTTTCAGTACCACAAATAGGTCAGTTGTTGAGAATGTAGAGGAGAACAGTGTGGAGGGTCCTGGGGCACATTTCTGAGGAAATCTTGACAAATCAGCATTGTTTGGACTAATGAAAATATGGAGGGCTTCAAGTATGTACATGTCAGCTGTGGGGAGCAGTGTTCTCTGTGTCCATGGAAGACAGGAAAGAAAAGTGATTGTTTAAATTGCAGTAGAAGAGCATTGCATTAGCCTTCATAAAATAATTTCTATCAGTAAGGAAACTGAAGGAGCAGGATAAATTGCCTGAGGGAACTTGTGCAGCTTTCATTACTGAAAAACTCTCTCCTCTTCTAGGACCTATTCAGCAGAGGGTGTTAAACGTGTGCTTGAGTCAGACTGGAGTCATTGGCTTTGTCTTGGCTAGGATACAGGCGTTATAAAAAGTGTTAAAATTGATCCATGCTCAGGAAAGCATTAAAACATACGAATCATTTCAGACACGTTTAGTACCCGGTGGGTTTTGTCTTGCGTAGGAAGGAAAGGGTTGGTAACAGAATGTCTTAATTAACATATTTCAGAACTCCAGTGTGGTTGCAGTCATGTAGCTTTCAACATCTCCTCATTGGCCAAGTTGAAAGCAACGCTGCCAAAACTTTCCAATACGTCTTTAAATCCCGACTAAGGACCAACCCAGAGGGTTGAAGTATGGATTTAAAATGAAGCATTTGCTTAGTTATATGCTGGCTGCAAGGGCACCAGGGGAGGAGTTCTGTGTCTGGAGTTGGTGCTCAGCCAGTGGGAGGACATGTCGTGGTGGATGCGTGCAGGATGCACCCAGCCTTTGCCAGTGGCCCATTGCCCTATGCACAGCTCTGCCACTGGGACACACAGCCCTGGGCAGAAGCTGCTCTTCCTAAATCTGCAGTGGCCTGGAGTTTCTGCCTGAGAGAATCATCATGCCCAGAGCTTGTCAGAGCAAGTGGCATGATTTCTGGTCTCAGTGGAGCACAGTAGGTCTGGCAAAGCGACGGCCCTTATGGTGATGAAAGTTTTTTGTATTGTCCATTTGTGTGGGGACCGCCAGGATGTGCAAGACTTTGACATCAGCTCTGCTGGATGCTGGGTGCTGAGATCAGGTCCTGCCTGCCCCAAAACCCAGCCCCAGTAAGCTGGATGCCTCCAAGTTGTCAGCTGACATTGCTCCATTCATTGTCCTGTGTTTTTCATTCACCTGCAAATTTACTAAACACCTTACTGCAGAGGAAAAAATTCTTATTGATATAATGCACAGATGTTTTTATCCAGGCAGTGCCTAATGAATGATGAAATGTCAGTTAATGTTTTCTTCTGAAAGTTTTTGTTTTTTTGCAGTGTAAGGCTTTCTCTAGGTCCTGCACAGTAATTTTTTGTGGTGTGAAAAATACAAATTAGATACTTTTATATTTTAAAAGGTAGTGTTTAGCGGTCAGAAGATTCTGTGACGTCCTTGAACACCTTCATTCAAAACAGAGATACACTCAACATACGTGAACATTTTCCTCTATCTGTGGAATGAATATGAGCAATTACTTCACACAGCTCATACCAGTACTTTCATTTTCCTGTCAGAATATGATTTGTATAGAACAGTTGTGTTTTTTTCTCATCTGATTTACCACTTCTCATAGCTGTCCATGCTGGAAACCGTCCCCTCTCTTGCTTCATTTAAAACCATCAGCTTTCTTTCTTACTGTAGGTTATGTGCCGGAGCTTTATGTGCATCACTAGTATCTTTGCTGATCTCCAAGGCTCCACATGATATATTCATTTCCTCTAAGCAATTGCAAAACGTTATTGTTTTTTTAGTGAGACTTTAGCACAACCTAAAAATGTGTGTGTCCAGTCTGAACAAATATGATTCTGTTTAAATGTCTGGTGGATTTGCTTTTTGTAAGCTGTTTATGGAGGTGCTAGATGGCAACCTGTGCAGCATCAGGAACCTCCCAATAATTATGCTTCTATTGCAGCCTGTTTTCAGTGTATTGCCCTACAGTCTTGGAAAACATTTGGCTACAGCCTTCATCATCAAGAGAACCTATTTTACAATAGATAGATGTCAGCCAACTTCACTGCAGCGTCAGGGCATTTCCATGTGCACGAGGTTTTCACCTCCTGCCACCTGAGCCCAGGATGAGGACTTGAAGGGCTGTGTCCTTCTGTCTCACAAAACCACCAGGGAAGTCCCTGCTCTGTTGCCATGAGTGGCAAAACCTGTGTGAAAATCAACAGGATCTGTATTTTTCCCCAAGAGTTTCCTATGATACAGGCACCCAGGGAAATCATAGGTAATACTGTAAACACTGAAGTAGCCTGGTGTAAAGAAAGGCTGGCAAGACTCTGCAGATGAGTCAAAACTTCATTTTTAATCCCAGGGCTGGCTGGCCATTGCTTTTCTGTTATCAACCTTTCTTCGCCCCCCAATATTTTGATTCCAGAAAAAGAGAATAAAAACAATAACTGCTTGGTTAGCAGTGATTTCTTTATAAACAATATAAATAGATGAGTACTGCACGGCCCTGCAATGAGAGTTTGAAAAGAGTATTTAGAAGGCTCCTTAAGTTAAATGAAGTATAAGATCTTTATTGCTTTGTGGGCTGTAAGTGCCTGTGGCAATCCAGGGACAAACCAAGACCAACAGAAAAAAAAAAGTACCCTTTGATAAATAACCTTTCCATATTAAATGCACATCAATCTGACATCAACAATTAGCTGTCAGGTGCTTGGCTTTGCTAGCAGAGGCCAATTTTCAGATTAGTGCTAATTGCAGGGCGGGCTGACACATCAGCTCAGAGCCCCAGCAGCTAAAGGCCGGGCAGGAGCGGGTTCAATAGCGGGAGCAGGGGAGGGCTGAGGCTGCCTGTCTCCAGCTTGCTGGCAGTTTGACTGTAGACTAAAGTAATGGAGCTGGCAGGGTGGAATCAATTACTGGCCAATGAAGATTTTCCCACAGGTTGAAGCTTGGGAAAAAAAGGACGTTCCTGCTGCCGAGACAGCTGGCATGGACTGTCCACTGGGAAAGGAGCCTGGAGAATGAGAAAAAAGAGGGACAGTTCTCAGTGATAAATTGGTGACAGACTATAAATTATGAAAAGGGTATTTGGCAGAGGATTTAGAACTTGCTACCTCTGCTTTTCCCTCCCCCAAGATTTTAATGCCAGACATGATCACTGAGTCATTCAATTATCTTAGAAAGTGAGAAGTGTTAAGAGAAAAAGCTCAGAATATATTTTGCTGAGCAGGGTGTGTGCACATGTGAGCTGAGCTTTAAAAAGCTTTGCACCAGCAATTTCCCTCTAAGCAAGCCTTTGGACTGAGCCACTTGATGCGAGGCTTACTAATGCTGCTGTGTCTGTTTGTAAGATGGCTGGATTTCTGCAGTGCTGTTTCAAAGGTCACAAAACATTTTGTCCTCTTGATAAATTCAAAATTTCTTTTCCTGCTCCTTTTCTATGGCAGTTCATTTTAGTCCTGCAGACGACAGGAGCAGGGCAGAAGTGCAGCACCTGTCTCTGTATTTCACTGCATCTGGGCAGCAAAGCCAGTGATCTATTTGCTCTGAAAAAAACCTGTCCTTCACTGGCAGAAAGGAATCATAAAATCATTCATTGCTGGGAAAAATCAGCTCCTTGTCTATTGAAAATCAGATATTTATGTTATCAAAATTAAAATATAACAGTTCAAGCATGCACATAAGTGAAATCTGTATACAGAAGACTGACAGAAATGCCAAGCTAAAGCTTCAGATCCTATTCTTCCTACTCCTTTTGAATGTGTTTCCATATTAGGATGAGGATTAAATTGTTTCTTTTTGTCTCCTCTTTTGTACTTGGAGGAATTGAGTTAGAAAAATCAGGAGTCGAAATGTGAGCACTTGTCATTTTTTGCTATGTAACATTTATTCTCAATAGTGTGATCAGAAAACTAAGAATCTCTGGGTTATTTTTGTATTATAACTGAACAGTCTCTGTGATGGGACGCTTGTGAGGCTGATGAATTTGTCTGAGTTTTACGTCAGTGTGACTGTGTCTACAGCAGCAAGCCTGATGCTTGACGTGGGTATGTGCCTGCATGACTTCGTACGCGCGTGTAGCGGTGAATCTCTTTTTACCTCTGTGGGCTCCAAAATAAGGCATAATGAAGGTGTCCAGTCACCCAACAACTATTAAACAAAAGTTTATACCCCTTTATTTTGCAGTGCATGGTGGCACAGGGCAGTTTACCTGAGAACGGAGTCACTGCAGTGACTCCCCCAGCTATCCCGCAGTAGAGGCTACATTGAGCTATGGACGTGGTAGTTATCCTTTGCTTCTTACATTTTGTCTTCTGTTTTCTAAGCCAGTGTGATTTACTTGATTCACAACTTTGAGCTTTTCTTTGTGGCCCTGAGGGATAGAAATCTACTTTTTAATGAAAGCTGAGATTATCATATTATGATTTCCATTTGGGAGTTGGGGCTTTAGGAAAAACACCCATTCTCACAAGACATTATCAAGAAACATCTCAGGAGAGTTGGCAATGATAAGTTTAGGTTAGGTTTAAAAGTCTTCGTGGGAGGTTGGTAGAAATATAACTCTCTGATTTACATCAAGTTTAACTATATCTTTCTGAAACTTTTAATTGTGCGCATCAACAGATGGATGGAAAAGAGCTTGATTGGTATGTCAACTTGCAGGGTCTGGAGAAGGATTTCTCTTGGCTCTGCCAAGAACTGGGAGAAAGTACAGAAAAATTCAGCAGTCACCTGGCTCATGCAGAACCCCTTTCTCCTTCCCACTCCTCGGTGTATCTGATCCTCTTCTCACCTGCCTGCCTTTCTCTTTTCCCCTCTAGAGACATCAAAACAACTCCTACTGCCACCCCTCAATCACAACAGGGGAGATCAGCTACCCAAGAGTCTTCGCTGTTTGCTTCACCATTTCCTGTCACCTTTCTAGGCTTCAGCTTTGGCATTTGTGCCAGCTCTGCTCTAGCAGGATCTCACTGCACTCAGGCTCAGGCAACCCTGCACTATGGCCACTGTGGCCACCACCATGGCCACTGACACCACCACCACTGCCACCAGGGACTACAATAGTCTAACAGAAACTGAAATCTACCTGCTGCTTTTTACCTTAAACTCTAGCTTTGGCTGATGGTTTCTTACCTTATTTGAAGGAGGTGTTTAAGAATGAAAATGAGGTATTGCTCCTAAGGCAGGTAAGAAAGAAATGATGATAGTGTCAAATAAGATGAAGATTCCTCTTGGTCCTGCCCTGCCTTCCATAGTCTCTCCTGTCTCTCTGTTTCCTTCCCTTGCTCTCTCACAGCTGTACTCACATGCAGGCTGGGGCAGACATAAAGGTGTACGTGGGAAGTACCTGTTGCTCTCAAAAGAAAGGTCATACAGTATCTACTGTTGTTTTCTTTGTGAAGGATGACAGATATCCTTGAGCCTTTGTGAAAGAAAATCTGGATCTGGTCCTGGGAGTTAAATAAAAGTCACAGTGATGGTCCTGCTTTAGAGGTATTTCCTTGAAATAATTGTGTCTGACCATGTGCTGCTGAGGATCCATCAGATGCCCAAGGCATGCTGAATTATTCCTAAACCCTGATGGTGTCCTGGCCTCACTACTGCT
Organism: Campylorhamphus procurvoides; assembly: GCA_013396655.1. Classification (NCBI taxonomy): domain Eukaryota; kingdom Metazoa; phylum Chordata; class Aves; order Passeriformes; family Dendrocolaptidae; genus Campylorhamphus; species Campylorhamphus procurvoides. The sequence continues at coordinate 909,682 of WBMV01000457.1, forward strand.
TTTCCTCCTCTCACATTTTTGGCAAGTCTGTTCTCCAAATTCTATTAGACATTTTTGTTTTCTGAAATAATTTAATGCTTTATATGACCCTGCTGACAGGTCTGGAGGCTGAGCAATTTCTTTTCCAGGAGAGGCAGATTGAGCAGTGCTCCTTATCAATCATGACCATGGGAGCCACCATTTTGAACTATAATTTGCTTCCTTAGGTTGGACTTTTTCTGGTGGAGTGCCCCATGGTATGAGCAGCCCTGATGTTTGTTTTGGGGTTAGCCTGACAGATAGGATTTTTGACTGTGGTACCTACTACAGAGGGTACTGGCAATTAAATACCAGCAGGTTTGGGCAGTGCCACATCTTTGTAAACTCTTGAGCTGTCCTGCTAGGGTATGCAGGTTGAAGGTGTTTTAAGTGTGTCACATGCATGTTGGCCTGGCAGAAAGCTGCTTTGACTGAATGGAGCAAAAATACACCCTCAGAGGTCTCCCTCTTGGCTGTGCTGAGTCCTGCAGGGTACCTGCAGCTTCTCGCCAGTCCCTAATGGCAGGGTAACAATGGACTTAACTAAATTAGGTGGTGTCATGGCTGCAGAGCACTGTAGTGACATGAAAAGAGACAAATCCAGATCTCACTGGTGTCTTGGCTATGACTTTTCATTATAATTGCTGCAGACTGTCTTCTGTTGGCTGCGTCCTGTGGCCATTGCTTGTTAAGGGACTCTCTGTGGCTTTTTCTGCTTGGTCTTGACTGCTTCATGACTCACCTTAGAACAGATTCACCTTCCTCATGTGACAAATAACATTCAGAATAGGAGAGAGGCTCATTAATAAGATGTGAATATGTGGTAGGCATGGCACTAAGATATCAGGCACCAATCTAGCCAGAGTCTGGTGGCTGCAATGAGAGAAAAGTTGTCTGAGCAACAGGACAGTCTCTCGTGGTCATTTCTGTGGTGGAAATCTCTCATTAGAACATATTCAAAGTGCACTGGAAGGCAAACAGATGGGACAAAGCTGATTCTTGTATCAAACAGGCAGTGCAGGGCTACTGTACTGACTGTATCATTTATTTTAATGGGTAGTTCAATAAAATCCTCAGGGATAGCCTTGCTTAAGCATTGGCCTGGCTTACAGCAAACTGTAGGAAGATTTAATGACTCATATTCAGCATCAGAAGAGGCCAAACAGGCCAAAGAGAAGGTTAAAAGCCCTTCAACTGGGTAAGGCGATTATTTTCATCATATCTAGTACTGTCTTTCTAAGTTTCTGCTTGAAAATCCCTCTGTCTCCCCAGAGCAATTCAGAGCAACCCCAATTGCAGACAGAAAGCCATTCAGAGCAAGTTTTCGATGAGGCCTTTTCCATGCCTCCAGCATGGCTCATAGTGTAAACACATGATCCAGAAACCCTGCACTATGAGCAATAGCAGATATCCATGTTTCTGGATGCTCTTCCCACATCTTTCTCCTGCCTGTCCCAGGGAGACAGAAGGGGAGATAATTTTGCCTGGTGAAAACTCATCCAAGAGGGCTACGAAGCCTTCAATCAATTCTCTTTTCCTTGATGCCCCCCAAACCCCTCAGTCTGGATTTGGCCATGTACGCCCCTGGCACAGCTCTGGGCAGGCTGGCGGGTGTCCTGGCAAACACGACTACTGGTGGGGGGACAGCACAACACTCTGCCCCAGAGGATCCCTCCACACAGGGACCTGAGCTGATTCCAATCCTGAAACACTGAGAAAACTATTGAAAGCTTTCAGGCTCAGGTAAGAGGACTGAAAAAAGCTCTGAAAGTATGGAACAGTATGAACCCGGAAATTGTATGGGATCCGCAGCTCCAGCTGAATCCTTACAAATCTATTGGCCTCATGGGATTCATCCAAGAATCCTCAAAGAGCTGGCTGATGTCATTGCAAATCTCTCTCAATGACTTTCAAGTGGCCTTGGGAATTCAGAGAGGTCCAGCTGACTGCAAGCTGGCAAATATTGTCCTGATTTTCAAGAAGGGCAAGAAGGAGGACCCTGAAAACTACAGACCTGTCAGTCTCACTTCAGTGCCTGGTAAAGTTATGGAGAATATTGTCCTGGGAGATGTTGAAAACACCTGAAAGACAACACAGTCATTGATCACAGGCAGCACAGGTTCATGAGAGGAAAGTCCTGCTTAACCAACTTGATTTCTTTCTGTGACAAGGTAACCCATCCAGATGATCAAGGAAAGTCGGCGGATGTCATCTTTTTGGATCTCAGTAAAGCTTTGGATACTGTCTCTCACGGGATCATTCTGGACAAAATGTCCAGCACACAGCTGGATAAATACATCACACAGTGGGTGAGCAATTGGCTCATGGGTCAAGCACAGAGGGTAACAGTGAATGGGGTGACATCAGACTGGTGACCTCTCGCTGGTGGGGTTCCACAGGGCTCCATCTGGGGCCCTGTACTCTTCAACATGTTCATAAATTACTTGGACACAGCACTGGAGGGGATACTGAGCAAGTTTGCAGATGACACAAAACTGGGAGGAGCTGTTGACTCCCTCAAAGGCAGGAAAGCCCTGCAGAGAGACCTGGACAAATTAGAGGACTGGGCAATCACCACCATATGAAGCTCAACAAGGGGAAGTGCTGGATTCTGCACCTGGGATGGGGCAATCCTGGATATTCATAAGACTGGAAAATGAGATGCTGGAAAGCAGTGCCATGGAAAGGGACCTGGGGGTGCTGGTCAAAGTTGAATCTGAGTCAGCAGTGCCCTGGCAGCCAGGAGGGCCAACCCTGTCCTGGGGGGCATCAGGCAAAGCATCACCAGCTGGTCGAGGGAGGGGATTGTCCTGCTCTGCTCTGCACTGGTGCGGCCTCACCTTGAATATTGTGTGCAGTTTGGGGCACTGCAAGATAAGAAAGATACTAAGATATTAGAAAGTGTCCAAAGGAGGGCAATGAAAATGATGAAGGGCCTTGAGGTGAAACAGTATGAAGAGCAGCTGAGGGCACTTGGTCTGTTCAGCTTGGAGAAGAGGAGACTGAAGGGAGACCTCATTGCAGTTACAACTTCCTTGTGAGGGGAAGAGGAGAGGCAGGTACTGATTTCTTCTCTCTGTTGTCCAGTGACGGGACCTGAGGGAATGGCCTGAAGTTGTGTCAGGGGAGGTTTTCGTTGGATATTAGAAAAACGTTCTTCACCCAGAGGGTGGTTGTGCACTGAAACAGGCTCCCCAGGGCAGTGATCACAGCACCAAAACCTGACAAAGCTCAAGAAGTGTTTGGAAAATACTCTCCTGTACATGCTGTGACTCTTGGGGATGGTCCTGTGCAGGACCAGGAGCTGGACTTGATGATCCTTGTGGGTCCCTTCCAACTTGGCATATTCTGTGATTCTACAAATTAAATGTGAGCATCCTGAAGAGATCCTGTTTAAGGGCTGGCATAAAAGACCTCCCTGACAAGAGCCATCTTTACCTGCCCTATGAAGTTTTTCTAGACAAAAACACGACATAAAGGAAGAAACCCACTCAAACACCGCAAAACTCATTCCTAGCATCAATTAGTCTCCACATCCACAGACAGACGCTTCACTTTGGTGTGATCCAAGCAGGCTTAGGTGTACATGTTGAAAGTCCCATAATGATGTTGGTCACCAGCAGTGCCACAATCAGTGACTGGGATGGGGTCTGCAGTGGTGGAAGCAGCTCTGAGTTAATCTAGCTCATGTAGATCCTTCAAGTGGCTTTAAGAGACTTGACTTCTGACAGAGGCTTTCCATGCCCAGAGCCAAAATTTGAGGCATTTTAAAGGACTTACTCAAACCCACTATGACTCATGCAAAAATAAAGCATTTCTGGATATGAAAGGACCATTTATGCTCTCCACACACAAACCCATTTTTTTTTTAATCCTCTGCACATTGTAAGATCTTTGGGAAAGGGGACTTGTTATCTCTCTCAATTCAGGGCTTTATGACCATGTGGTATCTGATTTTCTACTAAATAGAAACAATGGAAAAGCATCTTTCTCCTTTTTTCTCTCTTTTTTTAAATTTTTTTTTAATTTTTTTCTTTCTCTGCAGCAATTCAGGCTGTAAGAAGATTAAAATGATCAGGATTTTCTCTTCACGTTTTCTAGTGTAAATATATAAAATATTATGACTGGGAGGGCTGAAAAATTGTCTATGAAACACTGATAGCTGACAGATTAAAGCTGCATATCCTATCTTGTGGTTTATTAACCTGTTAATCAACTCAGTATAAAAAATGTTGCAAAATATTAATAAAATATAGAGTATTCCTTTAGAGCTCACACAACCTCCAGCACTTGCACAAATGAGATCCAAACCTTAGTCTGCTCTATAGGGATGCCAGTGTATGGCCTTGCTCATTGGACAGTGTTTGCAGAGGGTGGCATACAGAGGAGTAGCATGTCCTCTGAACACTGATGTCACATGACGGTGCTGCTGTTGAGCACTCTCTGAAGGACTCTGTTCAAGATTTATTTTTCCTCCTCTAAATATCTTTTTAAGTCACTGCTGCTTATTTGTACAGCTTTCTCAGAGCCCTCTTTTCCCATATTGTTTATAGTTGGAGTGCCTTCTGCTTATTGCTCATCCTAATCACTTGCATCTTTACTTACCCACCCTGAACCTATTGCCCTCACCCCTGTCTCCACTTACTGCAATTGATTTTGCTTTCTTTATGGATCACTTTGTGTGTTTAGCTTTTCTGTCTGTTCACAATGTGTTTGCAGTTTCCAGGATCACAAACATGCTTCCAGGATTAACTCTTACATTGCAGGAGGATTCCTTTTCCTAAGATTGGGTCCAAAGCTCCAAAGCTGTCTCTAGCTTATCATCAGTCTTTTCACCATGAAGCTTTCCTTCCTCCATCCTCACTCCATTGCCTCCAGTCATGGCAGTTTGTCTAAACTCTTTTTTGGACCCATTTGTGTTTTTTTCTAGGAGCCCTTTTGAACCACATGTTGCCCAGGTTACATTCTTGGCATATGTGAAAGTTGTCTCCTGAATTTCTCTCCTCAGCATCTTTGGAGGTCTACATAGCATCAATCCTTACATTACTTGCTGGACCACAATGTTTTGCTAATCTCTGCACTTCCTTGGCTTAGTTGAACTATTTGGTTCCAATTCCAGTCCTAACAAAGAACTATTGCTTCCACATTTTTATTGTTTCGTACAAGGGAGGAAGGTACAAGTTCTCCATCTCCTTATACTTAAAATTCCCACTTTATTCATTTATGTCACAGTATAGATATTTTAATGAAGACAATAATGCTAGCTTGGCATTTATTTTATATGTTCATTTAAGGTGCAGTAAAGCAGGTTGCTAGTCTTCATTCTCCATTACAACACATTTTCAATTAATGCCAATTGCTAATTGGGGAGCATTTGCCCTATCATTACTACTTTCATTCCATACAAATATCTAAGCTACTAACCAGGTTGCTTTTCTGTAGCAGCAGGTAATTTATTTGTCTACATGGAGGTAAACAGTTGGCACCCTTATTCATGCTGTTTCATCATTTAAAAATACTAATTATCTCAGAAATCCTAAGGTTCTTGCTTGATTTCTCATCCTCCGCAAGTTCCTTATGAAATCTTCTAAACATAAAAACTGATTTTAGAGTTTTAAATAAGGAAGAACATTTACACATCTCTGGTGAGGGTCACTTACTAAGACTATCTTGCAGAATGAAATCATGTAGTATGTATCTATATTCTGTCTTTCCTCAGAAAGTGCTTTTGAACCTTATAGATGGCCATAATAAATAGAAGAAGGGCCTCATCTCTCACTGACATATATAACCTGAGACAAAGAAACATGGCATTTTAGAACATCTGATCTTCGTAGGCTTCCTGGTTAATTAACAGAGAGGTAAAATGATCACATTAAATTACCCTCCTGTCAGTATCTCACTAGTTTCTGAAGAAGGTGATCTGAGCTCCAGTTCTACTCAAGGAACTTATATCGTTGCTCCAAGTTAAAAAAAAAACACCCAAGGAGTTGTTGCATTGTGATGCCATCTTTGTCTATCTGGACAGCACAGACAGCCTGAATTCTATGACTCACGCGGTGTTTGTGCAAAGAGGGGAAAACTGTCTGTAAAAAGAAGGAAAGAAGAAAAGGCACTTCCACAAATCCTGCTAAACGTATCATTGGGCCAGTTAATTCCTGTCTGCACTCTGAGATAGAGCCGTATCTCAGCCATACAAAAGGAAAAATATGACAGTCTGTTTTGCAGATTTGGTCATTTTTTGTTAAGTCAGCTCCTGATCTGTATCCCTTTTGCCAGCAGAGCTTTCTGACTGGTGCTGACTGCTAACTTTGACTCAAGTCTGGCTTGGCAATCTCCAAAACCAGGGAGTGTCGCCAGTGACTTCTGGGGACGTTGGCTCCATCCTAGATTCCTCACCCTCACCGCAGATGCTTTCAGAAACATGCTACAGAGCTTCATGACTCTATTTAATTTTTTTTTTCCTAGAATTAAGTATTTTTGTTTTTTTTTTTCCCATGGCTGAAGGAAACCCCAGCTCAAAGTAGCTTATGGGACAGTGTCAAAGGGAACACGCTGTGTTTTCTTTCTCAGGGACTCTTGGATGGTCCTCCTTTTCAGTCCCAGCCCTGAATGAGGCTGTTGGGCAGCATCAGCTCCACTCTGTTGTGCTCTGCTCCACAGTCTCATGAGTAACCAATGGAGTGACTGATACTGCAGCCTCTCCTTATGTTCACAGACCCTTTGAAGTCACTTCAAAGGGGCTGTTTGCAAAGGGGCTGCAGGTACAAGGCGGCTAAATATGGCCAATACCGTCTCGACTGTTTAACGATTCAAACATTATTTCTTATGAGCAAACAGAGGCATTTTTTTATATTGTTGACACTGATCCTCTAGCTTAGCAAAGGGCACTCGTGCAACTTTTTCTGCCTCAATTTATCATCTGCCCTAGGCATTCGTTGCACTTTGCTCATCATTAGGGAAGAAATAAAAGCCATTCGCTAATCCCCAAACCACTTTGTTCCTCTATGGCCCTTCAAAGAGCAGGGCCCCTAAATGGTGATTAAGGACTCTGGAGACCTTTCTCAAGAGAGACTCATTTGAGTCCCCATATCAGGCAGAAGGAATCAAATTCTCAAGCTGGGCAATGTTTTTTTTTTTTTTTAATTAATACCACGGGACTGAAAATAAAATAAAATAAGATAATTATATGGAGCTTTTAACCTTTTTATAGGTTTTTTATGTTGCTTTTAAAAAACCCAACTCTCTGCTCAGCTGGTGGATTTAGGGTGATGGAGTTAATTTGCAGGCTGATGCAGAGAGATTGCAAGGGTAGGAAGTTAAGCTAAACTCTACCTGGCCTCCCATTGAAGCAGCAAGATCTTGTGCCCTCTTGCTCTTGGACCTGAGATGTTGCCTGCCCAAAGGCAGAGGAACTTCAGTCCCTCCAGCAACATGGGGACAGGAGAGGCTGGGACTTGGGCTGAGTCCCAGTCCCAGAGCAGCCACCAGGTGGGTATGCTGCCTCTCTGGAAGCAGCTGCCCATGTGTGGAACATCCTCTCCTCAGCCCTGAGTGTCTGCTGATGGACACAAACCCACAACACTGGCAGCTGTGGCAAACACTTGATTTTCTGCCCTCTCCGTGCAAGCTGAATTTTCTCGTGTGTGTGCAAATTGTGGGGGGAAAAGCTGACATCCGTGGTCACTTGCACAGGTGGGAGACAGTGGCTGGATAGGAGTTCAGCAGTAAATACCACCCCAAAAGCTGGAAAATTTAGAGGTCTCCATTTCTATTTTATGACATGTCTAATTTTTTTCTGCATGTTCTTTCTTCTTGTCTGGAACCCTTTCCTGTAGCCTAATGAATACTGACTGAGGACATGACTTCTAGTTAGAAGTTATCTGTCTCTCCATCCCAGGCTGGATGGTAATATTTCTTATTTTCCTTTGAGCACAGCAAAGCTTTATTTAGTTCTGTGCTGTTGTTAGAAGCTTGGGGACACAGGTGCATGTGTGGGAGAGCAGAGGCACAGCCACAAGTTGGAACACTCTTTGTTTTGCCATTAGAGGACTTCTTGCTTTTACCTCCATGTGCAACCAGAGAGAATGCAGGGATTCAGAAGAAGCCCTGTATGACAGAAATGAAATATGTTTCACCACTTTTAGCTGGTTTCAAAAGCTCAGCACATGAGAAAATTGTGATGAGTCAGTAATACCCATGAAATGAAAATAATTGACACGGTTCTTCTTGTAGCACTGTTTCTAAGGCTGCTTTGTCTAGAGTCTCCATTTTAGGAGAACAGTGGGAAAAGCACTTTTGAAAAAAACCCCTCCTGATATCAGTAAAACTGATGCTCTTGTTTAAAAAAATCATGCAGTCACCTCATAGGTAAAGGCAATGGTATTGGAGTTGTAAGGAGGGTGTAGAGCCACCGTCACTTCCATTGGGCAGTGTGGGAGCTGGGGGGCACCACCTGAACGTTCAGTTCAGCAGTGCTGTTTGGTGATTCCCAAAATGCAGCCCAGGGACCAGCACTGCCCTGCGCCAGCTCAGCCTGTGTCCCAGCCTGAGAATATGACATTCAGGATGGATCTTACTGGGGGTTCCACTTTTGGTGTAGCCCTCAAGCAATTACTTTCAGGTTCATCTAGAAACCGGTGCTGTTGGTGCCTGTGAGAAAAGGAGGAGGAAGAGGAGGGATTTTCTACAGCAATAAGTGAGCAGTAAAGCTTAGCTGTTATCCATAGTGAGTATGAGTGCTTTGCCAAACCTTCTGCAAGGAAGAGTGGTTTGTGCCTTTTTTACAAACTACTGGGCGACCTACTAAGCTGTATTCTCTCAATTCAGGCCCTCTGGTGCGAATCTTGAGTAAGCAGGCGGGTGCAAGCGAATGGAGGCTCAGCAGCACCAACTGAGCAGAATTTGTCCCTTTGGTTTTTCTCACCCCTGGCGGATTCATCTGTCGTTGGGAAGAAGCAGAAACTTATAATTAACAGAGAAGCAGGAAGAGAAGAGCAGAGTTCAAAGCTGTCTGCCAAAAGAAAACGATCCTAACCGAGTCTCCCATGATTGTGTCTGGTATGACAATCGCAGCCCAGCACTTCCAAGGACAGCTTATTGTTGTGCCGCTCTCCCCGTCCTCGGCTGCCGCTATTGTCCGCCTGCCTTTCCTCGCTTGTTGAGCTGTAAGTTGCCAACCCAAAATTAGGACTCTTCAGGGGCTAAAGGTCAGCTGGAAGCTTTGTGATCTTTCGGAGGATGTGAGTTATAATGAGATCACAGAAAAGTTTTCAAACGATGAGCGATGCAGTGGCCAAAAGGGTTGGCTTAGTGATAAAGAATAGAGCAAAATTGGGGGGCTGATCCATTCCTCTGGGTAAATTTCTATACAAGTGCCGGTCTCATTTTGTCCATATAAAACAAGCCTGGTTTAACCTATTTAAAATGGGGTTAAAAGGGGTCATAAATCTCTACAGGAGCTGAGGATCCGCAGAAAACTCGATCTGATCTCTTTTACATCTGTTTCAGGTTCTCAGCCTTATCTGCCTCAGCTGCCTTTGCTCTTTGTGGCCGCACACAAATGCCATTAAACAAAAGTCCTTTTGCCGGGGCTGAGTGGCAGGTATAGGGTGACTGTGCTGCGGGGGCAGCGGAGGCGGCGGGGGGGAGCGCTGGCCGCCGACAGCCCCCGCAGCCCGCCTGATTGACATTGTAAATCTATACAGAGGGGTTGTTTGAGGGGAGCCCGTCAGATTGACAGTGTAAATGTGTAACACACACACACAGCCTGGGAGAGAGGAGCCTGCCGGCGGGTGGGAGAGCGCCGGCGGAGTGCCGGTCACACGGAGATTGAATTACAGCTGCATTAGATCAGAGCTGTGGGAAACGGCACCTCCTAAACACACACACGGCCGGCGGCGGGAGGGCGGCCGGGAGGGAAGGAGGGAGGGAGGGAGGGAGGGAGTGCGGGCAGCTGCGGGCCGGCCCGGGGCAGCGCCGTCGGGGGAGCGGCTCCCGCACCCGGCGGCACCGCGCAGCCAAAAAACTCCGGGGAAAAGGCGGCACGGCAGCCCCGCAGCTGGAGCGGCCAGGCTCCAGAGGGGATTTTGCTGGGTTTAACCGATACCTTTTAAGATTTGTGGGTTTATAGCGTTTCATTGCCGCCGTGGGGAAGAATCTTAAGACCACCGCTCCCTAATCCTTTTGATTTGCCATACACTCCCCTGGCATCTCACAAACCTGCGGCATTGGTGCCTCCGAGCCGAGGGCCGGGGCGGGGGGAGGCTGGAAAACAGAAACATTTTAAGCTCTATTAGAAAGGGCAAAAAGTCAGAGGGCTTTGAAATGAACGCGCTCAGCAGGAGCGGTGGAAGCATTTCCAGGAGACAGCGGGAAGGCATTTGTTTTCTTGGCTGGCACCAAAGCGCCGGCTCGTCGTGCCGCGCACAATGCATGGCCTTCTGTGGGGCCATCGCACCTCGGCATCGACAAACACCCCTCCTGCCTGCCACCCCTCCTCACCAGCCACCCCTCCTCACCAGCCACCCCTCCTGCCTGCCACCCGTCCTCACCAGCCACTCATCCATCACCCCCTGCAACCCCACCACAAGAGGAACCCACTGCAGTGACTTTTGCTCTGCTGGGGAAGAAAGAGCCTTCTTGCTTCCCTTTAATCCCTTGTGTTTGCACATCTCCCCGAGGGCTGGGTGAGCAGGGGTCAGAAAATGACCATAAAGGCTCCTATCCGCAGACCAGATTTTTTTTATTGTTACTTTTATTATGCAACCCACTTTTCAGGACAGCACTTTTTATTTGATTTTCCAGTGTCTCCTGCTTTGCATAATCCTCTTTCTGCCCAGCTCTACTGCCCAAACTCTACTGCAGTCTGTTTGTAATTTCTCAACCTCCAGGCTAATTCTCACAAATAAAACTCAGGGCAGAGAGTTGAGACAATGCCTGACACAGGAGCTGGGGCTCTGAGGACTCCACAGATCTAGAGGGCAGCTTGCCCCCAGCTATGGGCAGGATCAGACCTATGCTTTGCTGCTCTTGAAGTGTCAGAGACTTTTACTGCAAGGCTGATCTGTGCATCTTGGCTGAAAACTGGAGTGGCTGGCAGCTGGGAGAGGCTGTGGCTGAGCTCATGAAGTTGTGGGTCCTGAACTTGAAAAGATGTACAGGTGTACTATGGTTTGTAACAAATGGCCCTGCAATAATGGCCCAACAAAAACCAGAGGAATTTGTTTTCTCCTGCTTTTCCCAGGGATTTATAGACTGGATTAGAGGCCTACCCTTTTCACCAGTAGAATGATGCCAGTAAACACAGACCCCTGGCACCATCACATTTTTATCACACTGAGCTGCAAACTGAAGTGAGCAGTGAATGACTTGTGCTCAGTGTGAAGGGTGCCCAGAGGCCGCCATTCCCTGCCTGCATGTCATCCAGCGGGAGACTTCCCTAGCTTCATGTCATTTCCCCTTCCTCAGGCATCAGAGCTGATCAGAAAATCAGTCCTTAATCTCAGTCTCTCAGATGGACGTAGGTCCTCCAAGAACCTTCTACCAAAACCATTCAAACAGCCACATTTGGCTGACCTGACCTGGGTAAATAATTTCCACAGCTATTGTGGCAGAACTGCTGAGGTGGGTGTGATGGAGGGATGATGAACACTTGGAGTGGCAGCTGCTTCATCTGTATCAGCTGCAGCAAGACCAGCCTTGGGAACCTGATTCAAAGCAGGATGTGCTTTGGCACTAGGATTGCAGGATGGCTGGTGGTGGGCTTGGCCACTCTTCCATACTTATCCAGGTTGTCTGGTTGCTCTCCAGCATGGTTTCCGTCCAGTCTCCAATATGTAGAAGGCATAAGGCCACTCTCTTTTGAAGAGGAAAGAAAGTTCAGCTGTGTGTATACAAGCTGTATTGTGGCACTTGGCCTCATGAGTCCTGGCCTGTTTATTTAAGAGTATAGACATAGTTCAGGCAGAGTAAGCCCAGAGATTTACAGCAGGGGTTTGCTACTCCTGGGTCACAGATAACATGCCACCTGACAGGCTCTGACAATGCTTTGGTTTCCAGGAAATTAAATCTCAAGGCAGACCCTGGCTGATTTGGCAAGGAAAATGTCCCCTCCAGTTCATCTTTTTCTCAGTCCCCTTGCTCACAGGCCAGCCAAGGCCTTCTTCACATGAGGGTAGACAGATCTTTATGTCTCTTTCTGTAAAAGATGTATGTGGAAGGGGAGGTTTGAGATCTGACTGCTACAAGACTCATCCCCACACGATTACCAGCTATCCAGAGTTCCTTACAGTGCTGTCAGCCTTTGTGGAGGGACATACACATTTCTTGGTTGTTTAGAGTTTGTTCACTTTTGTAAAGAGTGTAAGGATTGTTCCAGAAGTTGTTGGAAGACAGCAGACCCCAGATACATGTCCTTTTGATACTCATACTCTATTACACATATAACATGGACCTGGAATGATGCACGGGGCAGCATCCCATAGTTCTCTGCCTTTAATTTCCAGTAGCTGCCATGGCCACTGCTGTGCCTTCACTGACAAAATGACTGTTCTTGTAATTTTTCCAGGCCTAACCCTGCTGGAGGAGATCAGCCCAACTTTCTGGTGAAGCTGACACAGCCTGTGGGAGAGCATCCATGTCCAGGTACCCCACTCTGGCCAACAGCCAGGACTCCTCCACTAGCAGTAATTGGGTGAAGATGTTTCTTCTTGCATGTAGAGATTTCTTGTTGCAGTCTCCCAGCTCAGCCTGGGACTTCCAGGAGGGAAGATATTACTCCTTCAGGTTGACCTCACAGGACTAGAAAACCTTGTTCAGTGCTACATTACTCAAAAGCCTTGACTGCAAGGAGAGGAGCTACTTCTCCAGCTTGTTGGCTGATTTGGAATTTGTCACAGCTCACTTATACAACTCACTGATTCTGGTCTCTACTGCTGTCAAGGGTAACCCTGCAGTGGTGGTCCTCCCTGCGAAGGAGCTGCAGGGCAGAGTGGAATTGTTTCCACCTCCTTGAAGGTGTTGCTAAGCAGTTTGTTGTCCTGAAAAGGGAGAAACAAAGTCTTAAGAAGAATCTGCTAGTTGGCAGCAGAGCATTACAGAAGATCTTTTCTTGTACAAAACAACAAAGACTTTTACAAAGGCTTTTACACTGTGCAAGTTTAATAGTCTGAAAACCTTTCATGGTTTTATAAGCCTTTTTCATGGCCTTTCTGAGAGGTAACCATTGACTGAGGTAGGAAATCAGAGCTACAGATGCATTTGAGCTGCAGATATCTTGGCAGGTTTTGGCCTTTGGGTGAGAAGGTGCTGATGCCACATGTCAGGGCAGAGGTCAATTTGAAGTTCTGCAGAGGATGGTCAAGGCTTACAACATAAATAGCTTTGAAATTCCAGTGCTATCAGCCTGAATCAGTGTAAATCCAGAAACTCTGGGCATCAGGAGCTTTCTGTGGAGCCTTTGTGTAGCTACAAACAATTCCTCAAAGCAGAACCCTTTCCTGGATAGGATTTTGGAGAGAGAAGTGCTTCAATTTACTGAAAGTTTGAAATAAGTACGCCGTGTCAAAGTAATTGAAATACAATTTAGTTTTGATGTTTTAATTAATTTAAAACATAATCTAAATAAAATCGCTACTAAATAAATTATTGCAAGTCTTTCCTAGGTTATGAAGTTGACAACATTTTTGCGAATTCAGTTTGGGGTCTGCTTAGTATCAGGAGTCTTCCAAAACTTACCCTTTTAACCTCAGAGAAGACCCACCAAATTGGAATATCAAGAAATAGGTAAGTTGAATTTATTGTGTCTTGATGAGATCCTAGCCCTCCATTTACCTGGAACACGGCCCTTTTTGTCCTTGTTTACTGCCTGCTTGCAATATAAATTCTCTTTTCATTCTCACAACATGTTAAGGATCAGCAATTACATTTTATACTGGGGCTGCTCGAGTTTTCATGAGAGATGCAACAGTTCACCCAGGGAACAATCCGTAACTGTGGCTTCTCAGCAGGACTCTCCTATCTCACATAACCACTGATCCCTTTCTGAGCTGAAAGCAAACCTCCGTGTGAAACACATTGATACAGCCACCTCAGCACACCCCTTTCTTTTCTTTTTTTTTCTTTTTTTTTTTCAACCTGAATTCTTGCTGGTTCCCAATGCAAATCATTTCGATCCTGCTTCACAATGGAGCAGGAAGGCTTTCCACTGGAAAAGCATTCAGTTTTGAACGTGCTTGTGGCGCTGGGGAAGCTCATGGTTTTCGGCCAAGCAGGGCAAAATCACACTTCCAGGAAAGTATGACTAACCCAATTTCCACATTGACTTAGCACACAGAGTGCCCTGGTAAATATAACACCTCAGAGGTCATAGGGATGGGGTGCTGGGGGTAGAGTTCAGTTAATTTATGGCCAGGCAGTGCAAATCAGGGGATTCTGCCCTTTGATGTCTAGCCTGCTATCAGCACCAGCTTGCTGGGTGAGTGAGATTAGCCAGTGTACATTATGAGGTTTCAGAGCAGGATGTTGTTTCCTAGATGGCCAAATAGAGATGCTGCAGAAATGGGATGGTGTGCCTGTCAGGGCTGGTGGGTTGCTGTTGGAGGAAAGCAGGTCTCAGAGGAATGGTGGGGAGGAGGTTACCAAAGAAGCATCTTACCAGGGGTGGCAAGGCATTGGAACAGGTTGTCCAGAGAAGCTGTAGATGTCCCATTCCTAGAAGTGACCAAGGCCAGGCTAGATGGAGCTCTGAGCAACCTGGTCTAATGGAAGGTTCCCTGCCCACAACAGTGGGGCTGAAACTAGGTATCTTTAAGATCTCTTCCAACCCAAACCATTCTGTGATTCCATGATTCCATGATTATATGACATCTGCAAATGCACACTCTATGAGCTGCTTAACCCACCTTGACCTTCACAGACCATATACAGAGTAGCTGTGGCATCAGCACAGTGGTGTGTGGTCCTCAATATGTGTTGTCTACAAGTTTTTCAGGATGTTGTCTGGCCAGAGAAAATAAATACTACTCTTTTCCTATCTGTACATGCCACACAAACAAGGGGTATTTTTTTGTGTGTAGACACAGGACCCTAACAGATCTGAAAAAGTTGGGTACTGTTTCTCTCACTTACTTAAAGCTTCTCTGATCAGCCTCAGACAGCTGTTCTCTCTTCTTTCATTGCCCCTTTTCTCCTAACAGCCTGCCTGGTACTTCCTTCAAAAACAGTTTCCTTGTATGAAAGCTAATAATTAAAGTCTCAGTATTTTCAGATAAAAAAATGATAGTCCTCTTTAAAAGATACAGTATATGCAGAATGCACAGAAAACACATTGCTGCACCTTTCCAATGTCTTCAGAGCATCTCCACTGGTGATAAATGAGAACAGCTCTGCCATGTACCAAAAACTGCCTGATGCACCAAGTGCCCATGGGAGCTCTCCTTCAGTGACTGCAGTGTGTAAGATGGGAGCTACTATGTCACTGTCACATAAATTTTTCTGTGGATTTAATTAAAAGAGGAAAGATTTTACAGGAGCGTTGAAAGCATTATTAGAAACTTTCCACACTTTTTATTTTGATGCCTTTCAAAAAGGGACTGCAGGAATTTGTATCTGAAAGTGTTCGCATACAACTAAAAGAAACAAACAGCAGCCTTGTTATTTACCATGTCTAAAACCCACTGGAAACTGGAGAGCGTCCCACTGAAAATACCGAAAGAAGAAATCTTGTGTAACGGGTGAAGAAAAGGAAGTGCAATTCAGTGATTAAGGCAGGCGCAGGACTGCCAGGAGGTCTTTCTGGCAACAGTTTTATTCCTGGCTTTACCACAGGCTTCCTGTGTTCCTGGGCAGGCATTGCAGGACTGGACAGCATAAGCACGTCTGGACACACACCGGGAGCAATGCTCCAGGGCTGCAGCCAGGGCACTGGGGTCAGGACTTTGCTCTTGGAGCAGCTCATGAGATGCTCTCACAATTCAAGCCAAGGAGTGTGAGCCCATCACATGGCCCAGCTTGGGACCGAGATCTGGGGAAGAGCCACCATGGGAATGTTGTCTCCTGATGAAGGGGAGACAGGCATCAAGTTGGCCTTGGCATCACTTTCTCTGGGTTGGCTGGCCCTGCTAGGGCTTGTGCACCTGGAACAAAGCAGGATTTTGAGTTATGACTTTCTGAGCCCAAATCTGGGGCATCAGATCAGCATGTGGCCTCCTCCCCTGCATTTGCAGTCCCTCCTCATGTGGTCATGGTAGAGACTACTGGACTTGGCAGACCAAGTGTTCTCACACCTTAGGGGAAGGAAGGAAACAGGATTGAAATGCAGAGGATTGTTTGTGGTCTAATGAAAGGGACTTCACCTTCTGCACTCATCACCTTCCATCTGAGTTTCCCCTCTATGGGAAGGGTAAATAAGGTGGGTGAGCGAGGGGTATGGATTCAGAGGTACCAGCCACCCTATTTATACCCATTATACAGTAAAGGTGACTGCCCTGAGGTGTCCGTGTCCCCTCAGCACTGGTCACCTCACCAGGCTCAGATAAAAAACACAGCCCTGGCTGCACAGCAGATCTGCCATGGGGATTATCTGCTCGTTTGAAGTGATGTTTAGCTGGTCTTAATCAGAAATCTGACTGTGTCAGGTTCACATTAGCTTGTGTGGAGGTAGTAGTTTCACACGCTGACATGGTAGCAATTAAGCGAGTCGCTACTGCTTCTTACCCCAGGGTACAACTTTGTTTTGTTCCTGGCAGATTAGTGGGGCTGCATGAGTTTCCACATAGTTTTCTTTCCTGTAGACCCTGGCTATTTCATGTTGAACCCTCTGGGACCATTTATTAGACCACACAAACAGTAATTATTTCCCAAAGAGGCGGACGGCGTTCCAGACCTGTCACATGGCCAGTTATAAAAAACGTTATGAATCTGAGCAAGAGAAGGGATTTCACTAAAGTCAAAGAGGCTAAAGAAACTACGCAATCACAGGGAATGAAACACTTTTGAATGGCAGGAACAAAAACAAATATTTCTTCCAAAATGCATTATTATGCCTTTCTTGGGATGGGAGGTCAAAGCCAGAGAGAGTTCCTCCTGAGTTCCCCTTCATTTCCTCCCTCAGCTCCTTGCTTTGGAGAAGGCCACAAACCTCATCTCCTCTTCATGTTAAACCATCCCGGGAGACCCAATTATAGCCTGGTTACCCTTTGCAAGAGCCCACCAGGAGAACACACATTTTTTTTAAGACTGAGGCAGAAGGCCTTACATGCAGGAAGAGGTTGGATGTGTCCAACCCTTGGAAGCAGCACTTTGTGCAAAAGGAAAAGGGCCACATGGAAAAAAAAAGATGAAATGCATAAGTTACAGCCAATCCAGATGAACACACACAGGCAACTGAGCTGAAACTTGGCCACTTGCCGCTATGAGAGCAAATGCTTCTCACAAGACGAGCTGCTCTCAGATGAACTTTCAGTATGTGACAGTTTTTCATCTTGAGGACCACATGCCTCTGCGTCGCAATTAAACAACCCCATGTCTTGTAGATGCCATGTGAAATGACTGCTGTTCATTACTTTCTAGAGTTCCATCCTACAATATTCTGAGGCAGTCATGCAGGACAAGTATCTTGTTCCAAACCCATTGTGTTTCTTTTGGCATTTGTATGAGTCAGGACTAAATTATTTTCGTGTTAATTGAGGGACAAAAGTCACGTCTATTACTTCAAAAATGTAAAATTCCATAGCCAAAATTTCTTCCATCTTCTAAATCAAACCATAAAAACAAGAATAAGAAAAACTAATAAAACAGCAATGTGTTTTGTGCTCAAAGGCAATCATGTTGCCCCAATATCATCTTAACATACAGTAACTTAATATCTTCCATCATTTCATAACAGGCTGATATTTATTGATCTCAAATATATATAGAGTCACTCATTGCAAGTGACCTAAGCTACCACTGCTATTGGAGGACTTGGGCAACTCCTCTATACTGGCTGAGTCCCCTGAAAGCTGTCTGAAGAGCTGTCTCAGGCATAGGATGAGTCCCAACAAAGCTTCTCGATGGGAGCCCACCAATATTGCATGCTTGGCACTACCACAAGCACAGCTAAGCAAATGGACAGTATGAGTTTTCACAGCCTTGCTGTCTACATTTTGGAGGGCTACAACAAATACAACCAACAAATGAAACAAGGAAGCTGGTGTTTCTAGCGAGCTCAGATTAGGTCTTTACAGCTATTGCCACAACAGCTGTTAAGTCCGTAGAGCTTTTAAAAGTCAAACATTGTCACTGTCAAGCAAAGATGATGGCAAATCCAGCTGTAGGCCACCGGCTGATGATTTTCTCAAGATAGCAAATAGCCTGCTGCAGAGCCCTGATTCCTGTCACGTTTGTGGGCTTGGCAAGTGACCCCACTGCAGCTCGTGCCTCCTGATGCAGCTGGCAGGTGAGAAGCAGTCCAGCACCATGCAGCTTTCCTTTGCTGGTATACCCTCTTGACAGGCAGTCTTTGGCACCACTTGTGAGAGTTGTCCACGTCAAGGCTGCGTTTCCAGATCAGAGACCCAGTTCTGGATCCATCAACACCTGTGTCATCTGGAAGGGGATGAGCTCTAGGTCAGGAAGGTCTCAGCTCCAGCACCTGCAAACTGTACCTGGCTAGGAATCAGTCCATGGGCTTCTTACCTAAGAAGGTGTGTTTTAGCTCGCCTGCATCAAACTTGTCTTACTACCAGCAGCGATGTGGTGGCATGAATGAGGCCTCTGGGAAACCAGCCATAGTCCTTGGTAGACTAGTCCTGGTTCTTCATGGCTTCTGTACACTGATATATCTAGGCTCTGTAATGGGGAGTTTCTTCCAGCTCCATGAAATCCTGAGGACTGTTTGTCTGTCTCTGTAATTAATAGGACTACCTCTGACATTACCAAGATAACGGCAATTTTTATATTCTTGTTGCACTTAAACTGGAAAAGTATTGTATGTTGTCTCAAGAAATATTGTGTGTGTGCTTGTGCCAAGAGATTTCATGCATAACATAAAGTTATGGATTTAATGCCCTCCTCCACAGTTTCACCAAGGGAGTGAAAAGCAGCATAGAGCATTTTACTTGTTAGTGGCCTCAAACCCAAACAGACTCCCTGTCTTCCTCTTGGTTTAGGTTTAGATACTGTGTTCCTTTAGAGAGACACAAGTGACAAAGACTCCAATAAGCACAATTTCAATGGCTTTCCAAACTTATCCCATGACAGAGCAGGCGTGTTGTATTTTGAAGGACTTACAGAGTATTAGGGCAAAATCAACTGACAGTTCAAAGGAGGCTGGGCACAGAAATTCTTGTTCCATATGTTACAGTATTCCTGGCGGCAGCTACCACTTACATTTCTTGATGTTTACTTTTCAAAAGGTCAACAACCTGTGTCTGCAGGGAGGGTGTCCCTGGGACTTATAATATTCCAACTATGGGAAGCAGCCTCTGTCTTTTACTGGCCCAAGGTAATGACCATCTTTGCATATTTGCATATTTTCTTTTTTTTCACTGCATCAGAACAACTCACTTAGATTATGTGTATATATATATATAAATATGTTTCCCATTAGCCAACTCCCCCCTTGCCTACTATTTATGAAAAAGTATAACCATGGATATATTGACTTCCAGTTTTTCGCCACAAGATTGATATTCCTCCAAAGTAAGTACTGGCCTTGGCAGTGCCACAGTCAATATTTACCTTGAGTAAAATAAATCTTGCTGACAACCAAAACCTGAAGTCAATATTGGCTTGCTGTAATCCAGCTGATATAAAGTAATCAGTTTCCTTTATATTACCTGAATGCTTTCTGCAAATATTTTCAAGTTAAAGGTGGACTCTACATACCTGTAGTTGTAAATGTGGTACTGAAACCATCCCCCCATTGGCAGTCATCACAAACCTGAGAACACTGCAAGAGAGTGAATGAAAGCTCTTCTATCTCAGAAACAATCTGTGAGTGACTGATTAACTGTCTCATCTGTGTGCTTACTCTGAGGCATTACTCCGGTGTCTAAGGGTCTTCCAAATCCTCAAGAGAGGCAAAATTTGAAAAAAACCCAAGTATCTTTTACTAGGCCACATGATATAACTGAGAAAGTGGATAAACTGGGTACACAAACCTTGCATCTAAAGATGTTGACTCTTCCAAAAAAAGCTGCATCTCATTTATTTAAACCATCAGATCTACAGCAATATCATTGCTACTAATATCTCTAAGGAATTAAATAATTTCTTCCTCCTAATCCATGGGAAACCTTTTAGTAGTTGAAATGGACTCTTTTTAAATGGATTTCCTTTGGCATCCAAGCTTTGGCAACCATCTCATTTGTCTGCTTTGCTGTTTGTGTGTCTAGTGATCAGGCACTCCCCACTCAATAATGCTGAAGCCTGTTGGCTAACACCCACCACCTTTGACAAATGGCAGATTCAAACTAATGAAGATCCTACAGGTTTTATGCAAACCTGGTGAAGAAAAGAGACCTAGATTCATTGTCCTCCATTGACTATGCTAGAGGAATTGCTCTGGGTAGTCAGCATTGCCCAAGTCTTCATGCCCAATGCAGCATAGCCCATGTGCCAGACAGCGAGTGCAGGTAGAGGAATCTGGAGCACACTGGCAGGCACAGATTTTGTGCCAATATCAGGATGTAGAGCATCACTCCATAGGAAACATTTGACCTTGGAAGAGCACCATTTTTTAAATTTTTGTGTGTAACCAAGTATACTGTATCAGAACACACACAGAAAGAAAGTTGAAATGAGGTCACTCACTTAATTTGTAGCTCCAAAAGGGGTGGGAATCTTCACAGACCATTTTGCAATTACTGCGACCAATGCACCCAGAAGCCTCTCTTTTAGCTGGAGCTCTGTTGTTCCATTGCAGTGGCTGTTAGAGGCAACTATGGCCATGAAGTCTGAGTGAAGTTCCCTCAGGCAGCTAAACCAGTCTCAAATAGGCTTTGCATATCAGGACAGAAATCATGAGCTGCTTTCCATATTCAGTGAGAAAACAGGAAAAAGAACAGAGAGCTTTTGAATGACTCACTGATGGGCTGGGTTTTTTTTTGTCCTTGTTGGAGCTTTTTAATTTCTACATATAAATAATGAGTTGAAAGAACTAAAAAATAATTGACTACATTAAGTTCTGATGAAGCTTTGTAATTGTTACAGTGCACAGATTTGCTTTGCTAGGTTATTTTTTCTTTGGTTCAGGTTACTTGTGCAAAGATGTTGGTGGTCCTCACATCTCCTTAAAAGATATCTGAACAGAGCACTCACCACTCCCTGCAGTGCGATTCTGCCTGATTAACAATCTCTCTGGAAGATCAGTGGCTGGAGCAGTTCATGAGTAGTATTATAAAAGAAATAAATAGGAACAAATTATAATGTTTACAGTCAGTGGAAGACTACAGGTGCAAAAAGCTACAGGCTCTAACAACTGTTAGTGCTACATTAAAGCCTAGCTTCCCCCCCAGTAATCCTGTAGCCATTCATAAGGAGAGGGATGCTTTCCACCAGGAAAAGGAAGATCCGACACCACACAGGGCTATTTGCAAATATATAAACCAGGGGCCAAGTCAGGAGTTACTTAATGGAAATAATGAAGTTAATGATGCACATGTGAATGCCCTCCATATTTCTATATGCTGCCTTCCTTGCTGGCCACCTGTTTCCCAAGTAAAGCAGGCTGTGACGAGGGTACACTCTGCAGGTCTCCCCCTCATTAAGCTTCTCCAAATTCACAGAATGTGAACCTGACTCCAAGGCAGACTGTGCCTTCCAACCCACTGGAGCACTGAAGTGCCTGCTCACTGACAAGAGGGCTGGGTCACCAGCTGCTTGATCACCTCTCCTGAAATTCTAGCTCCTTGTCTCTTTTATAGCTACACTGCAAATATTTTTCCAATTTACCTACCAAAGCAATTGGACCTGCTGCATGGATGTGAAGTGTTTGTAAATGGCAAAGGGGGTTATGAGCAGGAAGTAGGATGTGCGTGATGGTATGAGGACACTAACTGTAAAGTCTTGCGTAGTGACTCTGTAAAACACTTCTTTCCATGGCAAGAACATTACCCAGCTTTGCTCTGGACCAGCCAGCCAGTCTGTACTTTCAGTAATTCAAAATATTCTCCTGTACCCTGAACTGAAGAGGGTATCACTGGACAGGTAACCCAGAAAAGGGGTCCAGTCTGTAAGAAAAAACAGGGTTGGGGGAATGACATAAATTACATCCAAGTATTAATGTGACACTCAAAGAGATGCCCTTTAAAGCTGAGCTGACCCACAGGGAAGCGTTTCACTGTTTCTGAAACATAGGACTTGTTTTGCCCACAGAAAGGACAGTAAACCCCCAAACCAAACAGTCTTAAGATACTTCAATTCTCTATAACCTCAAGTAAAAACAAAATAAAAATGTAGAAATATTGGAAGTTCGCAGAGGATGGAAATTTAGATTTTTGCCTAACGGCAATCTCATAACAGCAGGACAGATTTATAGCTATTTCTTAGGGTTTCTCCTTAGACAAGTTCTGGAATTGTACAGGAAAGCACAGGCCATACTTGCAGTAAGCCTGACTATGGTTACTAGCAGCTAACTTCTGCTTTCACAAGCCTGTGCCTTGTGAAAGAGAAGCACACACAGACTCGGACCCTCTTCTGTTTCTGGGTGAGCACTTGGCAGCCCCCCTTCCATGTAGAAGGTTAGGACTTGCCCTCTCCTGAACACACTTTGCTGAGCCTGACCACGATAGCACAGGCATTAGGCACTCAAGCCCATGGTTGAAATGAGAAGAGTCACAGCTCCAATTCTCCCTACAGGGGGTCACTGCCTGCCGGAGCCCCCTCCCCTGCCTGCTGCAGCTGTGGCACTGGCCCTTACTCACACGCTTTCAGCCCCCCACTGTTTTTCTCAGCATGTGAAACTGGAGAGCATGGAAGGTCACTCTAAGCTAGCAGGACAAAGATTATTAATGCCAGAGGAGCACGGCTCCAGGGCTTACTGGCTGGATGAGAAGGATGGGTTTCAGCCAAGGCTGCTGACTTGACACTAGGGGTCGGTGGGACCCTGGCAGCTCCCACAGCTCCAGCCTGGTGCCTGTGTGGGCTGCATGCTGCCTGCACAATCTGAGGAGGGTCTAGTGTGCTCAGCATTTGAAAAGCACCAGAGCTGTGGGCAGAAAAATTTAAGTGGAGATCTAAAAGGAAAAAAAAAAACAAATAACAAAAAAACCCCACAAAACAACAAACGAAACCAAATCTAATGCTGAGTTTAAAACCTGATCCATTCACAGGTACTTGGTCTTGCCGTGTGACTTGGCCTTGCTGTCTGACGCCTGCACTAATAAGCAAATGCCATGACTCAGGCAATTTTCTCTCTCTCTCTGGGTCTCATTTTGTTTTGCAAGCCATGGCATGAGCTAGCTTTAGCCCTGCCATAAAAACTGACTCACTTCCTAAGGGCAGGCTAAAATAACCTGAGGATTTTTTTAAAGTCCTGCTTTTACCTTCTTAGCCACAACAGAAAGACATTGGGGATTTCAGAAGGAAAAAAAAAATCAAGTTGAACACAAATAAGATGTTCTTTCCAGCCCAGTTTTCTTTGGCTCTATGAGTTGCTTCTTTTCAGAAGAGAAAATCTGTGCCTCTCCCGTGGCTAGTGTTTGACAATCAGCGCTTCTCTCTTCTCTGAGTGGTAAAGCCAGGGGGAGGGAGAAGACTGAAAGTAAAGCAAAGAATTGTTCAGATTGCCTAGATCCCTCCAGGAAGTGATCTTTCTGCTTTTACTCCAGACACACGCCTCCCAGCTAGCCAGCGGCTCCAACTAATTAGCACACGTGATGGGAATAGGAAACAAAGCCACAAACAATAGTAGCGTGGGAACGCAGTGTAAACTGCAATTACATAGACCCCCCCTCTTCCCCCGCCCGACCCTCACACTGTCCTTCTCCAAATAAATAAATAAATGCATAAATAAATAAATAAGTGTATAAATCCAAAAGAGATGCTGACAATACAGCAGATAAGCGTGGGAGACTGCAAACCATGCTAGGGAATGGTAAAGATCGGCGTTTGCAGGGCGAGCAAAAGCCAGCTATTATTTTAATTCCATACTTCAAGTATATCGAGGCTGCTTCGTTTCCTTTTGTTCAGCGTTGGGGCACAACAGAAAAATGTGTTTGGGGAATTTCAGCACTTGCCAGGTCATGGGGGAGGTCACTCCACTTTTGTTTGGAGAGAGGCAGAAGAAGAAAGAGGGCAATCAAATATCCTCCTTGAGACAGCTTACAAGCACATGTCTCATGCTGTCAGGGAGCTAGGCTCCAGTGTGACACTTCCAGCTTCTTGTCTTCCTGCCAAACTGAATATGTTTGGTATACGTTATATATGTGAGAAGTGGTCACCACTTCCCTGGCCGACTACAGCTTTAAGACATAGTATAACAGAGCTATTGTGTGGGATTAAACACATTTGCTGTGGTTTAAGCATTAAGAGCGTGTGACTGTTTGCTCTTGCTTTAGAGCACTGTCATTACTAGTGACCGTGGAGGTGTTCATACAGAGCTCATCATCCTGGCATCTCAGTGCTTAGACAGTTATTTATTGAGAGGCATGTCCCAGCAGTTTGGTTTTGTGACAAGTAAACACAAGGGATTTTTGTAATAGCTAGAGCAGTATGAATCAAAAGAGAGGTCTGGGTATTAATGGGAAGTTACTGCTATAGCTGACCTGACATGTGCTTTGGTAGCTTCTCTTCCCATATAACTGAGATTATCTGGAATAAATCTTTCGGATGGGTGCTATTTTGGAAGAAAACTATTTCTGGAATAGTTTTTCTTCTTTAAAAGCAAATGAAATGAAGGTTACTCAGAGAACATTGGCTCTATACAAGGTACCTGGTTTTGCACTGCTATCTTGGTTAGCTCTGCAAGGTCCACAAGTTTTGACTTTTCCAAAACCCACAGAAATGTTGCAGTTTTCAAGTACTGTGAGCAAGACTGAAAATACCTTCAGTGTCAGTGCAGGCCATTGCTATCTTGTTACTGCATTTTTGTGGCCCTTCAAAATCAATTTGAATCTCAAAATTAGCTGCTTTATGACCCCAGAGCTTGGAGTAAAAAATACTCCAGTCAAATGCTGATATGCATGTGGATTATTTAGAAAATAAAAGTTTTCCTAACAAAAAGGAGGTACAGTATCTAACTCTGTTCTGGCAAAATCAGAGCATTACTTCTTTTTCGCGGTTTATTTTTATCCTGGCATTCCATAACGTAATGGCAGAAACAAATGATGATAGGATTTGATTTTGCTGGCCCCAATGTCTGAATACTCTGATAGTCTGGAATAAGGTTTCCTATTCTGACCAGTCAAGCTTAGTCATTATGTAAAGCAGACAAATCAGGCTACTTTGCCAAGATCTCCATGATGAAACTCCAGCCAAAGCCTTGTGGCAATTAAAAATCTCTGTCACTTTCTCACTCTTGTCACACATGCTAAACATCCCTTCACAGTTCATCACTCTGTGATTGTGGAGTGTCAGCTATAGTGGCTGCTTTCCCAGGTCTAGCTTTTGCTGAGGTGTCTGATTGCTGAGGGACAGCAGGTGTCTACTAAGTCCTAGAGCAGAAAGGTGTGAGGTGAATACGATTTTTCATCTGAGAGAAAACAGATACGCTTTTCCAGGAGTCAGTGCTCACTGCATCCGACGTAATATCCACCATTTTCATTTAACTCACCTGTGCAATGGTCATCAAAGCTTTTAATAGCCAGTACCTTTAAAGGCAATGGACTATTTCCTTTATTCCAAACTGTACTTACCAACACCTACAGGTCATACTCAAGTTTTATTTTCATTTTTTCACAGTGACATTCAGTTCAAGGAAATTTGTTAGGAAAAGAGGGACTGTTTCTTTTGCTAAAAAGCCAGGTTTTCCCCTTGAAAGAGCATACTTTTAAATAATAGTTTGCACAGTGGAAGAGAAGGTCTGGATGTTGTTATCTATCCTATGCTTCCTGTCAAGAATGAATAGTACACACACAACTTTTTCTCAAGTTGCATCTTACTGGCAAAGGAAACTCAAGTAGGTCTCAGGAGGTCTTCCTGCTCTCTTTGGAGGAGGGACTTCCATACATCACTCTGTAACACAAAGCATGGTTTGAACACTGCTTTTAGAACACTGAAGTTGTAAAATTACACAGGAAAAACATCTAATCAGGCTGTTCCTTGGTGAACTGTGTGGATTTTGACAGCAGGAAACCAGAGCAAGTGTCTGTATGATTATTCCTCAGTCCAGTAATGAGAAAAGCCCTGTAGGAACAGAAGAGAACTATTTTGGTAAACTACAGAGAACTTGAGTAAAAAAAAGGTCAGCAGAAAAAAACCCATGGTTTTACTCTGTGATATCTGGTGCAAACTGTACTGTGATACTGAGGAATGATTACTGATGTAAATAAACTGCCCAGGTATGGTGAAGTTGTTGCCTTGATGGGAGAGTATCAGTAGTTAACACACTTCTGTGGCCAATGTCTCCTCTAGATTTGGAAATGCTGACAGCCTGTCCTGCCAATGATATGTTACTGACTTTTTGTGTTATTTGACACATGAGGTGCACTGTTATACATACGGACATCATGCCACTTTCCAGTGATTAAGATCAAAGGTGGCTGCAAATCAAACCAGAATTTTCTACACTATGCCATGTCAAGTCATCCTTTTGCATCTATTATGAGACAGCCATTAATTAACATGACCTGGTGTCATTCCTCCTGTAGGGTCTTTCAATGTCCTTCAGTGCACAGGACAGCCTGTGCTTTGAGAATGGAAGGGATATGTATGGAAGAAGCTGCTGTCTGTAAGAGCCTTAGCTCAGAGGGAGGCTTGCATGAAATGAGAAAAGAGGTAGAATTATTTGAAAAGGAAATCAGGTGACAAAATAGCCAATCTGCCTGTTCCCCCCTGATTAGAGGGCTGTTGGAATATGAAGGAGCTTTGCCTGTCAGCAGATTGAATGTGTGTTCATAGATTAGCCTTTTACACAGGTATGACCCAAGTCTGGTTTTGGAGATGAGCTGAAGCCTAATCAGGTAAATGCAGTACTACCTGCATTGTTTGGAGCCATTCAGATCAGAAATCTGTCTGCATTGCTGCTGTTACTATACTGCAGTGCTAGTCTTGATTATTCATAGCTATACATTACTTCCAAAAGATGAAATCTGAAATCTGTGCTGCAGCAGAAGCATTGCAGCTGGGAATTCTGCTTACAGTAAAGACTTTGATGTAAAAATTATCCCTGTCCTTGGCCAGCTTGAAAAGAGAAATGTTCTGATGACCTGAATATCACTACAGATGCATGTGAATGTGTGATGTTTGTATTCTGCTGCAGCAAGAGTTCCAGCAAAAAGGCACCCAGCATCTGCATGGCAAAACTTGGGGCCAGTGTGCTTAGAGAGCACCCAAGCCTAACTTCTGAGCACCATATCTGAACCTCTGGGTTGTGGAGACATGGATGTCAATGTTCAGCTCCTGAGGAAACACATTTAAAGTCACAGTACTGCTAATAGATCATGCAAGGAGTCTAAAAACCTCTTACATCACTCCCATTCACTTCTCCAGCACTTTCATTTGATCTGTGATAACTAGTTTTGGCCTGTGTCAACAGCACCAACAATCAGCACATTCAGCCAAAAGTCAGTAAAGAAAAATACAAGACTTGGAGCAGAAACTTCTTGCTTGCAGAGCTGATGCTGCAGCTGGATATCTGCAGGGAGGAGGGGTTGGGGGGAGCACTGATGTTTTTGCCTGGCTGCAATGTGAGTGCCAGAGCCACCAGTTGAATTGGGCACAGTAACCATAGCAACAGCGAGTTTCCGGGACTTGGGGTGACAGGTTGACGGGATTACTCTTCAAAGCCCTTGCTCCCTTGGGAGAGAAGACCTAAAGGAAGGAGATGGGAGTTAATTTAGCGCACACACACTGGAGCAAGGGTCAGCGGTGGCAGGTCTCTGCTGGAGGGAACCCTGCAGCAGCAATAAACAAGTCCCTTTCAGCAGGACTTTGAGTAGCACCGAAATCGCCGTAGGGGGCATCTAACAAAGCAAATGGGGGATGCACACAGAAAGTTGCACCACTCCCTCCTAAATGACAGTCGTGACCAAGAGTTCCTGCATGTCTAAAACCTGAATATCTGCTCTGCTGGGACAGTTTTACCTTGTCCTGCCATTCCTGCTTCCAGCACTGGGGTGGCCAAACGTGGCTGCAGATCCAGAATCTGAAAATACTGAGTTGTGCCAGGCCTGGAAGCAATAGGGAAGCTGGGGGGAAGGTGGCGACGCAGGCATACTGATGTGTACAATAGGAAGGGGTATGAAATGAAATGTTTGGATGGTGGGGTGACTGAGGCAGGGGCATGGATCGTGTAAGAGGTGGACGTGTAGAAGGCACAAGGGTGCTTGCACTGCAGTATGAAGCAGGGAGAAGGGAGACAGAGTGGCAGTGTAGGGGGCAGGAGAGAAGACTGTCATCTCCTAAGGTTCATTACCTCATTGCTGTGAAGGGATCACTGGGATCTGAAATTCAGCCCTTTTTAGAACTGTTACCTTCTTGTGCACCGTTGTTTTAATTTCCTTGGACTTTGAGGAGCAATGGGGTGCTCTCCTGTCTGCCCTTCTGGTTAGACAGATGCATGACAGCGCTGTCTCAACGTGTTATTAATTTTGGGCTAATAAAACTTCCCTTTGGGCCACAGCAAACAATTAGACTGACGCTGTGAATCCATTCCTAGCACCAGAAAAGCACAAGAGTAATTTAAAGCTGGTTTTGCTCTGTTCTTCTTAGTGCTGGATGGGAAGATTGAAACCACACACAGGCAAACATTTCCTATCTTCCCACGGCTGCTGATAGCCAACTGCAATTGCTCACACTGCATAGGGGCCCAGCTACACTCTACCTGCCCATTGCTGTAGATCATTCAGAGAAGTCAGTCTACACAAGCTCAGAAGGCTTCCTTGAAGGCTGCTTGGCCCCAGTGGTTCACAGAGCTAAAGATGAGTGCACCTCCAGCATCTAGCTGCTGGGAAACTGCGTGGCCAGACCTCTTCTCCTGAGCAATCACTGCTTGATGTCAAGGAGCTTCTTTTGCCATGCTTTTTTTTCTCCATAGAAGGAAGAAGACATATACATACCTGAATGGGAGAACTCAGATGTGTAGTCTGTGGGCCAAAAAGGTGTAAATGTCACTGCACATTTCACTGACCTGGCTTTTGGTCCTGTGAAAGCAAGTGGTGCAGGCAGACATGTTTCACAACAAAAATATAGAGGCTGGAAAAGTGGATATAATAGAAATGCTGACACCAGCTTAATTAAAGCACTCCAGAAAGGATAGCTTTATGAGAAATGTAATGTGGCAATAGAATATTTCTATCACCTTCTGTTAGCACCTTACTGGTGACTGCAGGACCATTTCCATCTTCTTAACTGCAGCTCTTTTGCTACCTTTGTCTTGGTCCCTGCTTCCATTTCCCTCCCACCAGAGATGCTTTGCAAAACCATCCATGAAATCTGGGAGGCTGAAGGCAACCCTTCCAGAGTCTTGGAATGGGAAGACAGGGGCTCTTCAACATTTTGCTCTTACACTGTGCACATCTTGGTTATCCTCCAACCCCTCCGATTGTGAAACACGGAAGAATCAACTTAGAAAAGCAGCCTTAGTTGAAAGGCTCCATGTAAATGAAAATTTAATTATTATGAAACCACCTCAAAGAGCACACCCTCATTTCACCTGTCCCATTTTGTCAGTACCTCAGCCTGAGAAAGCTGGCAGAATGAGAGGGACTTTTTGGGGCATTCAGGCTCAGGGCCCTGTGTAGTGCAAAACAGCATGTGCTCACGGAGAGTGTGCCAGCCAGAACTTTGCACATCCTGAACATAGCACTGACCTTTTCCATCATTCTTCCCTCCTCTCCAGCAAAAGCCATGTGCTTTCAGCTTCTTAAAAACTGTTCCTGCTCCTGCCCACTGCCAGAATACATGGGGGTAGGGGGCTGAGGGGTAAACAAGGAGAGGATGTGGGTGGCAAGAGGGATGTCTTGATCTCCCTTACATTGCCAACAAACTAAAAACACCCAAGTTGAAGTCTTTTCAACTTTCAGGCTTTAACCACCCATTTCACTATTTTTTCTAAATGAGGGCAAGCTGCTCTTGCCCAGGCTTCCCCTTCTTCTTTTAGCCTGCAGAAGAGGAGGCTCAAGGGTGACCTTATCACTCTCTGTAACTACCTGAAAGGAGGTTGTAGCCACGTGGGGGTCAGTCTCTCCTATCAGTCAACAAGTGACACGACAAGAGGACATAGTCTCAAACTGTGCCAGGGGAGGTTCAGATTGGACATCGAGATGAATTTCTTCACAGAAAAGGTATTGGAGTACCAAAAAACATTGGAATAGACTGCCCAGGGAGATAGTGGAGTTACTGTCCCTGGAAGCATTTAAGAAAACACGGGATGTTGCAATTAGTGCCATGGTCTAGTTGACAAGGTTGTCGACAAGTGGTCTTTTCCAACCTAATTGATTCTCTGATTCTCCTCAAGGCTCCTCCCAGGGCCTCATTGACTTAGGGATGCCCTTGGAATTAGCATCAGCCTTCACAGGGTGCAATCCCCCCTCTGGGCTCGGCTGCTGGGGACCCCAGTTGAAAGGCTGGTGGGAGCCCTGAGGGTGCTGCCCAGCCCTGCCCACCTGCACAGCACCTGCACCACCCAGCTCCCCAGCCGGGGACGTGCCCCGCTGCCATTCCTGCCTGACAACATCCATTAATCCGCCCATCCGCCCATCCGCCCATCCATCCATCCATCCATCCATCCATCCATCCATCCATCCATCCATCCA
>WBMV01000457.1:940915-1005892 GCA_013396655.1 Campylorhamphus procurvoides
TCCATCCATCCATCCATCCCTCTCTCCATCCGTCCCTCCGTCCGTCCGTCCCTCCGTCCGTCCCTCCAGCCCCTGGACCCCGACGCCGGGACCCCCCCCGGCCCCGCGGTGACCGCTGTCCCGCTGCTCCCTGCAGGAACCTGAGCTCGGCCGCGGGCTCCATGTCTCCGTCCACCACCTCGCAGATCCTGGCCAGGAAGAGGCGCCGAGGGGTGAGTGCCCGCCGGACGGCCGGCCCGCCGCGGCTCCCGCAGCCCGGCCCGGCCGCCCTGACCCCCGCTCTCTGCCCTAGATCATCGAGAAGCGCCGCCGCGACCGCATCAACAACAGCCTGTCCGAGCTGAGGAGGCTGGTGCCCAGCGCCTTCGAGAAGCAGGTAGCGCCCGGAGACCCCCCGCGCTGCCTCCCTCCCTCCCCTCCTGGGAGGAAGCGGCACGCTCTCGGCAGCGTCTCTGGTTCTGCCTAAAATGTTTCGTACTTGCCCTTCTCTCACAGGGATCAGCGAAGCTGGAGAAAGCAGAGATTCTGCAGATGACTGTCGATCACCTGAAAATGCTGCATACAGCAGGAGGGAAAGGTAAAGTTTCGCCTGACAGCAGGGCAGCAGCTCTGCAGAGAGGCTGCTGTGAGAGGAGCGCATTCCCGGGCATTGGGTGTGCAGTGTGCCGAGGATTTCTTGGAGAAAGTGGTTTCATCAGGAATTCGGGGCTTTCTCCTGCTTGACGAGATTTGCAGCATCGCTAGCACTGAAGGGTTTTGCGTTGGTTTTACTCTGGGTTTTCCTAGAGGAGTGTGACTGTGTGTCTTTCTAGCAATGTGTCAGCACTGTGAAGTGAATCAGCTTTTGGCAGCTTAGAAAACATAGTTATTGTTGTTGTCTAGTGTTTATTTCCCTAACTTTGTGAAAGTTAGAACAGAACTGGGAAAAAATACAGGATGAAATAAGTGGTGAAAAGAACTAACGAAAATGGTGAAAGGCACTTTTAAGAAAAAAGCACTTTGCCTGTTTAAGTCCCCTCTGATAAGTTAGGACTTGTGTTTCTAATGAATTTCATTGTGCTGTGGTTTTGCTTGCTCAGGGGAGACATGGAAAGAACAAAAATACTTTCCTCCAGTGGCAGTGAGCAATTCCAGTTTAAAAGTGGCAGTTTGTGACTGGTCTTGGGACTTGCAGCATCACAGCACAGATATAAAAGAAAAGCTTGTTAGACAAAAAAAGAGAAATAAAAAAGGAGCTTGGCAGCTAGTCTATGGTTGGGAATACTAACCACATCCAAGTGAAATATGCTTATAGGGGAGGGTGGAGCGGGAAGGCTACTTGTAGACAATAAGTCTAAAACAGCATCTTAAGACTCCATTCTTTGTTCTTTTCTCTTAGGTTATTTTGATGCTCATGCTTTGGCTATGGACTATCGGAGTCTAGGGTTTCGAGAATGCCTGGCTGAAGTTGCTCGATACCTGAGTATCATAGAGGGTCTGGATGCCTCTGATCCTTTGCGAGTTCGACTCGTGTCTCATCTCAACAACTATGCCTCTCAACGGGAAGCAGCAAGTAGTGCACACACTGGCATTGGACACATTCCTTGGGGCAGCGCCTTTGGACATCACCCTCACATACCTCACCCGTTGCTGCTGGCTCAAAATGGGCATGGTAATACCAGTACTACAGCATCTTCTACAGAACCACATCACCAGACCAGAATGGCTGCCCCACATGCTGAAACTTCCTCACTCAGAGTGCCCCCAAATGGCAGCGTTGGACCAGTGCTCCCTGTGGTCACATCTACTACCAAACTGTCTCCTCCGCTGCTTTCCTCCATGGCATCTCTGTCTGCGTTCCCCTTTTCATTTGGCTCCTTTCATCTGCTGTCCCCCAATGTGCTGAGCCCGTCTACACCAACTCAGTCAGCAACCCTTAGCAAACCATACAGACCCTGGGGGACTGAAATTGGCGCCTTCTAAGAACTAACTCTTTAGTAAGCGTGGGAAAGCCTACAAACCTAGCTGAGCTGGGTTATGCCACTCTTAAAGTTCTTAGTAACTGGGACAAAGGTACAACTTCACCTTAACCAAGATTGTCTAAAGACTCTCTCATTGGATTTTCCTTTTTGTTTTGTACATTTTTGTATTAACAGTTTTTTTGGTGGTTTTTTTTTTTTTCATAGTTGCTGAAGTTGTCCAAAAATAAAATTACAGTAGTGGTTTGTTAACACTTGTGTTAGATCTCTGCTGAGCATTTAAGTCACTTTTGTAAACAGTTTCCTTCAAATGTTTTATTTTTCCTGAGTACACCAGACTGGCTTTTTATGAAGAGATATCACCAATTAATGTTAGTAATGGCCTAGTTTTGTTATTAATTTTTCCAAGACCACTCTTCTCATCATTAGTAAGCTGTGTTTTTGTTAGTATTTTGACAACGAGATGTTCTATAAAGAATTACTCTTTTTGTAAACTGTATTTCAGTCTTATATTTCTGAGCAAAGCGTTGACAAATCAGATGGACCTGCTCGATCAGCTTTATCTAAGAGCCCAATTATTATTTCTTCTGCAGTGGTTTGGTATATATGGTGATCTTATTTTAGTCCCTAGCGGATGTTTACTTACATCTCAAAACCACTATGTTATTTCTTCCACCAAAAGGAGCAGTCTGAGTAGGGAGAGAGCAAAAGCCAAATTGCACAGCGTGTTGGTGGTGGGTTTGGTTGCTGGGGAACTTAAGAGAAATAAACTTGTCATCTGCAGCAGTCTTCCAGCCAGAGCTGGTCATATGTGTATTCATTTCATAGGGCCAGATTCTGCTTTGAGTTACAGTGGAGTAATTGTTCTATTAGCCTGAATTCTTGGGTATCTGAGATCAGACTCTTCCTCTGTGAGTTTCAAATTTTCACCCAAAATGAATGATGATGGGATTTAAATAGCCAATGGAATGGTACAGTGGAACTCCTTCAGTGCACAGCCTTGTTGCTTAACAGATGCATCCTAACCAGTTGATTTTCTGTTGCGTTTTAAGTGCAGTTCAGTGCCACTGCTCATTGTAAGGGCTCTGCTGTGTTCTTGTGTGTGTGAGAGTGTGTGCATGTACATGTATATTTTGTTTGATTTCGTGAGAATCTTAATCTGAACAGGTTTATCAAGGGAGTTCCATTGAATGGGGTTTGCCTGCTATTGTATCTGTGTTGTGGCTAAATAAAGGAGAAAGAACAAAGTATTTTAAATGACATGCTTGTCTGGTATATATCAGTGGAGAATTCTGTGCCTCTGGGTATCACAGAAGATGTCAAACAATTGCTCCTTAGTCCTGCCATGGGCATTTTTATTTACTCTTTTCTCAGATATTATGGCATACATAGCTATGCCAGCTGGGTACATGAAGAACCACAGTGCCTTGGAGTACCAGTTGAGGGAAGGAAAATGTAGGATTTGTTTTGCACGTCAGTTTTATGTGCCTGGCAATGTGTGGGCAGACAGTGAAGATACCAGGGTTTCTGCTAGAGAAGAGGTTAAAGCTGTGCTGCACTTGAATATTCTTAGTGATTTGTATTAATATTCAAAAGTGATCGTCTTTACAAATGCAGAGTCATTTTCTGTCTAACTCTTGAACTTGTTATCTGTCCTATAGGTCTGTAACAAAGTTTTGTACTTTACAGTGTGGTTTAGCTCACATTAAGGATGTTATTGCAGAATCTACTCAAAGTCTTTAACTGATCCTGTATTTGTTACAGAGTGGTACCTCTAGTGTCTAACACTGTAAGTAACAATCTGTCAGGGTTACAGGTAGATGGATTTTCTTCAGATGCAGTTCATCCTACCTGCAAATCTCTCCCTGCAGAACATCAACAACTTCTCCTGGAGGTACTTCACTTCTTTCCTGTGCATTTGAATTTATAGTACACTTGTGTTGGTAAATGGTACATCCTTGTCTGGATTTAGCTCTGCTAGAATAGCAAAAAGAGCTTAGCCCTGTGGGAGACGAGAGCTTTGTTTAAAGAGGGGCTCTCGGGCCAATTAAGGAGTGGCATTGATGAGAGGCTTTCTCGGAAGAAGGATTGCTGTGAGGCTGGAAAGAGCGGGAGAGCATTCAAATACATAACCTTGTTTTACCTTCCTCCCGAGGCTGTAGGAGACCACTGCTAGAGGTGAAATGCAAAACACTGTGGGAGCTAGAAATACATAGGTGTTATTAAGGGGAGATTATAGAGCATAGTATTTCATGTAGAAACCTGAAATAAGAGGCTGTAAAATTCCAAATCCAGTTTCCTTTCACTGTGTGTATTGTCTCCTGTTTAATTATGCTCTGCCCTGTCCCTAACAGGTTTTTATAGCAAATTAACAACTCCTACCTAGAAGATTGCTATAGTGCATGCAACTATTCTTTAGATCTTTTAATAAATGGCAATGCTTCTCAGCCTTTTAATGGTTATTTCATTGACATTCAAATGACTTTGCCTCCCTCTGAATAGCTGGCTCTTTTGTGTAGAAAGACCCCTATAATTATTTTTGTCCCACTGTCCTACCCTTGAATGGACTTCAGAAGCAGAGTGCAATAAAAGTTTAGCTGCTGGTGTTTGTCTCTATATCCACTGTCTTCTCTTTCCATTACCACTGATAAAGTTATTAATGAAAACTACTAATTTTATTCAACTTTTGCAATAATTCAATATTAATTTTTAGGGACTTGAAATCTATGGATTGTTATCAGTAAAGATATCAGAAACAGATGAACTAATTCTAGGAAATCACAAAAACTATTAATTCAAAAGGGAAAGGCATGGCCCAGAAGCTGAAACACCAGGACTGTAAATCCAGGGCTGTATTATTTCTTGTGCTGCTAACTTTGTATATCTGGCTTGGCAATCACTTGATCCATATCTGATTTGCCAGCTGTGAAACAGGTATGCAGTGCTTGGTCTCCTTTCCTCAAGAGATAGTGGTAGTTGGAAGTTTTCTATATTGATGATAAATCCTGTTTTTTCTCAAAAACTGCAGTTCTGAGATGTTCTGCTAGTCTTCTTTCCTTTAGGATGCTGGGTTTCTAAAGACAAACTGAGAAAGGCAAAATAAGCTTGCTTCTATAGGCAACATATCTCCTGAGTCCAAAGCATTTACTTGTTTATCCTATTGCAAAAGAGCAACTCAGGAGCACAAGTGTAACCAGAGGGATGCCAGAGAAGAAAGGAAATGCATATGTGACTTGATCCCATGACCCTCCAACTACCTTCAATTGCTTTGGATGAAATGTGTTCATCCGGAAATCCTCAGGCTAAAGCTTTGTGTGGGAAGTAAGATGATGTGCTGTTTCATATAAGCCAATATTATCTTCCTTTATCAAGAAATCTGGATTTAAATACAGAATAAATTTAAAAGGCTGGTAAATACTGCACAAAACCAGATGCAAACCTCTGGAAATCCATTCTGTGCATTGGCATAAAGGAATAGCAGATGAAAGTGACATTTTTTAGCTTTTGGAAAGAAGCTGTCAGTAGTTCTTAAGACACTTTCTGTTCAGTGCTCCTGTCTTAACACTAGTAGCATGACAGAGTTTATTAGGATCATGCTGAAAACCCCATGAATCCTGGCTATTGCTCTCTTCACTCACACAGCAGCATGTGAGTCCCCAGGTGACAGGAGCCTTCCTAGACTATTGCATAGTGGTGGGAAGACTGCCAGGTTTCTTTTTCTTTTTTTTTTTTAGGGCAACAAATAAGCCCAAGTGAGCACAGATAAACAAATCCTTCTTCCTGTTTTATATTTTCATATTCTGTGTATATTCACAACTGCTTCTTGCCAGCAACTCCCAGTTTAAATTTTAACACACTCTACATGGAGCTGGAGGTCTCTAGTGAGTAATGTAGAGGTCATGGGCTTTGTGCTGGAAGGCAGCAAAAATTACTTACAAAGCCCTTTTCCTGAGGCCTTACATGAAAGGTTGCAGAGATGGATTGTGGTACTTGTGACTCAGTAAGTTAAGGCACCAATATGTCCATGTA
This sequence comes from Campylorhamphus procurvoides, assembly GCA_013396655.1. Classification (NCBI taxonomy): domain Eukaryota; kingdom Metazoa; phylum Chordata; class Aves; order Passeriformes; family Dendrocolaptidae; genus Campylorhamphus; species Campylorhamphus procurvoides. The sequence continues at coordinate 946,903 of WBMV01000457.1, forward strand.
TTAACCAGCATACCCGGCCTCATAGGGTCTGTGTGGCTTTGCCTGTAACTGAACGCCTCACTCTTCACTTGCCCAGTTTATAAATAAAAATTAGAACAGTCCCTTTCTTCTGGAGCCAGAAGATGTGAGCATTGACTCATGCTTGCAATATAGTAGCATGACTGTGGTAATAAATCTTGAAATTCCTATACCTAGTAAGACAAAGATACTTGGAGGTGTCTTTAGTACTTTGAATTGTTTGTTTGGTGAAAGCTTTTATTAAGGAAGTGCTCAGGTATTATATGTTGTTCTCTCTTATTCCAGCTAGTCCCACATAATTTTTTCTCCAGAAGATTCTACTGATTTTTCATGCAGTCTGAAGGAGTGGACCAAACTGCCTTGCTCTGACCCATGCTGTGTGCAGCCTGCCCAAGCCTTCCCAGCAAAGTTTGCAGACAGAGGTTCTCTTCCAGCTGTTTTTTTCCTTTTCTTCAATAAATCATGTGACACAGCTGTATAATGCAGGAGGGGCTTATCTAAGTGCTCAGGGCAGCTGAGCACTGGGGGCATTCTGCCCTGCTTATAAAATGCTTAAACACATTACACTGCTTGGACCTTTTCAGAGTCTTCTTCCAGGATGCTTGCATCAAGAAAGGAAGCTGGGGGGAGTAGCTGGAACCATTTCTGCACATCTACACTACTGCTTGTTAGGGGAGCCTCAGTACTGGGAGGCCTCTGCAGACCATGCTTTTCTCTCTGCGTTGAAAAGGCTTCTTGGAGCTCTTTGGGTGGCTTGTATTTTTCCAAGGTAAGCTGTAAAGTCGAGGCACAGGCATTAGTAACAGGTTAAACATGTACATGCATTTCTGTTCTGCAGTGCTTTCACAGAAAAAGGGATGTTGGGAGTAGAAAAGTTGGTGAAACAGCTCTGTGAGGGAATGGCAGGAGAAGGAAGGAAGGCTGACTTGCAAGATCAGGGGAAAACTGAGGCTGTGAACAGACGAATGAAGAGATGCATTGTTTGCATTGCCTGTGGCAAAGATACGGAAATACCTGACATCAGATGAAAAAATAAGCCGCATGCCATGGTGCAGAGGATTCAGAGAGGTGAAGGTAATACTTGGTATTCATAATTTTGCTCAGTAGGACAGAATCAGATGAGCAACACAGAAACAGTAAGTTGCTGAAACAAATGTGTGTGTGTGTCTTCATTGAATTTGATGGGTCATCTCAAGGGCTAGGGAGAAATCAGGGGTACATGGACTTATTGACCATAAAAATGCACCACAGCATGGTCTACTGATTGCATTTGTACAATCTGGTCATGGAAATGTAAGGAGGTCAAGGAATTAAAGCATGAGAGGGTGCTTGACCCAACTTAACAGAGAATTTGAGAACATCAGGATGACTAATAAGAGCACCTAATAACTGGTAGCATCTTCCATAAATCCCTCAGCCTTCATCAGCAGTTACCATCTAGCTGCTAGTGCAGCCACTTAGCTCCTGGATTTTGGTATGGTGTTTTTGGGCATGGCTTATGCATTTACATAGGTATGAGATCCTTCACCATGCATGAGTAGGGCAGGTGCACATTCTGACCAGTAGCACAAAATTCGCTCTTCTAGTGAAAGTGAGTATGGAGCCTCCTTCTGAGATAAGGGACATCTGGTAGACAGAACACAAAGCTGTTAAACTTGTTTCATGTTATATATCTGCTGTAGATAGTGCTGATAATGACTTGGTAATATTGCTTCTTATTGTCACCAAGCCTGACTTCTTTAAGAGTAGAGGCCATTTCAGAGACTGGATTTAAATAGCAAAAGATGAAACGAGAAAACTTGTCATCTGTTGCTGTTCAGTGGTGATTATGTGAAACTTCTGGGATTGGATAGTGATTAAAAATGTAGCAAAGGCAACTGAGGCTTGTGCTGTAGGAATTCTTTTGCATGCTGCACAGCAGATATATCTGGTTTCTACTTCATTAGGAAAACATCAATGTGATTGAACAATGTTCTCTGTATAATGTAGATGCCTCACTGTCTGTAGATTGCCCCTTTGAATTTCTCTGGGATTCATTGCTTCTTCTGTTAAGGGGAAATTATCAACAACAAGAGGAAATCCTGTACTAGTACTCAATAGTCCTTATTTTAAAGGTACTTCCCTTCTTGTGGGAGTTGTATGTAATCAGAACAACACTCCATAAAACAGATGAATTATTTTAGAAGGAGACAGGTCAGCCTTTTATTTAAAAGGTCTGACGTTATTGTACATAAGAAAATCAATTGTTAGAGTGGATGACATTCTTCTACTAGTTGCCTGTGCTTCCCAAAGGTGGGGCAAAGTTTAAGGCATTGGTAACAGGAAGCCTGGGCTCCTTAGAGACTTTTATGTTTTCTGGAGCACGCAATGACAGAATGACTCTTTTTCCCCCCCAGAATAGCACCAGGAATAAGAATGATTAAACTTTACCCTGTTTAGAATTGGAATAGGTGGAGATGCAAATGGTATGCATAGCTGTGGACCAAAACCAAATATCCATTAGGTTGGTGTGGGCAGGAGTAGGGTGTGTTAGTCAGCTGTGTGCTGTAAATGCCATGCAAACAGAAAGAGGAGCTCTTTTGAAGACAAACACTTCCAATAGGTTTTCAAGATCTGCCCCTCCATACTTCAGTTCCAGCTGTACAGACCTTTCCCATATAAACCAGTATGGGCAGGTGCAGTTCCCACCTGAAGCCAGGGGCTGAACTACCATGTGGTCACAACTGTGACAACTGTGTCCTGAGATTTGGGGCACCAAATCAACCAAGCATACTGAGATTGTAGATGTAAAGCTAAATCAGCTTACATCTTAAAGGTTGTCATTCCTTCACCTGTTAAATCTCAGCCTATTTCAAAGGAGAGGGTTGAAATCCCCTGTACCCCTCTGACCCAACCAGCCATGAAGCTCTGACAGCCCTGAATGAGTCAGATACTCAATGAAAGAAGATAACATAGAATGCATTGTGGAGCTCTAAAAGTCTTTGGGTTGTTGTTGTTTCAGGAAAAGTTTGCCTAATTTTTCTCTTGTCTCTGGGAGATAAGAAGGCTCCCTGCCTCTTCATGGTGCTGACAGAGGCTTGTGGGACTCTTTACGCAGCCCTCTCAGACCCAATCTCATCCTGCCAGTGAACAAACTGAAGGCTCATTTTCCATCCCTGCAGCACAGCAACATCCCAGCCTGAAATCACAGCCTCAATGGCAGGGCTGGCTGAGAGCCACAAGGGCCCAAGACTGGGAATTCCCATGGTATGCCCCCAGGGATGAAGCTGAAGCTGAAGGAGTGACGCATCAGGTTTCTGGGTAGAAAAATCCCTATTTTTTTTTTTTTTACTGCATTAATATGCTCATAATGTGCTAGCCAGACAGTCTGACGTTATGCATTTTTTAAACAAAGAGGGAGCAATAATGCAATTATTCTTTAGCTTTCATTTTAATTGTGTACTTTCTAATGGAAATAAACAAAAAAGCACTCAAAATCCCTTCTTATTGCCAGGTCTTCTCCTAGGAAGTGCAGCCTTCCCTTCTCATTATTTTCATTGTCTTTCATGAGATAGAAACATGGTCTGTACCAAGCAGTTGCTGAGAAAGCTGTGATTCAAACTTTATAAAATGCAACACTTTTTATACCAGAGTCTATTGGGAAACAGCCTGTTCAACTCAGTTATCTGCATTGCATTAACTTTTATAACCTAAAACTCCCATCAGAAAGGAGATTTTTATGAGATTGTATTTGACACATCCCAAAAAGTGTTCCCTTAACGACTACGTCTGGTTGACTGAAAAAGGCTAGAGAAGACTTTGCCAGGGGCTAGTGCCACCTCAGATTTAATTTTTGGCGACAGTGTCTGCTCCTCACTCATTTGTACTGTTGCAACACTGCTCTTAATCCTGTGGGACAGGAAAGATGATGAAGATAAATTTGTACACCAGATTTCTACCCAGCACCTAGCCTGACTTTGTTCCAAGATCACAGAAGCTGCAGAATGAACTATATTCCAGGCAAGCGGGTAGGGCACTGGGGAAAAGTTGCAACCCCTTTTATGTTGACGCCTGACCCTGAATAGGAGGTTTATATATGAGCTCCCTATCCCCAGGGTTTTTCATTCTCAGCACTACTACATTTGCTCCCCCAAAGTTAAGTGATATTTGCAGTGTACTGTGGTGATGTAGCACTATGCTCTGGGTAAAGAGCTGGGACTCAGAAAGCTGAAAATCAAATAGTTGAGCCACTTGGATGAGATGTTTCAAACTGGGCTGTTTTTTTTTTATTTCAGGACTTCTGCAGCAGTTCTGGGTTCAAAGCGCAGATGCTCTTGATTTTCTGGAAGCCACAGATACTTCTTTACATCAGCCTGAGCTACTTCCAATGTCAGTTTCAGGCAATGAGAAGCACAGAGAACATTTAGGAAGCCTTTTTCTAGTCTCCTGCAGCACTTTAGCAAATGGAAGCAAAAAAAGAAGAAAAATCCAGCTCCCACATTACCTTTAATTCTAAGACTATATTTTCCACTCTAAAGTCTTCTAACATACTCAGCTGCTTCAGCAACATCTAGACCCCTTCACTACTCCCTGATGAAAGGAAATCCAGCCAGTGGTTGGAATGAAACAGGTTTTGTAGGAAAAATTAATACTTCTCTTACATGTGTTTTTGTGAGTTTGACTTCAAAAGTCAATATTGTATTTTTAACACAGTCTTTTGTATATAATGTACGAAGTCTTAAGTTATTTGAAGGCATGACTTCACTTATGATGTCTGAAATCATCAAGTGTATGGTTCATCAGTAGGGCTAAAGGTCTTGGATTTGCTACTCAGACTCCTTCAAGGTGCAGGGATAATTGGTAGCACATGTAGGTTATATTCATGTGGACCAGGTCTAGAGAAGAGAGGTTTTAAAGAAGGGGAAATATCCATCTGAGAAGCTCAAATGTGTGACTGTGGGGAATGCACAGCTGAAGGCTCTGCTGAGATGGCACAGGCTGCTATTGATGCTGTTGTGGTACTGGATCATGGTAGAGACATGGAGAGGTTTAAGCTGGGATCCCAGTAGAAAATATGCAGTGACAAAAAATGTCTAGGAGGTGAAAATTGACAGGTGGAGTGCAGCTTTGGGAGAAGTTAAAGGCATGAAAGTAAACTGGTTGTGACAGTGGAAAGAGTTAGAGTGAGGAAAGGTCCATGTGTGAAAGGAGAGGACACTCAATCCCCTTCATTTGCCAGAAATGTCGTGGTGGTTACCAGCCCTGTGTGATGTATCAGTTACTTGGACACAAGAGGTAGGATCGCCATCATCTGGGCTGAACCTTTTTAGTGACTGATGTTGCCTCTGTTCATGAAATGGATGTAATTACCTGGATGAGAAGCTGGTAATAAAACATCACTCCTTTTGCACCAGGTGTCCCAGATCCTGAATTTCTGCAGGCACATTTGTGCTCCTACAGTTTTTCCTGAGCACAAGCAGCACCATAGATTATTCTTCCCCTGATTAATTGTTTGCTTCCCTTCTGTTGCCTCTCTAGTTCCACTGCCTGATAACAGGAACAATCACAAGGGTGTAGCAGTAATAAACAACTAGATGCTTCAGCAAAACATTTGTGCCTATGCATGGCTCCATTGCTTCAAATGGACAACTGTACCTTGGGGTGATGACAGGGACATATTCAAGAAATGAATGAGGAACCCTTATAACCTTGGGCAAGTGGTCTTCACAGGATGCTGTCAGGAAAAAAAAAGGCATTTTTGACAGGAGACTTGTTTTGCAAGCCTTTGTAAGGAGAGAAAGACTAAATCACCTTTGAGGGGGTAGGAAAACTTTTCTGGAGGACATACTAAAATATGTCGATTGTGTCTTTTCTTAGGGAGTGTGCAGAAAACACAGATTAGTGTCTCTAGAACAATTCTGGTTTATGCTTAGGCTTTCACACGAGAGAGGAGGAAGCCTGTGAGGCAGTAGAGTGATTGCTGTATTCATTGGCGTGGCCCATGGGAGTGAAGAAGCGCCGTCTAGGACGGGGGTGTTGGCTGAACAATAGCCATGGATCTGTTTGGGAAACACTTTCATACAATTTTACGAGAGAGAGAAAATAGATGCCTATAGAAATAACTTTTACAACTCTCTTGATTTCAAAGAGAATGAGAGTGCAATGAGGGTGCTTTTGTTCCAGCAAAGAACTTTATAGTATGTATTGTGTCCTGACGTCTCTGTGGCTTTCTGCAGGTTGGGGCACAGTGGTCTGACTCCGCTGGGTTTTCTTCTTCTTCTCCCTCTGAGGTCAGCAACTGTGCCGAGGCTCAGTACTAACCTTTATGGCACAAGGGGAAGATTTCCTTAAAAAATCAAACCAAACCAAAAAACCTGTGCAGAGACAGGCATCATGGGTAATAATTAAAAGTTTCACCCTGCTGTCTTCAGGGGGATGAAATCACTGTTGCAGTCTGAGATTGCTGTTTCTTCCTGGGACCTGTGGGATCAAGTGTGACATAATCAAAACAGCAAAATAATGAATTCAGTGCCACTGAACAATGAGAGATCCCTTACAGTAAATAATCTAGCATCAGAAAATATCTTTCTGCCCTGGAGCTACACTGGCATCTCTATGGAGCAACAGCATTACACTACTGCAAATGCCTGTTCCAGATGAGAGGTTATGTTTATGCTCTGGTGAAACAATCACTATTAATATGTTTGAATTGTGTTATTAAAAAATGAGAAAATACTGAAATACATTTGGCACACTGACCTGTCAGAGTCTCACAGGCTCACAGACAAATACACCTCCAAAGTAACAGCAGTTGCAGGCACCATGCAAATCCTCCTTCCTGGGCCTTGAACTTCCTCCTATAATCTCAGAGAGAACCTGGCCTGCGCATCACGTGTGAGGGATGACACAGTGTGACCTCAACAAGATGCACACCCCTATGGTGTTCAGATAAGCAGGGAAGAATCAGTATTCACAATTATTTTCCTAACAGATCCTTTTTTTTTTCTGGACAAATTGTTGAAGAAGTGAGATATTCAAACCGTGTACACCACTGGCAGAACTAGGTCACTGTGACTTTCAAGAGGCAGTGATACCTTGACGAGAGAGGAAACCTGATGGCAAAACACAGCAGTGCTGGCCAGAGGGTTTGCATCAGTGATGCCTCTCATGTCATTAAAGTGCCAGAAAATAAGTCCAGGCTTCTGGGAGGGAATGTTTGCCATCTGCTTCCCTCTGTTGACTGAGTTACTGAAGTACACTATGCTTGGGTACACTGAAGGGAAACCTCACAGGCAGTGAAGTGGGGTTGAAAGGCAGACAATAGGCCCAATTCCTGGTGTTTGTGAGCTGCTGGAGCTGCAATCACAATATTACAATGGCTGAGGATCAGCCCACTTTACTTTTAGTTTAAGCAGTCCCCTTTATATAAGACCATGCTCTCAAAATGAAAAGACATGTCTTATGTTTACACACTTTCACAGGTGTATCATCTTTTTCACATCTAACTAATAACACCCCAACCTAAACTTTTCTTTGCATCAAACATCAGTCATTTCTGGCACTTGGCCTAAAATCAGGAAGGAAAATGAAGCAGAACTTCAGTTTTCTTGTTCCAGTGCTGTTTTAAAAACAACAGCTTCATATTAGTCACCACAGCTACCAAATGTGGGCAGCGGTTCAGGAGAGCTTTCCAAAACTATTGCTTTCTGTCACTGAAATGCTGGTAAACTCACACTGGCTGGAAGGCTTGGTTTCCAGTTCTTCATTGGGTGCTATGCAAATGTAATGTGCATTATAGAGAGATACCTTTATTAAGCCCCAACAGCTCATTTGCACTGGAGTCAGACTGCACAATATCTATCATCCTGTCCTGCTCTGCTCTGACCACAGAGTATGCATTTCCCTCCTCTGGGCAGGGAGAAGTGGCAGCAGTGACTCATGTTTGACACTTATGTCATATGATATGAAAGCCATTTCCACTGGAGACTTGCAAGACCCTGGCTTGCAGTTTCGTTTGTTTTCCCACTGCTTCTCTGGCATCCTCCTACGTGACATTGTGTTTGAAAATGCTAAAAAGGGATGCTCAGTTGGCATAAAATCCACATAATTTATTTTTTTACTGACGGAAGAGTGTTACTCAAAGGGGCTTCAGTTCTCCACAAAGCAACCCTTAAATTTGAAAAGATTTATATTTGCACTGGTTGCCCGAGATGCACAGAAAACAGTAAGTCTGTGCCAAGAAACAGACTTCACCCATAACAAAGGCACCTTCATGGCCTTGACACAATCCTTCCTCTGGGCACACAAGTAACGTTGAGGTATCCCTGGAGTTGGCTGCCAGAGACCTTAAGTTCTGCTTTATCTTTTGAGAAATGAGCTAACATGCCCAATCACCTGCTAGATACTTATTCTCAGCTCACCCTGCTGAGATGCTGCCTGGGATAGAGCTTAGAAACACTGTGGACATCTTTAAGAGAGTAAATCTCAAAGCTTTTTGGCAACAAGAAGTGACCATCTGCCCATCTGCAGAATGTATTGGCTGGCCACCACCTGGTAGTTGTCACAAATAGCCTTGGGATCTCCTGAATGTGCCAAGGAATGCTGCAGCTCTTTCTTGGTGGCCTGTGATCAGAGGCGTGAGCTGATGCTTTGCTTGGCTCTGCTCAGGAGATAGATGTTTTAGAACTCTGGCTTTAGCTGTCATCACCAGGCATCATTTGTTATTGTCCTTACTTTGGGCCTGCTCTGGTACATAACAAATATAAGTGGATTTGCTCAAAGATCAGTCATCTTTTAACACTGCAATGAACCAGATTCTCCCCTCATCTGGCTCCTACGTGATGCTTTGCTCCGTCGGAGTATCCTGCCAGAATCCTATTTAATCCTAAAGGATATGGGATCACTACTGAGCTCTTCTGCTCCTAGCAGTGTATTCTAGCTCCTTTAAATGTTCTGGGTGATGGACCACTGGGAGTATGTCAAAAAACTTATATCACTAAATCAAGTGAGCATAATGTTCTTATATACGCAACTTTCTCCAAGAGGGCTGATAAAGAAACTCCTCTCTGGGGTGGATTAAAATAGATAGAAGTAATCTTTGTCATTATCTTCACAGATGCTTAACTACAACTTATACAACTTGTCCTCAACTTTAGGTTTAGTACTAAAAATGAGGAGAGAATTGCATAAGATGTGCAGGGCTGTGGCCTGTCTTCTGACTTTGGGGATAGGCTGGTTTGTGGCTGGGAGTTATGGTAAAGCAGGCATTGTTTTTTGCTGTCAATATGAGATTAGTGTTGCCTGTGTCTATCAGACAAGGACCTCTGTTAGTAGATGTCACTGCTAAGGTACTTTATTGAGAGGTAGTCTGCTATTGTTTGTAGGGCTGGTACCAAATCTACTATTATGATGGTTTCATTAATAGGACAACAGGAATTGATAAACTCATGAGAGCTTTTCCTGGCAAGCAGGAAGGTAGGAAGAAGGCAGCTCAGCGAGAAAGTTCATCCATGTCAGAGAATGGAGAGATGCAGCTCCTGAGCTGAATCACATATGAAGTCACAGGTACTTAACCAGTGGACTTTTTCTTTCTTTGTGAACAGCCAAGGACAGAATTTCATTTGCTGATACTGCCTTTTTTTTTTTTTCCTGTTTGCAGTCAGATACAGGTACTGTTTGGATATACATGAAGAATGATTGCCATAGTTCCAGATCAACAGCAATGTACTTCCCATTTTAGGGAAAATTATGCCATGGTACCTGGATAAAAAGAGGATATTTTCTGAAGGGTCATGGTATGTGCCTTTCTTATTTACTCAAGTGACTCTAAATGTTTCGTTTTTGCAGTGACTCACCTTTTGAGCTATGAGATTTTGAATTACCTGGTGCCTGATTCAACATTCACTGACACTATGGGAACAAATTTCTATTGGTATTAGTGAATATTCATGTCAGACCCTTTATTAAGCCATGTAAATGAAAAACCACACCTCTTAAAGAGTTATTTTGTCTTCTTCTATGAAGTTTACAGTTAATTTTAAACTTTGTGGTTTTTAAAGTGTGATCAAAATGCAAAGGCTTAAATCTATATCTGAAAAAATTTTACTTTGAGGATGTATTTATTGTGGCTGTTATATCACCACCCATTTTTCTTTAGAACAGTACAAACTGAGATAATGTTTCAACACCAAAAATTTTCTCAGGGATGAAACCATGAATTAAAACCAATTAAATACTAATGTAATACAAAAAATTTGCAGCACTTATTAGTGATGTCCAGTTAAAGAATTCCATATACATTCAGAATGCCATAATCATTTCAGCATAGCATAGCATCAAATAGAATAGACAATATCAGTTGAAAGGAATCTGCAGTGATCATCTCATCCTGATCACTCAAGGCTGACCAAAAGTTAAAATATGTGCTTAGGACACTATCCAAATGCAGACTTGGAGCATTTACCATGTCTCTAGGAAGTCTGTTTCAGTGTTTGGCCACGCTGTTGGTAAAGAAATGCTTCCCAATGCCCAGTCTAAGCCTTCTCTGTAATCCATTATCTTTTAAGAATTCATGAAAGTGGTCCTGTTTTAAGTAAATTCAGTAAAGCCGCTTGTGATTAATGAGAAAGAAAGGGAAAGAAACATATTCTTAAGTAATTTTGCCGATGCACATCTGGTTTTGAGAAGGAAAGTTAATTCTTCACAAAGTAGAACACTTCTTTAGTTTGACAAGCACTGGATTGTGGGCGATTCCTTGCGTGTGACTTAAACAGGTTTCTACAGGGCACACACTGCACTGTTTCAAGAAGCGCACATGAATTTATGAGGTCCAAACACCCAAAACTATGTGTTACCTTGTTATATATGTTACTTTATCTCCTCTTCCAAATCCTAAAGAGTGACATGCATTTGCCATGAAACACTTTTACTAGTACTTGTGTTATTTTATGTCATGATAGATGAAATATATAACCTGAGGTAAGCCAAAACATATTTTAGAAACTGTCTGCCTTCTCCTTTATATATTTTTCTCTACCATGGCTTCTGAGACCTTTTTTTTGGCAGAAAATATTAAATAGTTTGTTGTAAGGGGGGTTTATCCTCCATAAAATGTTCGATAGCACTTGATAACTTCATGGATTCCCACTCTCTTATGACTATTGTAACAAATGAAGCCCAATGCCATACACAGCCCGATTCAGAGGATGAATAGGTTGTAAGGGCACCCAGGACCCTTGTTGTCTGGGGAACTTGGGTCATGAGAGAGGCCCACTTGACTAAGGTAGGTAGCATGTGAGTCATCTGAAGTGTGAGTGAGAAGACAAAATTTGAGAAACTTTGTTTTCTACCTTGAGTTGCCTTGAATTTAATAACATTTATTGGAACACCATCTGTGCTTCCAGCAACTTCCCAAGGGCAGCTGAAAATCTCTTACTGGTATTTGCAGGAAGTCTTTGCAGCTGACTGCAGGCCATTTTCACAGAATCACAGAGTATGGTGACTTAAAAGGGACCCACAAGGATCATTGAGTCCAACTCTTGGTCCTGCATAGGACCATCCCCAAGTGTCACACCATGTGCCCAAGAGTATTGCCCAAACGATTCTTGAACTCTGTCAGCCTTGGTACTGTGACCACTTCCATGGGGAGCCTATTACAGTGCACAACCACCCACTTTTTCCTGATATCCAACCTAAACCTTCCCTGAGACAACTTCAGGCCATTATCTTGGGTCTTGTCACTGGTCACCAGAGAGAAGAGATCAGTGCCTGCCCCTCCTCTTCCCCTCACAAGGAAGTTGTAACTTTAGTGAGGTCTCCCCTCAGTCTCCTCCAGGCTGAACAGACCAAGTACTCTCAGCCGCTCCTCATGCGGCTTCCCCTTAAGGCCCCTCACCATCTTCGCTGCCCTCTTTACCCACTCTCTAATAGCTTAATATCTTTCTTATATTGTTGTGCCCAAAACTGCAACAATATCCAAGGTGAGGCCACCCCAGTGCAGAGCAGAGCAGGACAGTCCTCTCCCTCGACCAGCTGGTGATGCTTTGCCTGATGCCCTCCTGGACATGATTGGCCTTTCTGGCTGCCAGGACACTGCTGACTCATATTTTCATTTTCATATTTTCACCGGAACCACATACCTATCTGGCTGACTTTTGATAATTATGTGAAAATAATTTTACGATTCCATATGGAGCTGTTGATGCTTTGTAGATTGTATTACTGTAGTGGCATATCATACCCAACACTCGTGAAGAGTTGTAGATAATAATTTCTCCACCAGGAGGCTGATTGCTGCCGTTGCTATTGAAAGTGCCATCTTTGTCATGTTGTAGTGGATTGATGTTCCTCATACTTAAATTTAATAAAATATCTGCAGTTACTGACATGGTTACCTCTGTTGATGTGTAGCAGCTACCTCGTGCAATGTCATGAATACCATGAATATTCATATTATCACCCACATACCTACTTGATGTTGCCTTCTTAAAGCCTCTTGCTTTATTTATGTCCATATTTAGGTTTTTTCTCAGATGGTAACATTTATGAGTCTTACTTAATTCTGAGAAAACTGTGGTGTTGCTCTGACTCTTCTCTAGGCATTTTAATACCTCAAATTTATAATCTTTCTTTAAGACCAGCTGCTGAATAAAACTGCAACTGCTCTAGCTAGTTGTAGCTGCATTTTCAGCCAGTTCAGGCCAAATGTTGTCGGAGAACACTATCTCAAAGGCTGCCAAAACAACCAGGATGAACAGTTTCTAGCAAGTGAACAATACCACAAACGGACAACTACCTCAAAACTCACAAGTTCATGTTTTAAAAGATGTTTTGTAGTATAGTTAGTGATTTATTGTATTAGATAGATAGCTATTCCCCCTGTATTTGTACGCTGTATTCTGATTGGTGGTGGTTACCCGGTTACTGGTTTCCCATTGGCTGTGTATTCCCTATTTTCTCATTGGCTGGCTGGTGATGCAATCCCAGCATCATCATGTGAGGCTGGCCACGCCCCGACTGTATTCCCCTCCTTCCCTATAAGCCCTTCCCCTCCTTGCTGCGTTCCGCCCCCAAACTCCTCCCACTTTCCAAGCTTCTCCCTGAACCTATATAAGTCCCATGCTCCCTGAATAAATTAGTTCTAGCCTTCACCCTACCATCGGCTGGGTTGTCTCCTTTCCTCCCTCCGGAACACGGCAAAATGTAATAGGAATATTTTCATATTTCATTTCTGTTTGTTTTCTTTTAAGATCACTGTGAACGTAGTGGTCATTTGAAGAATGATACTGTCTTCGTAGTGATTCAGAGGTATGAAGTCATGTGTTAAGCCTTTTCCTTAGTGAGATAATATGCACTGTGCAAAAGCTTTTCTGTGCTTTCAGACAAGTATAGCTTCTACTACAAGGCTAGTGGGAAGAAAATAAATCCTTGTTAACACCAGAATAATGAAGAAATCACTGATCTGAATAAGGAGATAGGTCATGTTTTCCCAAACCAAGAAAAATTAAATTTACAGGTATAGCCATGACAAGATTCAGTATAAGAGTATTTCTGTTTGATTTTCACTGCAGGGAGAGAAAACTCAATACCAGTTTCAGGGGAAAGAAACATGGCACTGAAAAAAAGCAGTGTGTTTCTCTTTTAACTACTCATTTTTGTTTACACCCCTGACTTGCCCATCATATGCTAGGCGTAGGACTTTAGAGCTACAAAATGCAGACAGAGCTCCTAAGGAACCTGGATCACTTAGTTGTATTCATGTTTTCAGCCTGATTTAAATGTTAGAAAATAGTCTGAAACGTGATTTAAAAAAAAAAAAAAAGAAAGAAAGAAAGAAAGGAGAGATACAGTCTGTACCTGTGTCTTTCACTCCCCTGGGAAGCAATTATCTTCGATTTAGAAAACTTTCCTTTCTGTCTTTGCCTGGAGAATCCATGAAAGACTACAGGCAAAATAATGTACGACTGCACAGTGGTCCCCCTAGTTACAGGAGAGGGTAAAGCAGGGATCCTCTTCCTCCTCCAAACTAATTAAAATCTGATTTCTCTCAGAAAGGAGAAACATGGGAAGATGTAAAAACATTCCCTATATTTTATTGGTTACAATAAAAAGGGAGGAATTTTTCCAGTATTAAAACACAAAATATTTCAGTTTTCCATTTAATCTGGGACAGTGCTCCCCATGCTTACAGCAGTAAGCAGTAGCATCTCTGGATGAACTGGGCTAGCAGTGAGTTGGAGCCGAGGTAGCCATACTACAGCAGCCAAGTGCTTGCACTGAAGTGTCCTGGGACTCACAGCTTGGCTGGGGAGGTTCTGTTTTCAAGCTGGCTGAGCTCACCTGCCTCTAAGCCCAGGCTAGGTCTCTTGGAATACATCCTTGCACATGTGCTGCAATGTGTCTCAGTCCATGCAAAGAACTTTGTGTAGCCAGGACTGCTTGCTGCATCTCTGAGGGCATGGAGGCCAATTGGTGCAAACAGCCCATGTTTCAGTAAACAATCCCAATGCCCAAACAATGCAGCAGCAGGCAGGCTGCCTGGTAGCAATGTGGGACTCTCCAGCCCTGCCTGGAACATCAGCAGCTTGCACAGGCCAGAAGTGAGCTTGGCAATACTGTAAACTCTGCATATTCCAGAGCCCTAGAAGATGTCCAAAGTATTGACTTCTTGGTAAAATGATTGGGTAGAGAAAAATGATACTTGCTGGCTTTTTTATTTTTAACTGTCTCCTAGTCTACCACAACTTTGAAAGCTTTGAAAGAAAAAAATCCTTTTAATGTTGAGACTGTATATCTTGGATAATCATAAAAATAATGGGAAATAGTGAGGAAGAATCTCTGTAATTTCAATGTTGTAAATTCCAGTTTGGTTTGTTGATGAGTTGTATCAAAGCTATGGACGTACACTCCTGAGAAATCAGAGGTGCCTGCTTGCCTTCAAAAAGTCATCATGAGTCCTTTTATAGAAAAAAACCTAATGTTTTTAAAACTAGTCCAATCACTTGATTATTGCATAAAATATGAGGGTAAAAGTGTAATGAAAAATACAGAAGTAGCACAGTCAGCTCAAATATGGAGCCAACAGCTGTTCATAGAATAAAGTCATAGGGAATGGAATTAGACATGAGGTGCTTCAAATGAACAGACCCAGCAAATTCAACTGAGTGGAAATAGACATCAGAAGCCTGTTACAGGATATGTAAGATTATGAAATAACTTGCATAATGCAATAATTGTATTTTTTAACAAAAATGTAAATATTTACAAAATAAGATCCAAGTTTTTTAAAACATCAAGAAAATCTGTCCTATTAAACTGTCTTTATCTCAATCCATGAATTTTACTTCCCCCCAGCCAGTTCTCTCCCCCATCCCACTGGTGGTGGGGAGTGAGTGAGCAGCTGTGTGGTTTTTAGCCACCTGCTGGGTCAACCTATGGTTCCCATGTATAGATCACCTTCCCACAGGACCCCTCCTAAAGTCCCAGGGATGGGGGCAACTCAGAGCAGACGTAGCACCCATCAGCTTCACCCTTGTCCGTCCCCAGCTCGGCTGCTCCTGCCGCCAATTTTCTGCTGTCTCCCAGTGGCAACTGTCAGCCTCCTCCTTCTCTGTATTTCCCAGAAGTTGTCTTTCCCTACATCTTTGCTGCAGGCAGTGGCTGCATGGACAGGCATCCAAAGTGACGCAGCAGGCAGGGTGAATCAGGCATTGATTCCCTCCAGCTCCCTCCAGCATTGGTAGGGTGTCCTAGGAACACGGCCCAAGGTCTAACAGAACCTGTTAATTCAGGCACAGGCTGTGTTTGTGAGCAAGCAGCTGTGCTGTCTCCAAACATGTCCCTGGAGGCAGAAGGTGCGCATTTATCTGGTGCTGTTTCCAAGCTAATGCCTATGTCAGGAATAACATGCATTTTTTCCATCATTTGGAAACATCTAAGTGTGAAATAGAGAGCAGGGAGGGATGTCCCAGCTGTTGAGTCAGGTTGCTTCTGCTGCAAACATCACTCTTTCCCAGTCTGCTTGAAATCCATCTGAAAAACAGTGAGGCTTTCCTGTCTCCATCCAGACTCAAGAGAGGTGGCTCAGAGTCACTAAGAGTGGCTCCTAAGCTTCAGACTGCTGGAACAGGTAATATTAACCTTTTATTCAGATGTCTCCCTTATCCTTTAGCATATTTCAAATGCCTGCTCAGTGATGTATTCTTAAGGAAATGTAGCAAAAGTAAAGAATTTTTCCCAATTAAAAAGTATTATCTTTTATGTTGTACATAAACCTAAATCCAGATTTTTGAGTAAATATAGAACATCAGTCTCCACGCAACAGGTTTTCAGGACACTGCAGAGCTTGACAGGCTCTTCAAAATAAAACAAACAAACAAACAAACAAATCTGTAGCTGCCTATTAAGTATTCAGAGTTTGCCATCTTCTGGTCAAGAGCAGTTATACATGGCTATTTTTTTTTAACTTCTCTGAATCTGTGGAAATTATTATCTAAAAGACTTCTTGGAAAATTGTGTATATTAAGAGTTAAGGTTTTAACAATGCATTTTGATATGGTGTACCTATTTTTCACAATTTGTTTAAAAATCTGTTGCAACTATAATAGCTAAAAGAAATTAGAGTTGTAGCTTCTCTGTTTCTTTATGTCACACTTGTCTGGGCTGTATCTGGGACAATGCCCTTTGTGTCTCCATGCTCAGGAGCTGCCCAAGAGCTTCTTTTTCCTGGACCCATTTGACCATAGCCAACCTTTTACAGCAGGAAAACATTTTCCAGCAGCTATTTACTGCCACCCAAATGAATGGGAGCATCACATCAACTTGAAGCAGGTGAATGTTTCCAGAAGTAAATGATCAATTATATGTATTATGTTTTTTTAATAGAAAAAGGAATCTCCATCGATTTTCCCAGAGGAAAACTTAAAGCTCAGATGGTACCAGAGCATCAGCATAGCACTGACGTTTGAATGACTGAAGCACAGGGATTTTACTCTATGTTGGAGAGCTGTGGGAGTTCACAGCGTACTCTGATTTCTGCTGACCACAGAGCTATGAGTAGTATTTACAAATATACTGTAGGCTGGATTTTAGCTTCTCTGTGTTGTGCTCTAGTTCCAAGTATTGGGGTGGGGATGCAGAAAGAGTTCAGTGCTTTTCCAGGGACATGTTCCAGATTCAAGGGTGACCATCCTCTCTCTTCTGCTGGGAGATGAGAACAACTTTCCAAATGTGAGAATTGTTTCACGTTCATTTAGTCCTTGATCTGCTGATGATTTCAGAGGTAGCTTTTCTTGCTCTTCTCTCTGCTTTTGATGGTGTTTTTAGCATGCCCTCAGTCTTTCTTCTGAGCTGGCCACTGTGGACTATCTGTTGATTTCTAGACACGTTCAACGTTTCAGTAATGCAGATATCAGTCAGGAGTGTTTCTGATGGTGGTGCTGTAATAATTGTTAATTCTGGCTGCCCCTTTTTACAGATGAAAGTATCAGTCCTTTTTTGGTCTTACAGCTATCTGTGCTCAGGCTACTTCTGTTGCAGTGGAGTTAAAATTAAAAATGTCTGGGCTCAGGCTTTAGACTTCAAAGCCACCACCTACCTTATATAAAGACGTAGTATAAACTGCGCAGCAGAGAGAATGGATATCCTTCAGAGGAAATCCTTGCAACCCCTGGTGTATTTAGAGGTGCTCCCCCCTTGTTAAGACTGACCACTGCATGGCAGTATTGCACCAGCATCGCTGCGGCACCAGCCATGAGGAACGGGGAAGGTCTGCTAAAATGTTCCCATTACCACCCTGGCAATATCCCTTCTGCTGAGTGGAATATGCTTAGAAAGGGGCATGTGCTGCAAGATGGAAGTAGGGCTTGCCTCTTCCTGTCCAACCCTCGCTTCTCTTCATCAAAATCTGATGGAAGAATTTGATTAGACATGATGGGATCTGTCAACTGGTGGATAAGAAGATGTTCATGCTGCCCTGATTGTAGCTTAAAACCCATATCTCTCTCCTTCTGGGAGACACGAGAGAAGTATGTCTCTCCTCTATATCGTTTAGGGTGCTGGGAGTAAAACTCTTCCCTACACTGATCACAGAGCCCATCCCCCTGACAGGGCTCTGGATGGCCTGCAGGCAGGCAGACAACTCTGTGTGTGTAGGATGTTCCTATACATTAGTGACATGTCTGGGCACTCTGGAGTGAAGGAACAGACAGACATTGCTATTTGATTATAGAAGGGTTAGGATTTTGTTCCAGTCATTCAAAAAACCCCCTTCATATGACAGGAAGAGTGGTAACAAAGGGTTAAAAGGCATTGTTTTAAAATTCTAGATTGGTCATGGATTTAAACCCTGCATCCAAGCCTCCTGACTTTGGAAGTATTTGGGAGGTTGTAGCAGGATTGGGATTGGTCTCTTCTCCCAAGTAACAAGAGACAGGACTAGAAGAAATGGCCTCAAGTTGCACCAAGGGAGGTTTAGGTTGGATATTAGAAAAAAATTTCTTCACCAACAGGGCTGTCATGCATTGGAACAGGCTGCCCAGGGAAGCAGTAGAGTCACCATCACTGGAGGTATTTAAAAGACATACAGATGTGGTACTTAGGGAGATGGTTTAGTGGTGAACTTGACAGTGCTAGGTTAATGGTTGGACTCAGTGATCTTAAAGGTCTTTTCAGTCTAAATGATGATTCTATGACTTGATTTGAACATAAATTTTGTGGCTTTATGTGGTAGGGCCACGTGAAGTGTGACAGGTTTGAATTGTTTGATTACTCGGGCTGTCTCCTCATGGGAGTCTTGACATAACTGAGGAGTTAACCAAGAGGACAGAGTCTTACTGTAATAAGTCAACAACATATAATTTGCTAATCAAATGAAAACTTGTGAGAGTTTTCTTGTTAAAGTTTTCTTAAATTGCTAAATGTTCTAGTTGTGGGTTTTAGACTGTATTGATAAAGGGAGGATTCACTGTCTTCATCTTTGAAGCACCTGGCAGCTCCTAACAACGCCTAACACAGAGGGAGAAGACAAAGTGAAACCAAAGGAGAACACAGAGGGAGAAGACAAAGTGAAACCAAAAGAGAACTGCTTCTAGCAGCCAAACAAAGTTAATTGGAAGATTCGAATAAAAGCGGGAATGGGGTAGATTTTGATTGGAGAACAGAGGGTATAAAAAGGGACTGTAGATCCCTTAAGAGTGTGGTCCGTGTGGAGCAGGAGTCTGCCCGGGCGCCCAGCGTGCTGCTTTGCTCATTTTCCTTTAATTTTGCTTTAATAAAATTTAATATTCCAAAATTTTCAAGATTATGGCCTTTTGCCTATAACATTACTCACCAGTGAAGGGGCAGCCCTGGGACCTGCAGAGGCCACAGTCCAGAATTGCCTCTCTACATGTGCTGCACAGCTCTACCCTGCTTCTGAGTCATCATATATCCCAGTGAGAGGAGGAAACATCTGTGTGATAAAATGCCAGCATTCCAGGCTCCCTCCCATCCTGTGGGAGGTTTCAGGCAGCTTGGTCTGCTCAGACCTCATGGCACAGAATTGGGAATCTATGGTTAATCAAAGAAGAGGCCTAATTATTTTATTTAAAAGTACTGAGCACTGTGCTTGCTATTGAATTAAAAAGTAGCCTGCCTTATCAAAATGAAAATTATTTAAAAATTGATGTTTTCAATATTTTATTACTCTTCAAGGAGAGTCTTAATCTGTAATTCCACATGAAGAGACCCATGCAACAATACACTTCTGCTAGCCCAAGTAGGGAGGAGCTAGGAAGGCAGTACTAAAGCAAAATATAAGGGAATAATATAAGGAAAAAGGAGTGAAAGAAGGAAATGGCCATGCTGCAGGTCTCCAAATATTTTTTTGTTATTAGAGATTAAATATGCAGTGTATTTGCAAAAAGCTTCCAAAATATAGCTATACTTTAATAAAATAAGCTGTAGACCCACAACTGTTAAAAGAGCCAAGTGTGTAGGAACAGAGCACGGGGTCTGACATAGGTTAGCAGGACTTGCACTGTCTGGTTCTTCACCAATTTCCCTGGCAAGCCTTGGTATCTGTTGAGAAGCATTTCCCAGGCAATGCCCATGTCTATGCTGGGGTGAACATTTACTGGGGGCCATCCAAGCTGGCACTTTGGATTGGATGCCCTCATTTGGGGGGAAGAGAGTGGAACTCAGCACTGGAGGCTTGTCCTTGGTCTGTCTTCCCAGCAAGCATAGACAGTGTGACACACAGGAAGAGAGCTTGAAGCACTCGACTTGCCACTGGGAAATGAAAGCAGTATGAAAGCACTAAACTAAGATCCTGGACCTTAAATTGAAACACAATAATGTCATTTTTTACTGGGGCTTAAAGCAATATACAAACTTTGAAGACTTGGCAACATTGAAGCTCATGTCTTCCAGATTCAAAGTTTGCTATCTGGTTTCTCTGCCAGTTCCACTTCTGGTAATTTCACCAGAAAAATAAGTAATTTAGGCAAGAAAACACCGCTGCCCTAACAAGTTAAAGTACTCCTTTCATTGTGTGGTATGGACCTCACTTGCATACAGAGCTGAGTTCTCACCCTTTCTCCTGGATCAACTTCTGCTGTTTTTTGACTGTGGGACATCACTTGGCTCTTATATAAAATAAATATAAAATAATAGTCTGCATGGGTCAAAAACTCACTGTTGCAGATCGGGAGCTTTAGGTCTGAAAGAGCAAGTAAATGATGCCACTTTCATAAATTTAAATCAGAAAAGTAATCCTAGAGGTAATTTTTGATCACCTGCCCAGTTCAAAATGAAGTCTGATTTAACTTTACATCTCAGCTCTGCAGCTCAGCAGCTACCTTAGTGATTGTGTTTTTCAGTATAAATCCTATAAATGAATCCTTTTTACCCTGAAAACCAGTGTGTTAGCATTCAGACTTGCTGCAGCTATTGATGTATGTACCCAGAGCTATGTTACTCACTTTTCTTTCCCCAAATTCTGGTTTTTCCCTCCAGTATTGAGTCAGGATTAAGGAGTTCATGTGCATGTGTGTGTAGGTAGCTCTTTCTAATAAACCAGTGCTACAGGTCACATCGATAGTTTATATGGTAATCTTTAAAAAAAATCAGCCAAAGGACTGGAAAACACATAGCAGGAGTTAGTCTTGTATTAGCAGAGAAGTAGGCTTAATTTACTAATAGCTCTTATTTAAGTCTCAATTCCATGCTTTTATGACTACATTGGGTTTTCCCCTTACATGGGCACGTCAGAGAAGTAGAGCAAGAGAAGAGACAAGCCCTTTTTCAGTTCACAGAACCCCAATTCTTTATTAATCACAGCTTGCTCACAATGACATACAGGAAAATAGCACTAATGAAGAGTAGAATATGCAGGCAGCAACCTCCCAGGGGGTAGGGACAACTTCAAAACTGCAGCTATTTTGGGGATGATGTGTTAGGTTTGGTGATACTGTACTTGGCACAAGCACCCTGTCTAGTCATTCCTCCTGCTTCAGCCCTCTTAGTCCTAGATGTCTGTCACTAGGTAGGGTTGGCTAACACTGAAGAGTAAAGGTCATGATGAATGGAAGTCAGCAGTGTCAAAAAAAAAAAGGTAACAACTGGCTCATGGGTTCCAGGTGAAATATTCAGTAGCCTCTTGTACTATTATGCATGTAATGTGGTAGCATCAGATAAGTATCAGAGATCATGGCACCGACAGATAAAGCCACTTGATGCTATCTATTAGTTGCTCCATCAATAAATTTTCAAGTGGTGAATTAAGCTCACTTTACAATTAGCATTTGTATGGCTGTTTGGCATCATCCAGAATTTGCCATAGCTTGATGGTTACAGTGTGCCTCTTAAACTGATCCCACTTGCTTTCATTCTGTTGTACAGCTGTTTTTGTTGCCTCTTACCTCAAAAGACAGAAGCAACAAATATTCCACGTGGCGATTTAACCTCAATTATACAGCACGCTACAGAGTCCTGCAGCGCAAGTTGCATTTGAAAAACCATTTTAAGAGCCTTTTGTCTTGGACAGCTGAATGTAAAGTCACAATACCTGTGATCTAGTCACTGTTTCAAGAAAGTTTATTGATGGCAAAGCAGTCTAGGTTATTAGGCAATGACTGGTCTCTAGCACCATAGAACTACTACTGACCTCATGGTGGGTTGGAATGAAAAGTCGCAGGAATGGAATTAGACGTGAGGTGCTTCAAATGAACAGACCCAGCAAATTCAACCAAGTGGAAATAGACAACATCGGAAGCCTGTTACAGGACATGTAAGATTATGAAATAACTTGCATAATGCAATAATTGTATTTTTTAACAAAAATGTAAATATTTACAAAATAAGATCCAAGTTTTTTAAACATCAAGCAAATCATTCTGCAAAGAGACCCCATCATTTTTGTTTTTATTTTTGTTTCTTTTTTAAAGTTTTTTATTGAGTTCTTGATTTTTTTTTTTTTTAAACCATGTCATACATTTCCCATACTGATATCGCATGATCCATAATAATATAGGCAGGGGGAGTTTACTAATGGTGGGGATGGGTCACATCCACCATTGCTGTTTTCAGCCAGACAGTTCCACCTGGAGCTCCTTGTTTCTACGGACCTCTGCGGCATGCCTCTCCTGGAAAACATCAAGAAGGGAAAAATCAAACATTTTTCTCATTCTTCCTGGCCAGGGATGCTCATGCTGTCAACCCATTTAGGTTATGCCTTTGATGCTTGCGCAAAACTCATTTCACAGCACAACCATCTTTAAAGGACGCAACTCAGGAGAGGGGTCATTCACCAGACCAGCCTGAGCCATGTTTGGTGCTTACTTTCCACTCCTGCTCTGGAGCTCAGTCTTTTATCTGATTTGGCCTTATAACCCCCAGCATCTCACAGAGTTTCATGTCAAGGGGCCTCAAAGAGAGGTGCTGCTTGCAACATAAAATGTGCCATGAGCTCACATTTGTTCTCTGAATTCCTGGATATTTAAACTAAATATAGGGAAGGATGAGCAGGGAAATAATTGCCTGCAGGTTGTATGCAGAAAAAGTGTTAGTTACTGTGTTATCCGTAGCATTTAGGAAAAAAAAGTAAAGATCCAGGAATTTCATTCCACCAAGACAGGTGACTTTGAACAGCTCAAATATCCCCTTAGTCTGAATGCTGAGGCTACCTGTCCTCTTTATTCTTTCTTGGCTGTGAAGAAGGGACATGATTACCAAAAATCAATGCTAGGTTCTTCTACCCACTTTCAGTGATATTGTCTTCCCTCTTACAACATTAGTCATAGTTAGTTTAACTTCATTTGAGACAAGAGAGTTCTGTGGAAATTGGTCTGTGGTCAGCAACAACAGCTGTCAAATCTATTTAGTAATGTATACTTGGGGTGTTTATAAAACAATGTTTTTTTGGCACATTCTGGGTTTTAGGGTTTTTGGTTTACAGTTCTCTCCTTTCAACTGTCAAACTATCAGACTTTTACCTCTTGTGTCTGATCCCTTAAAAAACCAAATGACAAGAAGAAAGTGACAGTGCAAGCAAACGTCCATCCTCAGTTGACTTCAGTTTAAGACACTGCCTAGGTATTTCCATGTATTAGAGGGTCTTTTCTGGTAAAAAATTCACAGAAGTCAACAGTTATCTCTTTATTATTTGGACTGTGGATCACAGGCCAAAACAGCTTATTGCATCCACTGAACCTGTAAATCAGTTCTTGAAAGATCCACAGTTCTGAATTCTAGCTTTTATAAGGGACTTGTACCTTGATGTTTCTCTTAACTGCAGCACACTAAAGTTATCTCTGATTGCAGGAACTTCTACACACCAATACATTGGGGCACCCACAGTTCTGTGTAACTTTGGAAGACTTTGGCGCAAATACTTCACTTCTTTTCCTGTATATTCAGGGTTCATTTTGTGTTGGCAAAAACATGTAGTAATGCAGTTTTTAATTACTCGTCAGTACAAATGTTCCCAAATGAATTACTGTCATCTTTGCTCAGAAGCCTTCCTTGGTTTTCATGCATTTATGCCATCATACTTCTGTGGAAATGCGGTTAAATGTTAACATTAACCTAAGACACAGAGATGTTTCAGCTCTCCTTCCCATTTCCCTTTGGACCTCGAGGATGACTAACTGGCTTTTCCCTTTGTTTTTGTACACTCCGTGATATGTGCCTGCAAACTAATCTCATGCAAAAATATCAAGTAATCTGGGTATAGTTCTTAAACTCAAGAATTATCCTGTTTGCATAGTTATTTGTAACAATACCTTTTAGTTTGTTGTTTCTTTCCTACTCTACAAGACTTTTGTCTCCATCGAACACGTGGAGGTGCTTATAAAGATCTCCTTGAATATCTCTGAGAGGTATTTTCTTTCTGTTAATCAATTCAATAACATATTAGAAAGTTCATTACTGAGAGAAACAAGTGATCACTCATGCAGAACTAATTGATTTTTCCTAACACTTCTAAATCTTCATTTGCATGTTTCCCTCTTTTGTGAAAGGGTTTTTTTGAGGAGGCCACACTTGAGTGCACGTGGGGTTTATGAATTCCCTATTTCCTCTGACTATAACAAAGATCTCCACAAGAAAATTTACTCTCTTTCTTACAAGACTTATGGAAGGACAGACCTCTTTTGTTGTATATGGAAGAATTTTTTCCCATATCTTTTCCTCTTTCTCCTTTGAGAAACCATGAGCTACAGAGATAGGACAATTGTTTGAGTTGATCAATGACTTTTCTTAGAAACTGAACTCTAAACACAAGTGACCTTTCCTTTGTTAACACCCCTTCTTAAAAGTTAGAAAATCAAGCTTTCTCTGGAGACAGTCCATCAAAGGGCCATGAAGACTAAGGAGCATCTCTCAGTCTTTCCCATGAGGAAAAGCTGAGAGAGCTGGGACTGTTCAGCTTGGAGACAGCTCAGGGGGATCTAACAAATGTCTAGAAATACCTGAGTGGAGGGTGCACAGAACCAGGCACTTCTCAGTGGTGCCCAGTGACAGGACCGGGGCAAAAACTGAAACACAGGAGGCTCCCCCTGAACATCAGGGCACACTTTTGCATTGTGAGGGTGATCAGGCACTGGCACAGATTGTCCAGTGGAGCTGGAGTATTCTACCCTTGGAGATATTGAAAAACCACATGGACAAGGTCCCGGACAACCAACTCTAGGGGCCCTGCTCTAGCTGGGGGGCTTGGATCAGATGAGTTCCAGAGGACCCTTTCGACCCCAACCGTCCTGTGAGTGTGTGATTATAGAACTTCAGTCTTTTTCTAAAGTGAGTGTTGGTTTAGATAAGCATCAGGGGCTCTGACTTAAAAATTGCTCAACTGTAGCAACTGAGATAAGGACTATGCAAAACATCTCTGCAAAATGTTGATTAAATTATTCCTTTCTAGTCTAAGGCGAGGAGTGATGGTGTGGTTACCTTCTCTTGGAGACGTTCAATAAGAGCAGCTAAATTAGCTTCACGGTTTTCTTTGATCTGTTCCATTTTCAGTATCAGCTTTTCCTCAGCCATTTTGCTGAAGTTGTTGTTCTCCTCCAAAGCTTTTTGAAGCACTTCTCGCTCATGTTCTCTCTTCTCTGCCAGATGTTTCAGCACCTGGGCCTCCTGGGACTGGAAACAGAGAGACATGCGGCTTAAATAAAATACTCATGAGGAGTAACCTCCATAGGGCAACAGTTCCCTGAGTTTGGAAACTGCATAAAATTTGTTGCTTTAAATTTTTTTTTTGCATGCACTGTTTGGAAAGATCAGTTCTGTGAATAAACAATATTAGCTTCAATAACAGGGGCATAGAGGCACTGGCTAAATGTGGGGTACAGGCCTGAGGCAGCAGCAGAGACGTGTCCAAAGCACTTCTGTTAACAAGAAATACTGTCATGTCATGATGACCCATTACTTCCCTGGGTCATCTGGATTACTGCAGTGGTTGCTTGCCCTCTGACAGCTGCAGTCTTTTAGCTAAGAGAATTTTATTTGTAGATATGGGGAACTGAGGGCTCAAGGCACATACAGTGTTAAAAGGGAGATTGCCAATGCAGAAAAGGTGCAATTTTCACCTGAGTTGGACTATTCTTTAGTGCACTTGAGGAGTTAATAAGAGGCTCTGAAGTTTACTGTTATGAAAAACAGGCAGCATCAATGCAAACAATGTCTTTTTCCCCATTATATTTATGTTTGCCTTAATCTCACTGCTTAGGAAGGAAAAAGGATTTTCTTCTACAGAAAATAACAAAAAATATTTTTAATTACAAGTATAAATTTTGAAGGGAAGATGAAATCTGTGAGTAGGAATTAAACAGATGCAGCCTATGCACAATATTGTGTTCTTCTTTGTAAACTCACCACTGAGAAACATAAGCTTTATTATTTACTTTAAATCAAACTGCTAACATGAAACCACTAATCCTAGAAGAGAAGCCAAAAACTTGCAGCCTTGGGCCCATTCTAGGCAAGCCTAGTTGAAAAGACAGTTCTTTGGAAATGATAAACAACACTGTACACTTTTGGATAAATTAGAGGGAGCCTCAGAAGCAAAGAGAAAAGAGAGAATGAAATCAGATTCCAGGAGGCTAAATGTGTATATCAGTGCAGATCACAAGGCACTGTTGCCATTGTTTTCCATAAAAATGAGTTAGTTTAAGGCCTAAATTAAGGGCTTTAGCCATTAATTACAATTAGCTGTAATGAATCCTTTTAAATTCTGACATGTGGCTTTAAATGGAGTGAAAAAGGCTGCAATTCTTTTATACAAGCAAGATCCAACTAGGAGGAGAACACAAATATATTAATGAAGGTAAGATACACATAAAGCCAAATGCACTGATGAGCCAAATTAAGGAGACTCTAGAAAAGGCTGCAAAGGCCAAGCAAAACATCTTGAAGCAAGATGTTGGAGTAAAACGTATCTGGCTTTGAAAGGTTGCAATGGCTTGCTTGAAATCATAGGAGAGAATCACTTCCATCCATCCTGGCCACTTAACATATGTGCTTTCACCTCTGGCCTGGATGCAGTTGCAAGCTCATTTCTCAGATTATGATCTCTGGAGCTCTTGCTGATGGGAATGGTCTCCTGAAATGGCTGGTTCCTCACAAAGGCTCTTCCCCACATTATAGCATATGCTGAACAGAGAGTAATAGAGCAAATATTTTTCAGCTCTTTGACTCCTGTGACAGATAAAAGATGTTGCAAATGGGAACAAACAATCTTCCCCGCCCTGCCTGATAGATACAGCAAAGGCAGAGGGAGTTTCACTGGTGGAGTACAGAAGAAGGATGAGCCAAAGACAAAAAGAGCTGGGCAAAGAAAGAATTTTGTAGAGTAACTGAAAAATCATAAAAACCTCATAAGTTTAATAAAAATATAAAAAATTCCTATTAATCATATAATAAAAATAGCTTATTTTGATGCAAATATTTGATTTCAGATACTTAGCATTTAACAGTTCTTAACTGCAGGCTATTTCAAAATGTGAAAAAGTTAGTTTGAAAGATCTGATGCAATGCAAAACTGAAATAATTAAACATCTTCATCTTGCTTTACCATTTTTGGACCAACTTGAGTAGCTCAGTTTAACAAGTGCTTGTGAAATTATTCTGTATTTTCTGTTTAATTTACTACTTAATTTACTTAATCTACTTTTGGAAAAGTTATTTTCATTAAATTTTGTTTGCTGATATGAATCTTGTGAACCGTTTGCTCAAGTTATCTAAAAGTAATGGATAATCTAAGAATCTAATTCCCTTCCTGTTGGGAGTTTGAATAGAAAAGATGTGATGAGCCTAACTGTAATGTTCTTTCCCATGGAATGTTTAAGAAGTGACTTGTTAATTTGAAAAGCTAACATTTCATAGTGTCTAAGTATGTATATATAATGTGCTATAAAATCAGACCCTTTCAGATTTGGAAAACAGACATTTACAAGGACAAATCCTTTCTCTAATAAAGAGTAAGATTTGGACTATGCATATAAGCAGCACTTTTTAAGAGCATTGGCTTTCAACAGGAGGTAGCAGAATGCCTTTGAGGCACTTGCCCATTTTTCAGGATTTATTTACTTCCATTGAAACCCTTTGCCTTCCAGAACTATGTGTTATCCTAAATGCAGGAGAATAGTGAAAAATTGGAATTTCATGTCAAAGGACACACATTTCTGGAGGCTATGCTGGTAGACAATGCATTCAACAGTAATTTGTCCACTAATGCATGATAACGAAGAAAATCCTTATACTCTGATTCAATATTTACTGGATGCAAATTGCATTGGCACTAGTAAGAGACTGCATGAAAGCTGAAACAGGCCTCAGGAACTAACTGCAAACCTTTAATGTGATTTTCCTTTACAAAATACCTTAAATGGTATATTGTGAGGAATTTTGAATGAGGAAAATCACTAGTGCCCAGAACTGGTTCAAAATAAAGGGGCTCTCCTCCTTGCCACAAAACACCCATGGGGTAGAGTCTCATTTAGAGTGGCATCCCACTTCTAATGGCATTGCACTCCAGCTGCCAGTCTGCCTGTTTCCCTGGTGTTCAGACCATTCTGAAATCCCCTTACGACAATTCTGGAAGGCGGCTCGTATGTGTTTGTACTGGACTGTCAAATGATTTTCTGTTTCCAACACATTTGGCAAAAGAACTTGGCCACCCTGTCTGTTCAAAGTCTACTACACATCCAGAAAGGAGTAAATGAATGACCATAGGTACCCAGGGGAGCTGGGATTAATAGACTCCTTTTGTTGTTTGTCTTGGCTTTTAACTGCTGTGTTGTGGACTCACACAGTTCCACAGTAATGCAGGATTTCAACACACATTGGATGTTTTTATTTCAAGTTTATTTTCAACATTGTATTGTTTGAAGTGTTGGAAAGGGTATTTTCAAATCCCTGGTAGTCTGTGTTCTAACATGCTTGTAAAAGGGTTACAGTAAGAGCTTCTTGTACAGCTGTTGTGAGAAAATGAGTAAAAAAGACTGAAAATGGGGTTAAAGATTAAGAACACTAATAAGGAGACAGAAGTATGAAATAGTGGAGAAAGAAAAAAAGCAATACTCATGGGGAATATTCAGAAGACTTCCCAAATATAACAAGGCGTAATAATTGCAGCTGCAGTATGTGATGTTAGATTATAAAATCAAAGATTATAGAATGTCTTGGACTGGAAGGAACCTTAAAGAACATCTAGTTCCAACCCCCCTGCCATGGGCAGGAACATCTTCCACCAAATCAGCTTGCTCAAAGCCCCATCCAACCTGATCTTGGACACTTCAGGGATGGGACACCCATAGCTTCTCTGAGCAATTGTTCAGTGCCTCACCACCCACACAGTAAAGAATTTTCTTCAACAGCTAATCTAAATCTCCACTCTTTTAGTTTAAAACCATTCCTCCCTGTCCTATCATTATCTGCCCTCGTGAAAAGTTACTTTCCCTTTTTTATAAGCCTCCTTTAGGTACTGAAAGGCCACAAAGTAATGTGGAGGAATAAAAATGTTTATTTGTTAATGTTGAAATGTGGCAGAATAAAAATATTGGAAAACATTTCTGGTACAGATACCTTTGCTCCTAGAAACGATTCTGTACTAAAAAGACAGCTAATACAGGCAAACTTCTATGATGTTCATGTGATATTTGTACAGCATCAGTTTTCAGAGATGAGTGGTTCAAAAGGAAATCCACATCTCTTACCTAGCTGGCCAGAAACATATGCAGACAACTAAACACTCTCTTCATGAACAAAATTATTTATGGAAACCAGCTTTGGAGATACATATAGTTTTCAATTATAACTCAAAGGAAGAAATTTCTCCTCATCTGAGTAACAGGTGCCTTATTTTCTCACATTTATCTTTGTTTGACAGAGGCATCCAAATATTGAAGTCATTGATATAGAGATAAAAGTAATCCCTTATTACTGTTAAGCAAGAAATGGGCTCAGACAACTGTTTTAAAACTGGGAATTTCTGCTTGAATGCATTCACCTTAGTCACCAGCATCCTTACACTAGGATGTATGAAGCACATTATCCGTTATGAGAAATTCCTTTTCACAGCATATTCATTCACTGAGCTGGGATTTTTTATAATTCAGTTGTTTAGAAGAAGCTGCAAGAACCCTGTCACTCTTCAATGTATTGTGTATTTAAGAAATACTATAAATGGAGCAGAATGTGAAGACAGGAGTAAAGACTCTTACTGCAATCTAAATGCCAGAGTGAAGCCTAAGTATGGTGCCCTGAAGTACTGATGTTTCCACGGGATGGAACTGTGGCTAGGATTCTTCCATGAAAAAGCATGAAATTGGACTGAAATTAGACTTCACTCAGAAATACCCATATGGCAGGAGAGTCAGAGATATCTGAGCTGTAACCATAGGTGAAGTTCTGCTTCTAGTGGAACTAGATGGTCCAAAATTTTGTTTATATTTAGATGAGGATATTTTTTTTTCATCCAGTCTGCCAAGAGACATTTGGATCAAAGATACTAAGGAGTGGAGTGAAAAAAAAAAGCAGCCCATCCATGATGTGATTCAAGAAAACTCACTTCCTCAACTGGCACAGAGTTGCTGCTTTCAAAGTTGTGACCCATGGGGGAGAACAAGACATGTCGGAGCATCTGCCTGATGCTTCCCTAACTGCTCATGAGGCATTTTGTGATCTGCTGCAGGTTGAGGCCTGGCATTTTAAAGTTATTGAAGATCAATGTCAAATTGTCTAATGATTCTTCCTTAGTGACAGAGCCCATGGCAGACTGCAGTGAGAAGCTTTGCCAGCATTGGGATGACTCCATGTGCTCTGAGACAGACCCTGATGCTTAACACAAAATCTTCTCCTAGCTGGTAGCAAACATCTTCCTATGGGCATGTATTCCATAGGCTTATGCTTTCTGGACAAGGAACTGCAAACTGGCTTGCAGTTTTGGCTATCCTTTGCAAATACTAGAGCGAAGCACTGTGTATGGAAACAGTATGGTGTAATGTGGTAGAAATATCTGGTTTTGGTGATGATTACACCTATTACTCAGACCTTTCCATGAAAAAACACTTCCTGCTGTATCTGTATTCCCTCTCTGCACAACAACAGCTGAGGGCCAGCAGCAACAGAAAGGGAGATCACTAGGTAGGCAAGACAGGGGACAAGTGTCTCAGGCAGTACCTATTCTACCTACCAGCCTGCTTGTCTACAAATTTGGTGGGAAATCAAAGAGGGGAGCAGGAATGAGGTGGAGGAAGAAAGCTCCCCTTTTGCCAAGTAAGGTGTGGATCCTTTCTCTGTCTCTCCTCTTGCCTGGAGTGGCAGTTTTGTAGGTCCCATGCAATGTCTGGAAGGGAACATTTGACCCCCAGCTCTGCTTCCTTCCTGGCCTTGGCAAAGCCTTTTCCCCATCAGCCTGCTGTACAGCATGGTAAAGCATGGATGGCTTATTCCATGCCAAAGGAGAGATGGATTATGAGTATCAAGAGACTTTTCTGGCTGTGGGGCTGGCGCAAAGGGGCAGTGGGTTGGGTGCTGAAGCCCAGCGCAGAGTGTGGTCATGGTGCCCCAGGTTGGCTCCTGCTGTGGGAAGCTCATCTTGTGGCATTTCATTGTGATGGTAGTAAAAACTCATGTAGCTATAAGTCTACATGTAACAGCATGAAAGTTAAAAAAGTATGACTCTTCTCCTGCATTCTTTGTCGCGTTAAGCTTGAGGGATGAGCTTGACTCAATTTCATCCCAATGCAAAGCCATTAAAAGGATTTAATTATATACAATTTCTCTCCTATAATCCAAAATTTAGTAGAAATGCACACCCCTTTAGTGTTTCATTTTAATGCTGTAGGTTGAACATGGGCAATAAAGATAATAATAATTTGACATATGCCTCTTGAAGTCTGCACCTCAAGGATAGTTAACAGCTGAACAATGTCCAGTGGGTAAAAACTGATAAATGTTAACAATTCTGTAAAAAAACCTGCTGCATACAATGTCACAGTGCTCTAATTTCTTAAGTGAGAATGATGAAAGATCTTTCTGCTTATCTACCAGGTGGGAAAATATAGCACAGCTATGCTGAAAAAATAGTGGGATAATAATGACATGCTGTAGAGAGGATTCTATAAATGGAAAGGACAAATCTGTAACTAGCCCGAATGAGTCTCACTGTGTGATGCAAAAAGAAAAAATGCCTCAGGTGAAACTCTCACCCCGGTCTGAGAGTATGAGGTCATGACTGTCAAGTGAGGTAGAGAAAAAGGGGGAGAAAAAGAAAGAGGAGTCCTGTAAAAACTTGCAAGGAAATAAACAAGAACGATAAAGAGGAAACAGTATAAGCAGCAGACTGCTGAAGTGCATGTACTACTGTAGATGTTCTCATGAGTTTGAAAATTTATTAATGAACACTGCCTAATTAACAGAGCAGAACCTAATTCCTAAACAGTGTGAAATTCATTAGCAATTTTTTCCCAAAGAGGCAATTCTCATCCATTAGTTATACTTGATTTTAATTAGAACTGTGCTGGAATGACAGGATCTAGAACGGTCATGCCTGACAGCTGTTGCAGATAGATTGAAAAGTATGGTAACAACTGCTGTGCTGGCTCTCTGCCTGGTTTGTCTAGCAGCAGAAAGTAGAAGATGCTTAGAACCCTCAACAAAGTTAGGCAAATCTGCCTGGTTCCTTCCTTGAGACTTACATATTTCTAGTTTTCAGCAATCAGCAAGGTACTCATTTTCTGAGTCAGAAGTTGCGTTCAAATAATTCTTTCCTGCAATGCAGTACACTACCAATTTTGTTAGTATCTTTTTGAACTAAATAATATTTTAGTAATATTTAAACAGTCTGTGATAACAAATATACCTTGAATAAACAATATGTGAAAAGGTGATTCCTTTTGAGATTGCTGTCTCATGATCTCCTTCAGTATTTCTTCCTCTTTGGATTGTATGAAATAGAATATAATTGTTCTTATTCATCTTCTCATTACCATTCATGACTTTGTAGACTTCTATCTGATCTTTTATCTGTTGTCTCTTTCCAAGCTGAAAACTGGATTCTTAATTTATCTTCTTATGAAAGATTTTCTGTTCCTCTAATTGCCTTTTTACCCTTCTCTGCACTATACTCTTTTTCAGGCCACAAATGAAGCCAATAGTTGAGATATGAGAGCATCAGGGATTTAAATAGTGACGTAAAGAAGCTTTTTGCTCTGTTCTTTGTTCCTTTCCAAGCAATTTCTGCTGCAATGCTAATGTGAAGGATTCTGTCTATTAAAATAACTCAGTTATGTGTTCATTCAAAATTAATGTAGTACTAAGGGGAAGAAATGGCAGGTGTCTGTACTGCTATCACTGATTACCAGTCTGTTGTATAATGAGTTTTTCTTTAGGAAGAAATGAACAGTAATGAAATCAATGGAATGAAATCTCTGGAACATTCAATTTATATTTATCACCAAGTATATGCATAATATCAGGTTTTTTCACTGCTGCCATTTCATTCTGTGTCCGTATCTTTCCTTGAGTATTTGTAGTTGGCACAGAGGAACTTCACACATTGAGTTTTTGGGTTTTATCATCACTTGTGTGCGAGAGCTCATACTTTTCAGCAGGTCCTAGTATAAATGCATATTCTTTCATATAAAATCAGGTCCTTTACTGAAATGAAGACTCTGACAGAAGTATTTCTTTGAGAGAAGCAACACTGTTAATGAGTCTGCATTAGAACCACAGCATCTATGTTAGCAAGCCAGCAGAAATAGCAAAAGTGGCAACACCGCAATGCTCATCTAAATGAATTGTTCCAATTAGTGAAGTTCAGAATAATCAGGTTTCACTGCAAATCAAAACTGAGGGCCAGGTTTTAAGGACCTGTCAGTAATCCAGATGTACTGACTTCAGTACATCTGAACACATCAAACCCTACACCAGTGTAATCATTCCACCGTCTTTCTTGGCAGCAACCCTGATCTGGTCTGACAGGAGTGAAAGGAGAATGAAGCTGCTTTTCTTAGATCTGATCCATGTGCTATTTGTGGGATAGCTGCTGTCCCTGGACTTCTGCATACATTTTTGTCCATATCTGGAAAATTCTGTAAAAATCAATTTTAGTAACAATTCACATTTCTTAACATTTTTTAGAAGATAAATGAAAGGCTTAGAGACATATAAGCTTGTTTCACTTTCAGATACCTTCTACTAGGGACTCCCTGGGCAGGTAGAAGGGGTTTCTAATTCCTATTTAACTGGTGCAAACTGATGTGCCACAAAATAACATTGATCACCTGGCTGAAGGACACAGAAAGTCCTTCTAAGGCTCCCGAGGCTTCTGTGGCTCTCCTTTTGTGTGATAGTGATAGCAAAAGGATGTATGAATTAACCAGGACAATATATTAACAATCCTGAATTTTCTGTGGTTGTTGCAGCCAGTCACGACTTTCCTGAAATGATGCAACACAACTCAAATGCTGGACCCATACAGGACACTGATAATTTCTAGACTCAATTCAGGCTGGCTGTGGTGAACGTCTTATTAGCTTTGCCTGTCATCCTCTGACTTAGTTGATCTGGAATTTGGCTTTTTCTTTTTGGAAAAAGAAAAAGCAGCCTAAAGATCTAGCTCTGACTTCAAGCAAATGAAGACGTCTTCAACACATCAGTCATGATGAAAACCAAATGAACAGTTAATGGGGACTTCCTCCTTCATTTGTGCCAGCTTTGTTAAGAAGGTGTAGCAACTCTTCCAAATGCTATGTGAAAAACTCATGGATTATGAAACAGGACTTAACCATTACTGGTAAGGTCATAAAGAAGGGAAGTCTTAGTCTGTGGAAAACCCTACAAGGCCAACTTCCAGTACTACTGAGACTGCTAGCAATGTCTCTCAGTAGCTGTGCTATGCTAGTGCCTTCATTCAGGTGTGTATGAATGATCCAGAACATGCTTTATTCAGGGCTGATGTTCCTCCATACTGCATAAATAAGACATTGTAACTGCCTCAGGCAGGGCTTGTGAGAAATTCCCATGGGCACTACATTACAAGGAGTCAAGATATGGCAGCTGAGATAGCAGTCGCTTGAATTGCACATCCAGCTCTTAAAATCAGATGCCAGAAGAATTGCACTGGTTTTCAACAACTATTATAGACGCCCTGAATGAAAAACTTAGATTCATACAGTAAGCATGTGTATTTGAGCCCACCTGGACTCCTGTGCAAAGCTATCTGTAATATGTGATGCATACTTCCCCAGCATCAAAGCCATTGAGGTTTGTTTGCAAGCTGCCGAAAGGCAATGTACTAATTTGTTTCTTTAAAGATGTTAATAATTTTTGTCCATACAGGCCACTGTGAATCAGTGATGGCAATGGAAAACATACAAATGTACAGGAAACTTGGCTCTTATCCTGTATGCTGTCTCATTTAATTACTAGCAATTTTTTTAAGGAAAGTTACCTTTCTCCTCTCCTCTGCAGCCTCCAGCTTTTTCTGGATCTCCTCAAGAGAGAGCTCTTTCTTCTTTGGAGAAGCTAAAGTTCGTGGTGCTTCTGAGACGGGAGATGGTGGCTTTAGGATCAGTTCAAAGGCCTGGCCTGAGGCACGTTTGTTGATTTGTTTCACTTCCATGTCTGCACAATAAGGTGGGAAATGGTAAGTCATTCAATAGACCAGCAGTATTGAGGAGAGATCAGAAGCACAGACAAAAGATTTAGCATCTTTGCCTCGGGCATTTTAAATGCAATGGCAGATTATGGGCTGAAAACTGTTCTCATGAGTACATTCCATTTTATGTGTAATAGCTTAATTATACCGTAATGTCTTAAAGATAAAAATTTACAGCAATTTTGGAATCTTATTGGGGTTCTGTGCCACTTCACACCCCCTGCAAGCAGTGCCGAAGCTGATTAATTTTTTAAGCATGCTTTCATCTTTTCTTCATTTCTTTGGGAATTATGTCAGCTATGAAGAGCTGTAATTCTCAGCTGGGGAGTAGGGAAAGTACAGCTCAGTATGAGAGGGTTAGCTTTAAAAGTTTAGCTAGCTGCTATTAGGAACAATATCCAGCATTATCTACAATCAGTAAAAGGTAATAGCCCAAACTACTAAACAAATTGTTAAATCAGCAAAATATTCACTGACTAACACTATGGCCTGTGAGGTGAACTGAGTCATTTCCCAGCACTAGCACATTATTCGACCTGCAGGATGATTTCCAGAAAACGTCACTCACCATCATATTTATAGATGTTCATGTTGCGGGGCTCTGGGTAAAAACAGGAGCAGATCAGAGAGAGCATGGACAGCTCCTTCATTTTTTCCTTGTAAGCTGAAAAGAGAAATCTTGTTAGCATGCTTCACTTACTCAGCTCCTCCTTAGTGAATTTCCAGCTGAGATGACTGGCTGGGGACCAGCAAGCTTGCTCTATCACCCACCTGGCAGATTTCTCTAGAACATTTACTTTCAACTATCTTCTCAACATTGAGGCTTTATCAAATTACGCATTTGATGCTCAGTACTGCAGAGACAGCATCTGATCTCCTACATGACCTCAGCCTTGGGCATAATGCAGACAGTCCTCTCTGGTTTACAGAAAGTGAATCTGGCTACCAGGAAATGTATTTAGCATTGGAAGAGTGCCACAACTCCACTCTCTCCTGGCAGGTGGAGAGAGACATGAAGCTCTTACAAATTCTCTGATGTATCCAAATGCAATTGAGAACAGCTCTGAAATGCTGCCCATGTATTGCCATAGGCAGATGCTGAAGACATTATCTGTTAACAAATGAAAATGCCCAAAAAATAAAACCAGAAATGAGGATACATTAATCAAATCCCTTGCATAATGTCCTTAATGTGAGTAACTACTTGAAATAAAGCTTTTCCTTTGGCACTTACTAGCCCAAACATGTTTTCATACTCAGATTTAGTGTATATCAGCTTATGCAATAAATACCCTTGTAATTTACCTTTATGGTGTTACCTTTACTGACTTAGTAATAGTGGTAGGTCCCAGCCATGAACTGAGGAGGCGTTGGCCAGAAATGGTGATACAAATACTTAATCCTTATGCATTGTTCTGCTCTCACCCTTTCTGTCACTTGTAAGTAGTGAAACAGTCCTGTACTTGGGCACTTGGTAAATCACTGACAGAACCCAGCTCTTCTGGGTCCTGGGACAATACCCTAGCCAGTGCCTACACTGCATAATGCATATATGTTGAGGGGGGGTGATAAAAATTCTTCTTGGCATGCACAAATCCCTGCTACTATCAATATCATATCTACAGAAGTAGATACACATTTGCTGCCAGTATGTGAAAACATGGCTAAAAATGTAAGTGTGACTGAAAGTATTGTACTTAACGGATTAGACCAAATTAACCCTTGATGTTGCTAAAGAAAAAATCAGACAGTCTTTTGATCTTCAAACTGTGGATACGTTTGGGTTTTTGTCAATCGGGTTTTCTCATGGATGCCCTTGTGGTTTTTGAATTTGTTTTTCTGACTCAGAAAGGGCTCTGAGGCTGAAGTGGTTTTGACAGCCTTTGTGTGCTTCTCAGTGTGGTGGTATTTGAAAGATCCATAGTTCAGGAATGGATTTCTAGGTGTCAGTAAACGATTCCTTCATCTAATTATCGTATGGGGGCCTCTAATCATGTACCCTGAATAACTCCCCAAAAGAATGTTTAGCTTTTCAGAAAACATTGGTAAAAGCCAACATCTCAGATCTTTCTGTGAACTTGGCTTGTCAAGGAAGCTTGGATTTGACAAGACTTTGGTTTGAAACCTAAATACCAGCTCACAAGGAATAACTCAAAAATCCTCTGAAGAGAAAAATAATGTCCAAATGATGTCTGCTAATTGGCAAATGAAATGAATTGTTCACTTAGGGCTCCACCCAGCAAGCACACAGGTGTGGTTGTCCAGACTGCCCTTTGAGGAGGGCTTGCCCAGCCAGCTGCCCACACCACTGGAATTGCATCCTTTTCAGCAGCAAGGATGTGAAGTGAGGGCACAGCAAGCCCTGGTAAATTGCTAAACAAAGAGAAAATGGACACTGAGTTGAGTGTTAAAGACATGGTCACTGACAACACAAGCTGAAAGCTAAATGTTCTTGTAGAAGATCTGCTGTGTCACTGCTAAAATGTATACCTTGAAATATCTTTGTAGAAAGAGGTATAAAAAGCAGCATCCTAGGAAACTTGCCTTTTGGGGAGTTTGTTATTTTTTATCTTTGCTTGACATTAAAATGTTTTGTTTTCTAACAGTACTTAAAATTATTAGAAAAAGTTGTTTGTTTTCCCAGTTTGCCATTTGCAAAATACAGCTGGAGAAAGACAAGAACATGCTCAGCTCTCTATCCTTCAGTGCGTCCTTTCACTGAAAGCCCACTGGCAAAAGCACTGCCCTATTTCATTCAGGCCACTGACAGAATTAGGATGACTTTCCATACTTTACAAGAATTACATTTTCTTTTCTCATGATATTGATTTAGTCTCCATTCGATTACTCAGAAATTCTGGAGGCTGCTACAACACTGGGAGCCAAACAACCTGCCATGCAAAAACACTGGTTTTCCTATTACAGACTTCAGCGTTGAGAGCATCACAGGAAACAAAGAGTTACACACCTCCTCAGGTGTCCAACGTCAGCAAATTGTGATATGTCCCCCCTGACCAGGCTTATTTGGCAGCATTGAGAAGCAGCAGCCCTGCTTTGCTCAGCTGTCCTTTTCTTAAAGATTTCCTTAAAATACATTAAAAACACTGAAAGAAGTAATGTTAGCCCAATAAATGGTCTGATTAAGCTGGCTGGTCCATATCACACAGGTTAGACTGGAAGGTAACTGTACTTTCCCAGATCCCAAGGGGTTTTAGTATTTTAGTCATGGAAGCCTGTTCTCTCAAAAAGAAAGGTTTTCCTATTAAGAAAGCAGCTCACATAGCCCAGACAACTGACAGCATAGCATTTGTGCAATCTGCACAGGACCTCTTGCATAAACTGAAATATGCACATAAATTACCTGCCTTATAGCGGAGCTTTTAAAAACCCTTGAAGACACACAGTGATTGCAACGAAGTTTATTTTCCAAATGTGTTTCAACTGGCTTGCTAATTATAAATGTCCTTGTGCAGTCACATAGGGTGCATATCATTCCATTAACTGTGCAAGCTAAATGAAGGAAAGTAAATGATGGTAATCATAACATTACAAAAGCTTTGATAGGGAAATTGCTAGGAAAGAAAAATGTTGACAAAAGATGGTAACAATCTTTTTAGTAACATGCAGCAAGATCTAAATGTTTATATGCATTAAAAACTTTAAAGTTGGGCAAGAGAAAAACACTGATGTTTGCTAAAACCAGAAGGGAATTCAGTATTTGCAATTCTTGCAGTGAGTATACTAGCATTTATAGGTCTTCCTAAATTCTGAAATTTTGTGCTTAGTTCAAAACCTTATCTAGTTTTTAAAAATAAATTCCTCATATTCAGAGTTGCAGGGAAAGCCTTAGAAATACTATCAAATGCCTCTAAGAGCTTTGACATCTTCAGAGAAAACTCAGATTGCTTTGAAATTCAAGAATGCGTGATTTTTTTTTCAGAAGGAGTACCCAATGTACCTTTCTATCCTTGTTTTAAGTCAACGTCACCCTTTTCTCAAACTTCAGGCACTATTTTTAATGGCTATATTTAGAAACTCTGTTGGGCGAACATCCATGCTCCTTCATTGTGGGCTCTTTACTTGCTGGTTTCAGGGGTGTTTCAAGGGTGCCAGCGCTAAATCTGCATGAGTAAGAAGGGAAGTACAGCAGGACTGGATCTCTAGAGGGAAACAGTTACAAGGATTTCATGCCCATGCTGTATGATTTTTGGGATCTTTTCTTTAGACTAGCCTGGTCCCACGATCTGAACAGCCACTAGGGCCTGAGGCATAGTAGATGTACTGGTAATATGCACCTTTCAGTGTCATTACCTATCAAGTAAACCAGTTTTGTGCTCCAAGATCACTCTGAGGTGTGAACCAAAGCATAGTCAACTGGGATGTTTTGATGATCCTCTTTGAAAGTTCTCTACCAATATCAAATAACATGTTTATCCAGATACACTCCATATTCCTCTGCTAATGAAAGAAAAATAGCCCACCACCAGTTCTGCAGCTCACTTGCCCAATGAGTGAAGCTACTAAGGCAGAGCCCTGTGGCTGCCATTAGAAGTCAGCAACCACTTATTTACTGCTGGGAGAAAGAGGAAGGTTAAGGAAAACACTGCTAACCCCATCCTGTCCTCATCTGTTATCCAGTAGCTATAAGGAATTTTTTACAGTTTACATTGCAAAATGAATATCTGTCCTGACTGATGGGCTATGGGCAATTTGGGTCACATTTTGTTCCTTGGCAAAGCACAGCTCAGACAGACTGCTGTGTCACAACAGAGACCATTACTCATAAGCAAAACTATTTTTAACATGTGAAGGCAGGAAAAAAAGTATAAACGTTACTTATAATTAATATCTGATGAAGGCATATCTGTTGATGCCTTTTGCCTTATTGAATCCAGTCCCCTTATAATAAATGCATTATATACATATATGAATATGTATACATTACATATATTAATATATAATGTTACAGTATTTTGACATTTCAAGTACCACTAGTCCAACTAGTTCTTGAAGTTCTGCACAGCTGGAAGGAAAAAGAAACTGGCACACTGTCCATGGTCAAAATGTGCAAGCTCTAACACAGCTCAGCCCTGTGTTCCCTTGCCAGAAACCTGTGTGACAGTCATCTTTCTAAGACTGAACTGAAATCCTGCTTAGTTTTCTTCTTTGGAAGAGACTGAAGCATTAAGCATGAAATGCAGATAGAGAAGACCTATCACACCTGGTCTTTATCTCCATTTCTGATGGATGTTATTGACAGTACAGTTTGTTACAAATTTCATTTTGTTAATGCTCCCCCTGAGGTGCTAGAGTTTTTGGTTTGTCAAGACAATGCTTTAAGTCATATCAT
The DNA here is from genome assembly GCA_013396655.1 of Campylorhamphus procurvoides. NCBI lineage: Eukaryota > Metazoa > Chordata > Aves > Passeriformes > Dendrocolaptidae > Campylorhamphus > Campylorhamphus procurvoides. The sequence continues at coordinate 987,885 of WBMV01000457.1, forward strand.
TTTGTGAACATGAACAGTCACACTCTCTTGGCCAGTAATTTTTAATTTTTCTAAAATAATACATTTTAGTAATGTACTGCATCCTTTTCTGCCACGATACAATTTTATATAATCACAACCATATTCTTTCCCCATAACTGGTGAGGTATTTGAATAAAGTTGCATGATGAGTGTTGGTAAAGTGGTGAACTAGTACTGGGACAAGCACATGGGGCTGGGAAAAGTAAAACTCAAGCTGGAGCATATGTAATAGGAACTCTACATACAATTTAATTTTTGGCATGTCTTGGATCTATGAGTCTGGAATTAACTTTAATTAATGTTGGCCCTCATTTAAGACAGCTACTGTGCAGCAATCAAGAAAGCTTAGTTTTCAGTCAATGGAGAGGTAAGGACTCCCAGAGAATGATGGTCCCATTCAGATCTCTAAGATAAATGATTTAGGTAGTCTTAAGTCTGAGAAAACTCCCTCCACTGTCAGAAAGCCTAAGGATGGAGTAGCCAGTGATGGAAGGAATGAAAGCAAAAGCACCTGCAGTAAATGCATCTTATCCAGCCTTTATGCTTAGCCAAGAGTGATATTGCATTTTGGTGGCTCACATAGATGGAGTTTATTTTGTTACTGTCTCTCTGAACGCAGAACACTGCTCAACAAGAGTATGTGGTGTGAGTCCATCTCACAACCTTAGGTATATGTGTGCTTTTTCAGAGTCCCCAGCAAAAATAAGGTTGCTTTCCTAACAGCTCGTGGGCTCTTTAGTGCCCTACAGTACTCACCTGTTTCACTGTTGGGAAAGGTGGCACAGGATCCTCACTCACCTGGAGTCATTCTTTGGTGGCCGAGTCTTTAAAATTGCACTCTCAATATACTGCCATGCAATTTAAGATAGAGTTGAGAATGGAGTTTTGGTCATGTCCCCTGTCCTTGAATTTTTTGCTATTTCTATATCTAGGCATAGAATAAGAAAGTGCTATAAAAAAATAACAAGAAACAGAAAACAAGGAAAAGAAATTGTGCATCACTGAGTTCTCTGTCAACAGTGACTCTAGTATTTTCTTCCATAAGTCCAGAAAAAGAGAAAGGAAGAACTTGGACAGATTGAATCTGCTTTTGCGGCAACCGAGAGTTTCAAAAAGTAGTGTTAGCTGTTAATTTCTGTAACCCTCACAAATGTTCCTAGGTTTTGGCAGAAGTATTATCACTTTCATTCTTTCCAACAGCCCTTTAACAAAAGGCCTTTAAGTGGTTTGGGATGGAATTAAGCATTAATGTCATTCATAAAAGCACAGTGTGGCCATGAAATCAGGGATCACTGTAGCATCAATTCTTCAAACCATGCAAAAAACCAATGTGAGAAACAGATCTGACCCTTCAGCTTCCTATTAAGACTGTGTCAAATGGTACCAGTGAACCCTGTCATCGAGTGCAAAGCCTTGCATACCGCTTCCACAGTGACAGCACAGGATCTGGCTACAAAACCCAGCCCATGTAATACACAAGAAATTGTTTGCTTATGGAAAGACTGTCCATTAATGATTTTCTTGCATCAGTAGCGTGTAGTGTGTAGATACAAATGCATGCAAATATGGCAACTAGAGGGTGGCACAAGTCTGATTGAAAATTGCCCCTAAATTTACAACTCTGTCACTGACCATGACTATGGCTTTTTTGGATAAAAATGCACTACTTCAGATGCCATGTCTGTGATTTTTACTTAATGTGTGTGGTTAGAGTCAAATGTCTTTGTTTACTTTCTGATGTCAGAATGTTAAGATGTAAAATTACTATTTTGTATTATTTCAATGTATGCAATTTTCATTGCTGAAACAATGAAAAAACCCTATTTACTGAACCCTAACTGTTACAGTCATCTGTGGCATAAGTTAATGGGACTACTTAGTTGAGCACTGCCAAATTAAGATTTTGATGGAAAGGGTTTTTTGAATTTGGAAAAACATAAAAATCTTGCCTTGGTTACTCAAAACAAACAGTGATGCAGATGCTTTACTATAGTCACATTGTGCTTTCTGTTTACTGAAATGAAAACACACACATTTCTTCTAACCTGGAAGGAATACAACAGACGTGTTCTTGTCCAGAGCCTCAGGGCTCCAACAGCCTCACCACACTGCATGATGCTGGAAACATGTGAAGAACAGACAAGAAAACCATGGGCTACCTTCTCCTTCAGCTCTGCAGAAACTGATCTGTAGCAGTGTCAGAGTCAGATGCTGTGCTCTCTTCTGAGTCTTCTCTTTGCATTACATTGGCCTGAGGAAGCCCCTGGTGGTTCAGTTCCAAAAGTCCTCTGGGACTGAGGGAAAGGCAAAGGACCCTGTGCTAATATGGAGACCTGTGGCCCTTCTGAAAATAATTTGAACTTAACTTCAGCCAAGAAGACAAAAATTCCAGAGATCTCTTTTTTTTTTATCCCCTAAGGGGAGAAGACTTTCTTTAAGGCCTACTTTGCCTTTACAATTGTATAAAGGCTTTCCCCCATATTTCCTTCTGTACCTCCACAACCCATCTGCCTTTCCCCTAGTTTTCTTCCCATAGAGTTTTTTGTGTAGGAAAGGATGTAAGTTACTAAACCAGACTTTGAAGACACTGGGAAGGATGAAGAGCGAGGAGTAAACTTAAAGGGTACGGTACACCTTTGTTTCCTGCTGGTTAACTGAACTGTTTAATCTTTGTGCAGTGAGAAGTTCAAACCCTGTTCTTCAGATGGTTTGCCAGGATGCTGATGTTTAAGGTGCTGAACTTATGCCTACCTTCGTAAGAGGCCACCACAGACACAGGTAGTTCCTGATTATCAGGTAAATGTGAAAGTCATGCGAACATTCATAATTGGAAAATCCTTAAAGCAGCCACAGTAACCATTCTGGAATCTGCTGTCTCCTGTATTCCATGGAAGCAAAAAAGACTGTGGAAATTCAGCTATGGCATAGTGTGAACCGAAGAGATTTTCCTCAATGTGAACTGGATGGAAAAAGGGAACAGACTATAGCAGCTACACCAGGAGGAAATAATCTTCCCTAGCTGGCTCATCTTACCTGTTGGTTTTGTTACACACCTGCCCACAGGGAAAAAAGTCTCTTTTGACTGGCATTGTGGCAAGTGTGGCTCTGTCGTGTCTTACAGAAAAATCTGTTTTGCTTTTAGTTTAGTACTACTGTTAGAGCAATAGTAGTAAGGATTCTGCATGTATCATTCTGAGTCTGATCCTATCACTAATTTTCCTGTTCTCAAGAGAAATCCCTTTCCCCTGAGCTATCACTTAAGAGTCTTGTGTGAACGATTTAAGAAACAAAAGCTTGAGCTCCGGAGTTTTTGAATGGGTGAGTTTGCTTCCCATGATTTAGTGCTCACCGTGTATAATATATTTCCTTCACACTGTATGCCCTGAGGAGCTGTGATATACCCTTTCACCAGTACAAAAAGGCATTAAATTCTTTTACTTCTGAGACAGGTTACATATAAAATGGCTTCAAAAGCCAGATATTTCACTCCAAAGTTTCCACTAACATGGCTTTAAAGATCCCTACTGGTAAGGAGCACTGAACCAGGACCTCAATCTCCATGCAGGCTAAAAACCAGTGTTTTTAGCATTTTCTCAGGATTTTTGGGATGAGGACTACCAACTGTACTAACCTACCATAACAATCTAGTGGAGTTTGCTTTAGGACTTCCCTGCAATAGGACACCACCAGATTGCTGATCCTTCCCTCAGAAGTGGCCATGTAGTGCTCAGGAGGTTCCCAAGCCATGTTTTTTCCTGGGTGCAAAACTGTGATGCTTGGCGTGGTTCTGGGGCCACGCTGGTAGCTAAGGCACCAGGGAAGGACTTGCAAAGGAGTTGAAACTTCTTCAGTGCCTTTCTAAGTGTGGGGTGGGAAGAACTGAGCTACAGATTGGAAGCTGCCAAGCCTGCGAGCAGCCCCCTTTTGCTGTCTCCCAGTATGCTTTTAAGTTCATCACATCATTGCATTGTGAGAGCATGTGGACACCCAGCTGAGATCTGCACTACTTTCTGTACAAACATGTCAGATGCAAACACCCTATGCCAAAGAGCTCATGGTCTACGTGAGAAAGACAGGCAAGGGATGCCGGGAAAAAAATGACCCAGAGATGAAAAACACCTGCCCCAGGTCATAGACTTGTTCTGTGGGAACGCTTCTTGGGAAAAAGAGTTCTGAATTCTGTATAAATGACACCTCTGCTGGCACAGGCTGTCTCTTTGTGAGCGCTGCAGGCAATATGGGTGCTGGCTGGTGAAACAGCCCCTTGAGTGAGGATGCAAATTAAGTATAATGAAATAGAAGAGCAATGTTTTAGTCATGTAGCCTACTATGATCAAACAGCATTTTCCCAAGGTATGGATCATGCTATGGGTTCTGTTCTAGCAAAGTAAGACTGGGTTACTAGAACAGGGTGTGAGAGAGCTGGATGCCAGTATTACTTTTATTTATCTGAATCTCACCCTCAGCCATGTGTTTTTGGAATGGTGGCACTTATTCAATTTTCCATGATGAACACTCCAGAGGCTTCCACTGACTTAATCTGACATCATCCTTGTCCCTTTATGTAGGCTGGACAAACTCTTCCTGGTCTTGCATCACCCGGCCATGCATCACCACTAACACTGGGTGTCATTTCATTCTGCGCCATCTGTGTTTTGTCTTGTCTAGAGAGTTAATGACATAATCTTGCATATTGACAGTCTTCATAATGGAAATAAGAGCTCTGCTACTGCCTCTTTTCATCTGGACACAGCAGATCTTGTCTGGACTTGTAGTGATATTATTTCTATTATGTTATGAAATCCCTCCCCTCATCTCTGGACATTACAGTCAAATTGTTCATACTGAGCTTCTCCAGAAAGCAAATTTTAACAGAACTACTCACATGTTCCAGAAGCAAGCCATTGGTACAGAAAGAAATGGCCCAATATGGTTCAGCCAAGTCAAGCAATTAAGAAAGAACAGGTAAAAAGTCCAACATTTCTTGTTTTCATCATTCAGGGAATGACATTTGTTTTGGAGTACCTCAGCTGAGGGAAGAGAGATGGATTGCTACATCACCAGTTTCCATCAACAGGCCAATTCTTGCCATTTTTCTGGTCTCAGATAGGCACATAGTTTTAACAGAACTACAAGTCTGATATAAAATGTGACTTTTTAATGATTATATAGGGGTTGTAACCATAACCTTCATTAATACACATCCTATGCTATTCCAAAGTGCAGATACCTTTGATATCTCCCAGTATTTTAAAAACTGTACTTTAAACTGATGAAGTTAAAATTTTATTTAGTGGTAACCTGAGGCTCAGAAAACAATAAGCAAAATAAACTGCAAGGTGCATTTTTAATTTTTTTTACTTTAGAAAAAAAAAGGAACTAGGCAATAAGCTAAGTAGAAATTTGTGCTTATATTATATAAGATAAATGCAATTATAATTTGTGATAGGGTTGGATTCTCGATCTCTACATTCCAGTAATTAAATGTATTACTTGCCTGCTGAGTCATTTCACTGAGTACAGAACCTCCTGACATTATTTTCACACCATAAATATCAGGAGAACCCATTTTAGAGAAAATATGCTGCTGTGAGGGCTATGGACAGTACCCTTCAAACTAATAATTTCATATAAAGACTCTGTTTTATACTGTCTGAATATCAAACACATGGAATAATTTGTTAGTTTATATATATGTGTGTTTACATAAAAATGTGCATATATATATATATATGCAAAACTTTATGTAACTGTATTGGTTGATTTTGAGCAATTCACATGTATTTAATGTACTTAACCCAAAGCCAAATATGTGTAACTGCATCTTTATGCTACACAATCACTCTTACTGGCTGCCATGACTACCAATTAAATGTCAAAATGCAAAAGACAATGAAAGGAGACAGTCTGAAAAATTCAATTTACTTTGGGGTTTTGAATGGAATTTTAATTGTGTAAGACATTTTAAAATAAGAATGTCTCATCGGTTTGAATAAAGGCATTAGTTTGCTTTCTGCACAGAATTGCAAATGACATATGTAAGCAGATTACTTACAAAGGAAGAGTTCCTATGCTTGCAATAATACAATGGCACAGACATTATAACTGTGTTAATTAACGATAGTATTTTAAACTTGAATGTCAGAATGAAACAAGCTCCTAGCAAATGACTTCTGAGTTTCTGTGTAAAACTGTTTGATTTTAGGGTTTGCTTGTCAACATAGCTTCTATTTGTGGAAGATTTTGGTTTAAACCAAAGGAGGTGTGATAATGGAAACTGTTACTCTGATGCTTTATATTGTATGGCTTAACACCCTTTTTTCATAACAAAGACTATCAAAATGTAAATGTTTTTATGCAAATTTAAGTCTACTCAATGTAGTATATGTAAGAGCAAGTGGCTATATTTATTTTTATTACAAGGTACGGCAAAGGACTGAATTTCTGGGTTTAGAGAAAAGGAGTCCCTAATTTAAGAAACTCTCCCTATGTAGGCAGCCTATCGAAGGTGTGTTTATCTTTGGAGAAATCCTTTGGTTCAAAAATAATGTGTTTAGGTTTTGAAGGACTTTGAAAGCACTGCAGAGAATAAGCAAAAATGACAGCTACTCCCTCATCAACCATGTTGATACAAAGTAGATACTGTAAAACTCATCTTATTTGGCGTTATATCCTAACAAGTGGGTAGCAGAATAACTAGGAAAAGAATCTTTTGGCAGGTCACCAAATCTAGAAACTAGGGCTAGTGTGAAAGTCTGTTTTTATAGCATTGAAAGACATAGGATAATTTTCTGTTAGTCTTCTACACAGTCCAAAAGAAAGTAGAAATGGCCAAGTGAGGTTTCGGATGATGTTCCGGTGCGTGATTACCTAAATCTGTAACTGTCAATGCTGAAGGATGAAGTCTAGGTACCAAAATAGGAATGGATACTGGGGCAGGGACTTTTTCAAAGAAGAAATGTACAGAAATAAATTCAGCACATGTAGGTTGGCTCCAAAAGTCTGACAAGGAAGAGGGTTTGCGGTTTTGTTGCTATTTCTTCCATCTTTCTTTTAAAGGCTCCAGATTTGGAAAACAGAGAAAAGAACCAGATGTGTGTATGCATGAGCAGTAGCAGAGGTTGGATTCATCATTGCTAGGAGATATTTGGTGCTGTGGAGCTGCACCTGAGGTACTACATCCAGTTTTGGGTCCCCCAGTTTAAAGGGGACATGGAGGAACAGGTGAAGGTCCCATGGAGGACTTCCAGGAAGGTGAGGGACTTCAGGCATGCGGCCTGTGAAGGGTGGTGGAGGAAGCCCAGCTTGTTTAACTGGGCAAAGGTGTGGCTTAAAGGACAACACACTAGCTGCTTACAACTATTTGAAGCAAATAAAAATGAAATGACAGAATCAAACTTTTCCAGAGGACACATATCTGTTACTCTGTGGCTTTCAGATTTTTCTTCATGATCTTTACCTAAATGATCTATGCAGCTATTATTACTAATTATCAGATTTATACTTCTACTATTGTATCCTGCCATGTCTTTATGCATATATGCAAACATTTGATTGCCTCCATTATGAAAATAATGATACCACTCAACAGCACATTGTTGGAATTTATCATAGTTGGACATAGATTATAAATGTTATTGAGTATGCTAACCAGGAGATATATAAAATTAATGAGAAAAAAAAAGAAAGATAAAAAATTACATCCTCTTAGAAATCATGCTGATGGTGCAAAGAAACTAGTATATTCAGAATTGATTAAATTGGCTGAGAGAGAACATTTGCTGCTGGGATACTTTTCTTACAACTGATGCTACAATAAAACTAGAACAGGAACCACTAGTCACAGGAAGCGACCTGTATTTTAAGTTGCTTTGCTCTGATTTCCATAATAGAAATAAATTGATTTTTGAAGATGTAAAATTAATGCATAAATGTCTACACTATAACAATTTATATGGACCTTAGTAATGTGACTGATCCCAATTAAGTCTTTCATGACCCACCTCTCTTTTTGATCCTTCTTTTCTCCTTCTGTCTTTTATACTGCTTTTCAAATTAGTGATTTTTTTTGCTATTCTGAAAAATTAATCAAGATTCCTAGAGCACATTTGCTCTGTCAGTCTATTTATCTCTCTGCATCCATGTATGTATGCATGCGTGTATGTATGTATCTCTCTATTTTTCTGCAATACTGACCTCCATTTAAAGAAGATCTTGATGAATTCAGAGGCACTGCTCTTCTACTAAATTAACCACATGAGGAGTTGATTCCTGCAGAGCTGCTCCATTGATTGCTGGTGTGAGAGCACTTGGCTCATTTAGAATAAAAAAAAGATCTTCATTTGCAAAGCGAGTTTTTCAGGGCACTGTGCACCAGCATCAACAGTCTGTCATTAATGGTAAATCAGAACTTCTGTGTCGCTCAGCCTGCCCTTTCTAACAGATTTATAAAACTTCCAGGATTCACTTGTCCCTTGAATTTTTATTATGTTCTAAAATTAGCAGGAGCTGGATGTAGCCCAGTGTCAGCTTGTAACAGCCTGTTTTGTCTCTTTTGTTGTATAATCAAGTTCTTTTTCCTGTTAAAAAAAAATCTCTTCCTGCATAATCAAATTCTCCTTTATTAGTGTAGCTGGCTTTTATGTGACTTTTCAAAATAATAAAGGAGAAGTTTCTTTCCTAAGCTGATGGTTTGGGAGATTTAAAGGGGGAAAAAATAGGTTCATCAGATATAAATCCACATGGGTCAACTACATCCATAGATTTCCACAGGTTTAGGATCTAATTCTAGCAAGACTGGTATTTCTGGCCTTTGAACATTTTAGCCTCTTAAACATGTGACTCATACACCACAATGAGCCATTGCTATTTCCCATGTTGTGCCACTCTTTTATCCCCACTGCATTAGAAAATATGGGAGGCCTCCTTCCACTGAACATCACTTTGTTAAATTACAACTTTGCCTACAGTTTTCTTGGCTGGAAGACTGCCTCTTCCTGAATTTTGAAGAAGCTTTTAGCTAAAAATGAAGATGACTAGGGAAAAATACGTGCATGTGGTAAACTAAACAAGTGTTTATTTGTTTGAAAGGTTCTAGTGTCAGGAAATCATTCTTCATTTGAAAAATCCATCCAGGCCCGGCTATAGAATAAATAATTGAAATACTGGATTTCAGGCTTCAGCCATGGCTGAGAGATAAAAATTCAAACTTTGCAGCCAGTTTCTCTCAAGGTACTTTGTGCTGGGCAGGACTGATTTCACATGGGCTGAGAGTTACGCTGTGGAAGAGAGGAGCAGGGAAAATTGGAAAAACAAGAGGAAACAACTATCCTGTGGTCTTAATTCCTTCCCTTCTGGCATCACAGAACTGTGAAGGACTACAAGAAGGAAGGGGCTGTGTGAAGGGATGAGAGCTGAATCTGTATGGTGGAAGAAATTGCCGAGAGCAGACAAATTAAAAAACAAAGAAGAAAAACCAAGCAGGTAAAGTCAGTCAGGGGATGGGAATCTTGAAACTGGACCAGGAATGAGGGTGGCATTTGACTGGCTTGATAATGATATTGAGTTAAGAAAATCAAGGAAAGGGTATCAAGGAAATGGACTGGAACTGGAAATCAGTAGGTGGTGGGGATGGAGCAGATGGGAAACTGATTAGGAGAGCAGACTGTTCACAAGAAAGCTGTGAGTTATCTGAAATAGAAATCTCCCTGACTGCTAGCCCAGACTTTCCTCTACACATAAATGACATCAAAAGACTATAATATTAGAGTTGCTGTTCAGAGACAGACTGGGGTCCATCTGATATAATATTCTGTTTCCAGACTATTTTTTCTTAATTTTGTTTTAATCTAGGAAATTCTATCCATATAACTACATAGAAATGTACTAAATATAATTTTGCAACCTTTATACCATAGATTACTTCAGTTTGCTTATCTAAATGTCTTGATTTTGCTGCAAGGGATTTTGCTGCAAGTATTTATTCTCATTATTGCAATTTTTTACCCTTGACAATGCTGTTCACATCTTTGTGCAGAAACAAGGGTGCCAGCAGAGCTGAGACCTCTAGAACATCACTAGCAAGCTATACAGTTGAGTAATTACAATTTTGCAGAGGACTTGAAAATATCTCTGTCATGTTTAATCCTGTTTTTCAGACCTTTCACCACAAGAAGGTGAAATTCTTTACAGTGTTAACCAAATGCAGTGTGATTCTCTAAGTAAGATATTTCCCTTCTTGATCTTTCACTGAAAAAAAAGAAGTACAAAAAATAGTGAATGCACTTCAAGAAGTCCTCAATGCAGCTTAAAATAAACACCTTACTATTACTTTATTTAAGAAGTAATTATTGATAATTTTACTTAGAAAATGATGATGTTTAGAGGTAGAACATAATTTCCCAGCAAGAAGTTATTTGCCTTGAGAACAAGTGTTTTGGTGGCAAATAGTAAACATTTAGGTTTCTAAATTGTAAGGGTTTCATTCCTATCTACAACATATATTGAAAGCTCCCTGACTGCAGTCTCAAAAAATATCTGAGCACATAGAAAAGATATTAACTTAGAAATAGAAAAAACTCTTTTCTAATTACATCTACATAGTAAATGAAATAAACATCAGTACGTGGAGAAAAGGAATGTATATTCAAGAGACATTAATATGACTTGAGTGACATTAGTTGCTCTTTCTTTTCACATGAAAAATATAAGAAACAAATATATCAAAATAGTCAATAGGCTCATAAAATGGGTTACAGAAGTAAATTTCACTTCCAAAAAAAGTCTGTGAAAAAATTAGAGAGATTGATTCATGTATTTATTTTAAGTTAAAAATTTCCTAGGAGCATGCAACATTTCTTAAAGCTCCATTCAGGTAACTGGAGGATTTGCAGTACAAAAACCACTAGGAAACAAACAAACAAACAAAAATATATATATACTACACTTTTATATACCAATGTTGTTAAAAAAAGTTTTGTGCATCTTTGATCTGGCTGTGGTCTCTACAGTCTCTTGAAAAGAAAAAATAATAACTGTAATAGTATTAGTCACTCTTCCAACGAAATGACATGGAGTCATCCTAGTGGAAACCAGAGGATGAATTTGAACATGTGTATCTCAGAAATCTTAGCCCAAAAGGACAATTTGTGTTTTTAGTAACTTTGAAAGGATCAAAAATAACATTGAGATCAAAAGTTATAGCTCTGTAATCACCTAGTGGCTAGTGAATGTGTTTAAATGTAAAAAAACTAATCATTAGAAGGTACTTTAGCTATCTCCAGGTAGAGCATACCTTAAGATAAATTCCCAATTTGTAAACTTCTGTGTCAATCAGTTGTATAAAATACACACATAATTATTTCTTCATTACCTAAGAAATTCCCTAAGGATTATAAAAACCTCCCTGAATAGCACAGAATGCTAATACAGCTTTAGAAGGCAAGTTGCTCTGTTTCCTAATCTGATCAGTATGGATTTTTGCAACTTCTATAACATCAGAGCACAGTTACACCTTATCATACAGTATGGAACATAACCTCACATCCCAACTATGATTCTCCCCATCTTAATGAAAAGAAAGTCAGGTCATAAAATGATTAACCTACAAATCCAATAAAGGAGCTGGGTGCCTAAAATGCTGTTTAAGAAAGACTCAGGTTTCTAAATTCAAAATGTGGATCCTGCAAAGTCCTCCGCATATGAGGCGACGTCATGAAAATCCAGAAAAAAACACAGTTTGTGTTCTTCAAATTGGTGTGCATTGGAGGGTGTTAGTTTTTTGTACAAGCAAGCCTCAGACTTGAAATGTTTAATCCTCTGACACTGGGAGTAGATGTTCTTCCAGCTCAGACTCAGTCCTCTGAAGAAATCTGCGTAGCCTGTTTTCGGAGAGCATCTGGCACATATATATAGGATAGGGTTCTTCATAAACTTAAGAACAGCCACTGTTTTCTTTTAAAATCCAGCTGAGGGAAAACGTTGCTGGCTGTCTTACTCCTGTCCTTCGGAACAACTGTCTACAGTACCTTTGACTGCCAGATTTGAGTTCAGACTCTTTCAGAATGAGGGGATTCAGACCAAAGGGTCTTAACTGCCACACAAAGAAACTGCTGTTCTACATTCTGCTCCCATAACGGTTTCTATTTTGCCATATCATGCAAAATCTACTAATGGTCAAGGGATCCCCAGTTACAAGGTGGAGGTCATCCTCCCTCCTGTGTGCTCTCTTGCCCCCTCTCTAGAATGATGTTTTTCCCACAGGAGGGTGGAAAGAGGACACAGCTCAGCAGCTCTTGTATTATATGGGGAAGGAGGACATGCAGAGACAAGGGCCATCACATCCCAGCACCACACCTGAAGGCCAAACACCAGCCTTTGTCTCAGGGGCAGGAGTGCACCCCTTGTCACCATTTTTCTTCCCATCACAAAGGAAGAGACTGAAGCAGAGCTTTGCTGTGAAGTGCCCAAGGGATAGCTGAAGTCTCACCATTCCTCCCTGCATTTCCCTCTGGGTGTCTGAATTACGAGGACATTCACTCTGGGCAGTCCTTGATCATAGCCAGAATTTCTGACCCCTCTTCATGTGCTGTGGAGGTACAGTCACACCTGTATTCCACAAGTGCCTTAGAGCTTTACTGACCCTATCCTGACTCACCTCTCTAAACTAAACCACCTGCTTGGGGCAAAACTGGTGAAAAAAACCCCACCAATACTTTTTTGTGATTGTGTGTGTGAAGGAACACAACTTCCCCCCACAGTAACTGACACAACCATGAGAGATTTTGTGTATTACAATGACTGCATAAATCATAATTTATTTATGAATTCTTTGTATTTGACAGCTATACCTTCAAAAGAATAGCATTTCTATATGTATTCATCAAAGCCAAATACATTTGTGTAGATGCTGTCCATCAGTTTAACTGCACCTCCTGGCAGAAATAGCTTAAATTCACTTCACTGGTTAAATTATATATTAGCAGATAGGAAAAACATAATAAGTGGAAGAGAAAATTAAATAATTTTTGAGCAGTTTTGTTTGCTTTTTTTTTCCTCAGACACACAATGTCTTAAGCATTTAGTTCCCAGAAGCCTGCATCAGTCCATTTTTTCAACTGAGGATGCAGGTCCATGCAGACTGAGGTCTCCAAAGTAGTTTTTGTGGTTTTGAGAAGTGCTGAGCAACCAGAACAATAGTTACTGCCTGTACTGCAGTCATGGGTGCTCAGAACCTTGTAGGATTGAGGTATGGATCCCAGGTAGAATTGCTGGCTGACATTCACAGGGGGGACTTACACTTCCAAGTGGGATCAACAGGATTTTTAAACTGAATGAAAACCAACACCACCTCAGACTGCATCCATAGAATTCACAGCATGAGGGTTGCGTGTAGCCTAGAAGGAATTGTGAATAGCAGACTTTCCTCCAAATCAGCTGCCAATCTCTGTGTCCCCATAGGCTGTGCCCCAAACTGTGCTGAGGCCAGTGGCTGTACTCCATTGGCTGCAGTGAGGCAAGATCCATTTGCAAAGCTGATTCATCTATCATCCATTTTATGGATACTGCTGAAGAAGACACATTCTCTACAAGCCACTTGATGATAACAACAGTTTTTGCTTATAAAGCATGGCGCAGAAGTAGTGAGAATGTCAGGATAAAGAGTTTTGAAGCCTGATAGCCTAAGTTGAAAAGCAAATGTACTATACGTATATATGTATATATATATATATATATATAAAAATAATTATATACACACACACACACACACACACACACACACACACACACACACACACACACAGACTGTGGGTGAGAACAATGTGAGAAGGTTTGTTGGGGAACTTTAATTCCAGTGGTGGTCTTGCCCGCGGGTCACAGGGCTCAATGCCACCCCCAGACCTTATGTTCCAATGGTGGGTCTCTTGCTTTATCAACTTTAGCAAAGCTTTGAGTGAGTTAATTTTCCATCTATATCAATTACGTGGTGTGACACCATTTTAGGATGTCCACTTTAAGACACCTAGGACTTGATATTTTTCAGGAGTGCTGAACAGCTCTTGGTTTCTTTTGACTGTGAACTAATAAGTTAACTAATTAGTTAACTTAGTTTAACTAATAAGTTAAATTAGACGTATATGAAAATGCTGCAGAGGTCAAGTATTTACCAGACTGACCTGTTGTGGAAACCCTCTGATTTCCATGTTTCAGACTACATAATAATGCCTACTTCTCACTGCAGGCAATTAAGAGAATTAATTAGTTAATATTGTATAGTCTTTGAAGGCTGAAACACTATCTAAATATATGGCTGGATGTGAGTGTCCCATCTATCTTCTATAATGATCTATTTTTAAATTAATGCTATTAATTTGAAAATGGAGCATTCTTTCCTAAAGAAATTAATATAAATGTCACCTGAGATAAATCTAACCATGAAGTTAGATTACACAGTATTTATACTAAAAAATAAGTGTACAAAATATGATGTAGAGGAACATACTGCTGTAGTACAAGTACCAAATAAATAATAATAAATAAATTTTTCAGTCTTAAATAATAAATTAAAGAAAATTCAAATTGACAAAATCAATGTGAATAAATTACAGGAATATATTATTAAACAGGGAAGTCTAGTCTAACTAGAGCTTATATTGGGACAAAGAGGTAATGGAGGTGGAGGTGAGAGAACATTTTGGAAGTGTTCAAGCTGCTGAATTTTATTTTTATTTCCTCAGCATGTTACAGGATCTCTTCCATAAGAAAATGGAATACATGATGTTCCATCCGCCTGTCTGTACACCTTACAGGGTAAGTAAAGAATTGCTATGAGGCAGTATAAATTCTTAGCCATATGGACTGTTTTTAAAATTATTACTGCTGCAATTCTCTATAGCAGGAAGAGTAATGAACTCTTTAAAAACCAGGAAAAGAATGTGAATAGGTGTTAACCTTCAGTTCTGTGGTAAAGAGTACTTGCCATAAACTTTATATTAGCTCAGTAATAGAACTTCTCAGAAAAAATAGACTAGTTGAAATATTTATTCTGCTAGAATCTTAAAAAAATTTGGGGAAAATGGTGTCTCAGTCAAATCACATTTCTGCTAACATTATGAAATAATAAACTATTTTCTGATTCTTACCTACATTCATTCTCATCTTAACACAAATTCCTATTTGTCTATGCAGCAATGTAATTTTCTGACAATTGAAAATCATTGAGTTGATTTGTGTTCATTTATTTAAAAAAGGGGAAGGTTAACACCTCCAGCTAAAATCTGCATAATATAGAAAGGAGCATGTTCAGTCCAAATTCAGCCTGGCACTTAGCCATATGTTGTTTAACTGGAAGCTTGTCATTGCCATTGATGTCCAGATGACTACTCATGTGCAAGTGTTGAAGACTAAGTAACTGTTCAAGTGTAGTGGCAGATCAAAGGCAGAATGCTTATCCCTTTGCAGTAAAAAAACCACTAGTTATTAAAAGAACAGAAGGAGTTAAACTCGACAACCATATACTTACTTATGACTTCATATGTATGTTTACATAACAGATAAAACAGTAATGTAGTACTCAGTTAACCGACAAACTTAGCAATGGCCTTGCATCCATCAAGCTAAGTACTGATGCCTGAGCTTGTGACTAAAACGTAAATGACAAAGTAGAAGAGCAACTCTGCAGCACTTTTACAACAGTTTAATCAGTCTTACTGAGATATGCAAAAGAAGTAGCATGGGGCTGCCTGAATTCCTGTATCCTTTTAATTCCACCCATTTACCACCTGACTGTCTCAAAAGGAGTTGGAATTTAAATACTTCTTTAACACATTATTAATACATATCCCATGTATTTCTGTTAAAAAACTCCCTATAAACCAAACAAGAACCATAATTAGGACTGAGACTTTCTGTATGATTGTCTGAAGATGTTTTCATAAATATTCTTTAAATAAAACATCACAAGGAAACAATGAAATAATGGTTTTGAACACCTATTTTAGTTCCTGTTTATCACATACTGTTTCACCTGCACACTGCCATCTATGTACATATCCTAAGCAAGTTTATCAAACCAGGTACATGGCCTGAGTGGTCTGTAGTGATCCCACCTGCAAAGGCTGCTGATTTATGTAACACACGTCCTATATGGTTGGGAACATAAGGTATGAAGGAGTCCCTTCATCCAATATAGATTTTGTGTGAAAGAAAGAAGACCCTCATGGGCATTCAGGGTGTACTAATCTCCCAGAAGTTCTTACAGCTATTGAAATTCCTATGTAAGTCAAAGGAGCTTTCCTTGAAAACCTCTTATTTTACAGAAGCTAATAGAAAATGAGGATTAATTCTGCTTTTTATGGCAGAATATAAACACAGGTATTTATTATCTGACTAACGTGAGTTACATGCAGAGTTCTGTTGAAAGCCAGCAGGGCTACTTTGCATGCTCAAACTCAGACACCTGCTTAAGTGCCTTGCTGGACCAGGGCCAGAAACATAATAGTGGGCTGGCTTAAGCCGATTAGAAATGTTTTGCTGGCTCCAGTGGCAGCAGGATCCAGCCTTTATGGCCACTTTGCAAAATATGGTGCTCAAGAGGAAAAAAGAAATCAGGCACTCTGTAGTTCACTCAGTGGTCTGTTGGGTAAAGTTTGAGTATAGAACAAATGTAGCTCATTTAGCACTAACTGGAAATGTGTATTACTGAGAATACATCTATTTTTTCACATGAAAATAAAATGTGTTGCTTTGTAGTAACTCTTGAAATAAAGCGGCTTATCCTAATAGGCTGACTAGATTCGAATTTTCTCTACTAAGAACTATAATGAGGAAGAATAAGGTTTAAGGAAATGGTGAGGAGAATCCTTTAAGCTTTGTGAGTTTAAATGGGGAAGATGCTTTTAATAATGTAACTTTCTTTTTTTTTTAATTGGATGCTATTATAATTAGTATTTTTAGAAACTTGAGTGGATAGTTACACAGCTCTTTATTGTTGGTATATGTGGCTTGTGGTATATTGTTGGTATATATGGTATATGTGGGTTTGCCCTTCATCTCTGGGCAAACTTAATGATTTCTGGCCTCTCTCTTGCTGCAGAAATCTTTATATTTGTGTGCTGCGAGATCATTAACCACAAGCTGAGGAGCCATTTCTTCCCTTGTGATAGAATTCCTAACAGGGCCTTCTGCAGTGATAAGTCCCCGACCGACTACAAATTATCAATACTGATTACCGGATTGCTGCAGTGGGGAGGGGACGGCGTGCTCAGCACTGCAGGGCTGGCCAGGCTCCCACAGCCCTCACTTCCCTCCTGTATTTGCATCTATGGCTGTCTCATGCCTTGTTCCCAGGAGTGCCATAGGCAGGATAAAATGCTTTCATTCTACACCGATTATTCCTGGGGAGTGGAACATCAGCATTCAAATAAACGCACTGGTGTAATGCATCGGTTACAGCCGGTGCCAGGAGGGTTTGGTGTAACTTTGTGCACTGTGATGAAGAGTGATAACAAGATTTGCACAGAACACAAATTTAAATGGGATTTGCTTCTTGGGGAAGGGCAATAATGGCGTTGGGAGCTCTTCTTCCTTATTATGTGGGATTTGTGTCTGCACATTAGTGATGAATGATTGTAAAAACTTGAATTTGAATGCGTCAATCGCAGACCCAGACTCATTCCTCTCAAAAAAAAAAAATCAGACCCTAGGGGCGTTAGGGTCCGGACGCTTTCAGCAGCCCGACCCCACAACTGTTCTCTCTCTCTCTCTCCACACCCTCACTGCGATTTTTCCGCCCACCCTCCCCAGTATTCTTCCTCGAACAAAGGGGTCACTGCCGGGCTACCGCCCTTCTCTCCTGCCGGAACCAGCAGGACCAACCGGGACCGGACGACAAAGTGCTCCCGAGACCCAGCAGCACCGGGTCCATGTCCGGGTCCGCAGCGCGGAGGGCGCGGCTGCCGCTGCCCGGCGGGGTGTGGCAGGCAGGGGGA
>WBMV01000457.1:1005925-1302994 GCA_013396655.1 Campylorhamphus procurvoides
AGGGGAGCGGTGAGTGCGGCCGGCGGGGACGGGCGGAGGCACACTGACAGCGGGGATAACTTTACCGTTCGTTTTCGTTTCCCTTTTCATTACCCCCCCCTCCTAAATATATATCTATATATTCATCTTTAAATCAATGAAAGCCGTTTCAAAATTATGCTGTCCTCGTGCCGACCTCACCCATCGGTACATAATTAATCCGATCTCCAGCAGGACGCTAAAACAGCCCCTGGTCCCACCCACCCTTCCGTTTTTTCCCGATTCAAGAAATCAAAAATACGTTCAGTGTTGTCTTGATTTTTTTTTCCCCTAAACTTTCGGGACAGCGATAAGAGCACCCAGTCTATGTAGTAGACCTAGGAGAGAGCAGCCGTGATACAGGCTGAAGGAAAAGAGAGGCGGTTTCTTACCCATTGCTGTTTTAGCCATAGTGGGATGTGCAGCTCTCAGAGGCAGTGAAGGCAAAGGGGTCCAGCTACAGCAGTGGAGAGAGGGAGAGAAGACTGAATAAGGCACTGAGTCAGCAGAGTGGGGCTGTGCAAGAGAAGGAGCAAGAGGCAGGAGCCCATGAATAATTATCACTCCTGTACCCAAGCAGATTGGCTCGAGAGGTCCCCTGACATGACTCCTGCAGAGCCAGAATCTCCGGGCATTAAATATTGATCCACCAATGGTGCTAGAGTACAAAGTGCCAGAATGCAGTTTGAAATGGAAATCAGTCCTTGGCTGTCTCTCCCCCCTCAATCTGGTGTTAATAGTACATTCCATGTCAAATGTTTTATGTCTTACATGAAAAAAGCCTATTGGTGTTGAAGGGTCTGCTGTTGCTACCTGTAAAACATGCACAAATTCATTTTCACACATTTTATTCCAAAGATACAAGAAGAAAAGGGACCACTGTGAGGGATGTTCAAAACCAGCTGCTCAGATTATTTTTGCCTCCTGCAAGGGTACACTGATGTCCTATGCAATTGCTTTATACTGAATGTTTCTGCATTTCAGTATCGGTTTTAGTGTCCTCAGGCCTAATCTTGGACATGTTGAACTCTGCTAAACCTTGGGGAATGGCAGCTGGACCTGTTTACACTCTCAAAGGGCTTTGGAAAGCCAAAAACAATATAAATGTGAAAAGAAGGTAGTAACCGCTTCCCTAATGCACTGTAACAAGAGCCACTGGGAAGTGCTTGATGCCCTTGATAAACTGTGCAGCATGGGACCTGATATTGTTATTACATGAAAGGGGATGGACATGGTCTAAGGATTCCCTACATTAATTTTAAGGATTCTCTATCCCCAGAAGGAGAAAAGCCAGTGACATGACTAACAGCCACTAAACAAATGTGAGTGGTTAATTGAAATGCCTGCTAGAAATCTGGCAATGATGGGACCTGTTTGCACATCTCCTGGGCCTGGAAGCAGTTGCCGGCCTACAGGAGACAGTAGCCAAGACAGTGGCATAAAGAGGAGGATGCTCCGCCTTCACCTTTTCACCTGTATGCTGTCCACCTGGAACTCCTTTGCTGCTCCCAGGGGAAAACCAGTCACTGTTGAAAGCTTGCAGTGATTAGACTCCCAGACTGCCTGCAGACAGACAGGGCACAGGGCAAATTTTCAGCTCGGAATCTGGAGGACAATACTTGTGGGTTTGTTTCATGGTGTGGTGGGAAAACCAACGAGAGCAGGCACGGTTCTCTAGGATGGATAGAGTTGGGTTGTCCCAGAGCAGGCAGGACATTGTCACTGTTCTTCCTTTTGTGGTGCTGTTTGCAGCGACAAAGGCCATGCTGTGTGACAGTGCTAAATGTGATGCTCTCACTCTGTGTATGCTTCCCTCGAACAGGTAACTTAGAATGATGCTTTTCAACCTTCCTTTTCTTTTCAAGGTCAGTAAACAGCATCTTAGAGTGAGGCAGCACCCAGAGCATGAGCATGAGGCTAGCTTTCTCTTTTGAGACATTAAGGATAATTTCTGAATTGCAGAAACTATTTTTTTAAAATGTATTTTCTTTAAATGAGAATAACGAAGTCTGGGAGTGTGTCTGAGGAGAAAAACATCCCCTTGCACAGACACCAGCTAGTGAGCTGTGGCGGGGCAGAGGCCGTCATGACTCCCTGCCCGGGCGGCTCTGGCTCGCAGGCGGAGGGGATGAAGCAGGTGTGCTGGGATGCAGGGCTGATCCGCCCTCCTGAGAGGTTCTGCCCGCTCGAAAAGAAGGAAGGCAACTCGAGGACCCGGCGGCTTTCTGGGGGGGTTTCACTTCTGGCCCTTCGGCTGCGTGACTGCGTGAGGGTTGGGTGAGCGGGGAAAAGGATTGTGCCTGGATGTCTCTAGCGAGAGGAGCTCATTCCCAAAACTAAATGGTGAGGAACCACGCAGTGCTGCGCATGCAAACACGGCCTCGCACCAGCCGAGAGCGTACCCGGGCCTCGCTCCCCGGCCNGCATCCCGACCGGGCCGCGTGGGCGGGAGGGGGTGCGGGCAGGCAGTGAGACAGGGGTTCGGACTGGGGCTGGGACAGGCAGGGCGGCAGGGCTGGAACGGGGAGGGGGCAGGCAGGGGTAGATGCGGCTGCCCCACGCGCCCGCGGGTGAGGGTCGCGGTGCCAGCCCCGCCGGCTCTGCCCCTCCCTGTCGCCCTGCTGCCTTCCCGGCACGGGGCGGCACCGGGGCTCGGCTCAGCTCCGCGGGCTCAGCTGCCCGGGGAGGGAGGTGACACCGGGACTGCGCTGACACAGTGCGTCTCTGCTCGGCTCCCCATCCCCCGCCCGGCACGCCCAGTAAGGAAGCGAACACGCCCCGGCGTCTATCTCTTCTATTTAGTTCTGATTTTTCGGTTCTCCGAGCTAAAGCAGCGGGAAGGACCTCGCGTCCCGCTTCCCTTCAGCAGCCTCAGTGGCAGGAGCGCTTCCCTGCTCTCTTTGCCGCCTCTGCCCGACCCCCCAGGTGCCCCAGCCCGGGATTCCCCGCATCTCCTTCCGAAGGAGCCGGCGCGGGTTGTCAGGCCGGGTCGGTGAGAGGAAAGGGAGGGGGATACAGCTTGGCTGTCCCTCAGGAAGCGAGTACCGCGCTCCTGGGGCCGGGAATGTGGGAAAGCGGTGCAAGAAATTGCTTGGCAATCACTGTCATGTCAAATCTTGGCATTTATAGAAGCAGTTACCAGGCACTCCATACATCATTTCTGTTCCACTGACTGCCACCTTTTGATGTTGTGTTTCACATAAATTTTACAGGAGCATGAATTAAACTCCAGCATGTCCTAGCAAGGCTAGGACTAGTTTTCTTTCACAGTCTGGGTTCTTGATTGACACTAAAATGCATTTGCAGCTCAGCCTACCTCCAGGTCTGTGGCTGCATAACTGTAGTTTTCATCCCACTTTTGTTGGACGCTTCTATGGCCTTGGCCAGATAGGTGAAAGCGTTTTGTTCATTTTTCCTGTTTTCCTCTTTTTTCCATTTGTTAGAAGGGGTTTTATTTTTTACCCCATTGCAGACAAAGGAGAAAGGAAGGTGGTACTGGAAAGAAAAAATGGTTTGTGCAGCATTTTGAAAACAATTGCTGCTATGTAAATGAACTGCATTGGCATTGAAATACTGTGCATCACAGAGGTGGGAATAGGTCACAAATCTTCTACTATGTGCCTGTGTTACGTGTCTGTGCTGCATAGGCTGGGAGGCTGTGGAGCCTTGTTTAGTTTTCTTAAGTAACTTGAGAAAGTCAGCTTTATTCTTAATGACTTTTGGGATCTTCTTTACACTTAGTCTTTGTCATTTAGAAAATGTAATGGACCTTATTTAGAGTTTAGAGGAGGTTTTTTTAATTTGGTTTGGTTGTTTTTTTAGTGTTTTTTTTTAACTCTCTACTTCTTTAGGCCTTCTTGATTGACTTCTCTTAGTGTCTATGCAATTTTAGAAGATTAACTAGTAATTAGTTAATGGTTATTTTGTTTACATCCCTATTGTTTCTGAGCTCTCACCAAGACCTATGGTAAAAGATATTGTTCAGACCATATAATGAAGTTCTCAAAATTCAAAGAAGAATGGTGCTTATGCAACCTTAATTACTCTTCCTATACATTTATATAATAATACAGTTTTTAATTATATACTCACTTTTTCCCCCACCAGATTCTCTCTACATATATAACGAGATGGATGATACTCCCTTGATGAACACTATTTGATATTTTATTTTCATTTGGTTCTCACAAAAGGGTACCTTGACACAGTCCTCTGTGTCCTTGAAAACATGGGCACAATAAAGATTTTCTTGCGGGAATGTTTGCCAGAATATCTTCCTAACATGGGTGAATAGATCTTTTGTCTAGCCTCACTCTTCACAGCAGGTGAAGTATAGATTAGAAGATATTAGCATAGTCTGTGTTTCAGTAAGAAGCTAAACTGTGCATATTTTAATGTGAAATTTAGAGACTGCAAGTATATGGGTGTGTGATTTTCATAATCTTTGAAATGTTTTGCCTGTTTTTGGTAACTTTTTCTGAATTGCTCCATAGAACTGCTTACACATAGCAAGCAGATGCAAAGCTGTGTACTTAATGCATAGGGAGGAAGAAAGAGCACAGATATGTATGTATAACCCTGTTTTGTATCTGAAGCATGTTTACCATTTTCTTCTTGAATGATATATTTCCCCATGGAATATTGTAGTTATAAAGCATTTCCATTAGCATTTCTCTGCTTCTGAAATTATGCTTTTTTTGCTGGGCATAGGCTGTCTAAAAATCATCTTGTTTAAGCTTGGTAGTGGCTTGATAAGCCAGCTGCAAACAGTGTCACCATTAGTGATTTCAGTTGCTGCTCATTCCACACACACTGGAATAGTGCAGCTTTAGCACTTGCCTGGTTTCATGCAGGGTTTTATACTTGCTTGGCTGCACATAATATTCCTTTCAGCAGCATTCAGGATCACCATGGGGAAGCTGAATAATGGTATTATGACATTTGTGGATTTTTTTTTTTAATTATTTTCCTAGAAATCTGTGAGCAATGGCTTAATGCTAGCATGGGGATTGTACATAATAAGGTCTTCCTCAACATCTTTGTCCATGAGATGCAAGCTAGAGCTCTGTGAGGCCATGTGATGGGAGTGACTTGGTTGCATTTAGGCTCTGTGCTGTGCTGAAAATACACAAACCACTATAGGCCTGGTAGGAAAAGACTGGACAAATTCAGATGGAATCCAATTGTGTCGTTCTCAATGAGAACAGCAAGTGCATGAGACAGTGAAAACTGTTGTGTGGAATCAGACTAAGGGGCCATCTATCCCGTAGCCTGCAAATTGCATATCCTCCCCTTCCAAAGACCCACCAGATGATAGGATTTCCTACTCAGTGGCATTCTTACCTTGGGTGAACCCCTCATCAGCTCTTGGATGGGCAGTTTGGAGGGGAATCCCAGTGCCTCTGGAACTGTTTCGGCTTTCTCATCCTGACACATCTTTGGGTAGGCTGCCACTGGGCAGCCTCCCCACATCCTCAAATGCTTTAGTGTGCTCACAGAAGTGCTGTTAGAGTTGCTCACTGTGATGTCCCCCTGTGATTCCCTACATTTCTAATCCTTTCACTCTCCTGTGTCTTTGTTTCCACTGCAATATTCCACCTGCCCCCCCCCCTCCCCAATTTTTTTCATCTTCAGTTCACTGTTCAGAGGTAAAGTCTTAGTTTTTATTTTTGTTAAGGGATAACCTGACACCTCTCTCTGAAATGAGGAGCTGTGTAGGAAGAGCAGCCAAAAGCACAGGCCTAGGACCAGCAGCAGAGAGCAAGCTCTTATTATTCTCCCTGTATATGCAGCTTGAGGCCTTCTTGTGGTCTCTACACATTTAGTTACCCTCTAGTAGTCCAGCCTCTCTTTATCATCACTGGTTGTAGGTGAACTTTGAGGGAAGGCTGAGAGCACAAGAAGCTTGCACCATACTTTCCCAGGGATCATTCCATCCCCTGACTGCTCTCAGGAAATGCCTGAGCCTGATACAATTTTGATACTCAGTCACCCTTGACAGATAATTTTTCTTCTACAGTATCCACAGTGTCCCGTGGCACTCAGTTCTTCGGGAGAGCTCCATGCTCTTTCATTTATTTTAAGCAGGTAACCTCCCAATACAGGTTACATTTATGTAGATGTGTTATAATAAGTACAATTTCAGTCCTTGAATCATAGGGTCTTCACCTTTTAAATTAACAAATAATGGAGGAAAGAATACCATATCGAATTCTCCTTTTAAAATGGGAGTAGTGGATGATGCAGAAGGAGTTAGACTAGACTGATGGGGAACAACGTCATCTGTTGCACCTGAGAGGTTCACAGTAAAATTTTCTTAGAATAACAGAAGTGCCAATGCCTATATTGAGCAGACCTAAATCACAAGTCATTAGAAGACCAGGAGGCCTAATTGGAAAGTGTCCTTCAAGTACCTTGCTCAAATAAGGTATATCCTGACAGTTTCTGATTTGTTTTCCTGATGGTCATTTTCTGAACAGCAAAATGCCTAGTCAGCAAGACCCCCATGCTGCACAGTGCCTTATTCACTTTGCTCTGTCTCCCTTACTGTTTGTAGTGAGAAAATACACAGCTATTTTAACTTTCTATTGCTGTTTTCGCTCTTCTTCAAATTGACTAAATTTCTTGTGACTGTTGGCTGGTTAGCAGCTGTTTCATCATGGCTTTTGTCACACAAAACCTTGGAGAAGACCAACAGACCATTTGATGCTCAAAGTGTATTCTAGACCATTTTTCTTTATGTAGTCAGGCACATCCATAGATATGTTTTAGGACAATAAGTGTTATGTTATTGTTGGCTCTCAAATAAAAATCCAGTTCTTGATATCAGACTCATCATCTATTCTTTTTGCAAATAGAATTTATTTTGACTTAGTGATTTATCGCAATAAAGACAACAGATGATGATAAAATAAAAATATTCTGAGGATGGATAAAACAGACTGAAGATATTAGTAGGGTGAAATTCACACTTAGAAGGAAACAACAGCAGAAACCCACTTTGAGCATGGAGCGTAGGAAAGCATTTTTATTTCTAATCCTGCTCTTAGCACATTAAAAATTTACAGGAAATTTTATTTAACAACTGTTTTTGCTCACAGCTTTGCCAAACTTCAGTATCTTCATCAGACATTTTTAGTGTTGCATGTCCATTATCTTTTTTAGCAGTGTCTGTCTCATCTTTTGGGACTGAGAGCTGGTTGGGGAAATAAGAAAATGGAATGAACTAAATGCTAATTACAAAGAACACAAAGACAGGGTAACAACTGGATTAACAAGGGAAAATAGGTACTGGCTGGACAAAGAAGCTGCAATGAAGAAGCCTTTGGGAGCGTGGATAATTAGGGTCACAGAGGCAGACAAGAGAAAGAGTAGGGTTGTGAGACAGGACCTGGCATATGTTTGCTGAGGAGATGAAGGACAGGGATTTGTTGCATAATGTGGGGAGGTGGTTGCTTGGCAACCTTAATTTGGTCCCCTTATGATACATGGGTGATCACATATTGTTTTGATGCACGATTTCTGGCTCTGTGCAGGATGGACCTTCTCTAGGGATGTACTGAAGCTGTGCAGGAGAGACGAGTGATGCCTGTGTGGCTCCTGCCTCATTTATTGCTTGAGCTGGGAAGTCATTAATGAATGAAGGAAAGGAGGAGAAAGAAAGATCATACAATTAAAATAATGCACTGTTGCACAAAAGATACTTTTCCTATCCAGTGCTAATACAGACACTTCAACTAGTTCTGTGATCTCTGTGTGTGGAATCTCTAATAGTCTAATAACATCTAATTTTTAATGACCCCTTTTAGAGTCCTAAATCCAATTTGCTCAGCAGTCACACCTGCAACTGATGCTGCAATGTCTGTGTTTGAAATATTATTAAATGCTTTTAAATTACATCTTTAATGCCTCAGATATGAGGTCTAAAATCAATGAATACCTCTGCTTTTAATTTTTCTGTGCCTCCTTGTCCTGTATTTTAAACACCAATAGTATCTTTTCTTTGCCACTGTGGATTTTTGTGAAGCTAAATTAATTTGCTTTTGTGCAGCACTCAGTTGTTGAAGTGATGAGCAGCACTGAGAAGCTCTGGAGGAAATGAATATTTCTCCCATCATAACACAATTGAGTAACGGGTAGTAAACAAAGCACAGGCCACACAGTGAGTTATAGGTGAAAGCAAAGTATTGATTAGCTCTTCAGTGGATGTAGCAGTGGTCCTATGCAAAAATAGTAATTAAAGATTGTAACATAGATACAGGATGTTATTATCACCCTTGTACAAGATAGATTTCCAAGAGAAGGATAAATAATTCTGCTGAGGGTAGAAGGTGGTGGAGTTTTTGGAGGCTCTTGCCTCTTGTGGGAATTTGCTCCAAACTATGCCCCATATAGTCACAGACTCTGAGCAGTATGGTTAGGTACACTAAGAGGGAATAGTGTTTGGGTGGATATTTAATTTGAGCCATGGAAAGTAGTGGCAATCCATTAACAACTTGTGACTGGTTGGAGATTAAATAAACATCTTTAATACTACTGTTGGCAAGGAAAATACTTTTATAGTAGAGAGTTCATGCAGGTAGGGAGCAACAAGCTTAGTAACTCATAATAAATATAATTCAAAGTAAAAAAAGGTTGGTTTCCTTATGTGTTGACTTTTTATTTTGGTTATTTTTATACACGAGGTGACTTTTTGGTAGTGTCTGCTTTTATGCACTGTAGGTGTGAGGCTCAGTAGGAATTCAGTTTTTGAATTACATAAAATTTCTCCCCATGTCTGTTAGTTCAGCTCTGAACTTACAAAAACCTGAGTCCCAGCTTTGTGACACAGGTGATGGTTCTGCTGTCTGGCATATATCTGTTCTGTCTCGCTTGTCTTTTCTTATTTTTATATGCAGCTCTGCAAATCCTGCCTGGTGCAATCCCATGTCACAAAGTGTTCCCTCAGTTTTTGTCTTGTAGCACATGAAGAAGGTGGTAAAAAACCTGTGCTCCCAGCAGCTTATACTAATTACACTTTTTGCTTTGCATAGCTGTTTCTGAAATTTGCATGTAATCACTATATTCAGAGGAGGAATGAATCTTTTTCACTAAATCTTCAGACAAAGAAGTAAAAGGGAGTCTTATTAGACCACAGAACTTGAAAAGACCATAAGCTATTATTCATATGAGATAATTCAACAGCCAATTAAAGCAGTAACTCACTTTTATCTTTTCTAGGGCTGAAAAATTCCTGTCTGACTTCTGATTTTCTATTCAGTCAAATGCTATTAGATTCAAGTCATAT
Organism: Campylorhamphus procurvoides; assembly: GCA_013396655.1. Classification (NCBI taxonomy): domain Eukaryota; kingdom Metazoa; phylum Chordata; class Aves; order Passeriformes; family Dendrocolaptidae; genus Campylorhamphus; species Campylorhamphus procurvoides. The sequence goes on from WBMV01000457.1 coordinate 1,015,230, forward strand.
AAGAGCTCTAAGTTTAGATAGAAAATTAAAAATATGCCCACCTTTGTAAATGGCTCCATGGTACATAGCCATTGTAACAAGCAAACATGCAAAATCACACTAGATTGAAACTCCCAGTTCAGCAGATGAATGAAACTGGTGAAGAGTGCATTTTCATGCTGGGTTTTAAACTTAGATTCAAATTGTTGAAAAATTCTTTGAAGTGCAGGGGTTTGGAGTGGACTTGCTATATCACAGAATCATAGAATATCCTGAGTTGGAAGGGACCCACAAGGATCATTGAGTCCAGCTCCTTGCCCTGCATAAGACCGTCCCCAAGAGTCACAGCCTGTGCCTGAGAACATTGTCCAAACACTTCTTGAACTCGGCCAGGCTTGGTGCTGTGACTACTTCCACAGGGAGCCTGTTCCAGCGCCCAACCACCCTCTGGGTAAAGATCCTTTTTCTAATGTTCAACCTAAACCTTCCATGACACAATTTCAGGCCATTCCCTCAGGTCCTGTCACTGGTCACCACAGAGAAAAGTGGTGCTTTCTTCTTTTCTTCCCCTCATGAGGGAATTGTAGACTGCAACGAGGTCTCCCCTCAACCTCCTCTTCTCCAGGCTGAAAGACCAAGTGCCCTCTACAGCCCTCTGATGCTCCTCATATGGCTTAAGCTCAAGGTCTTTTACCATCTTTGTTGCCCTCTTTTGGACATTCTCCAGTAGCTTCATGTCTTTCTTATATTGTGACACCCACCACTGCACACAATATTCAAGGTGAGGCTGCCCCAGTGCAGAGCAGAGCAGGACAATCCCTTCCCCCAGCTAGCTGGTGATGCTTTGCCTGATGCCCCCCAGGACATGGTTGGCCCTCCTGGCTGCCAGGACACTGCTGACTCATATTCAGCTTTCCATCAAACAGGACCCCCAGGTCCTTTTTTCATGGCACTGCTCTCCAGCCTTTCATTTCTCAGTCTATGTACGTCCAGGGTTGCCCCATCCCAGGTGCAGAATATGGCACTTGTCTTTGTTAAACTTATTGCTCCAGAGAAGCTGCTAGATAGAGAAGTTCTGGATAGGTCATAGTGTTGATACTCTACAGATTACGGTGTCACTCAACTCATGAAAGCTTTTTATCTGAAGGGTGAAAAAGAAAGGTGATTGAGGGACGTTCCTGGGGCCCAAATGAGCTTGTAAGAGTGAAACAATCATTTTCTAGGGAAGATTCAAATAGAAATCTACACTGGCAGATGAAGATGTATTCTATTGCTATCCACAGCTGTATTCTGTGGACTGCCCTAGCTTGTCAGCTTCCAAAAGCTGGTTGCTTTTAGAATAAAGTGTATTTTAGAATTATGAATATTTCATTACCCAAATTTTCAAAATTTAGAATACCACATTTATATGACGGCTTACAGTACAAAATTCAGATGCTAGCCCAAAATCTTTTGCTGTCCTTGGTATTCTATCCCATCTTTAAAGCGTAAGTAACATTTTGATGCTGACTGAAGCTCGCAAAATAATTAAAAAAACCCCACAACTAAGACTGTAAACTCCTCTCTATTTTGGGCTGTTTCATTAAAACATTGCAGTGTATATCTGGCTTGAGATCATGCAATAGGGTAGTATGAATATAGCAATATGACTTTCAAGATGACAACTTTAGGCTTTTGGATTTACACATTGAATAGTTGGGGAATGATTAAGTTTTATCCTTTCAAAATGTGGATCTTCAAAAATGGTTGTTAGATGCCTGGTTAGCATTGAAATTCTGGGAACAGGACTCACTGAGCCAGAAAACTTTGATCTCCTTTAGCTGAAATCCTTGCTCCACTGACCTTCCTACCTTTGCAAATGAACAGAACAGAATGGTAGATCATAAATCCTCTTTCTTTCCTGTATTGAACAAATACACTGTTCACGAAGAGATGAAAAATCCATTAATATTCCTGAAAAATGTTTAGCTTATAATTTTTATTTCACTGTCGTCTGAGTTCATCTTCTGATTTGATTTGTGTATTTTTCTGGTTTAGTTTCTAATCCTTTTCCTGAAAAACCAAGATGACCTGGTCCCTGAAGTTTTTTGCTTTAAGGCATTATCTTAGGTCTTAGCTTTGTGTCTCTTCTCATTCCATTGCTGTCCTTTTTTAAACATATTTTTAAAAAAAGGATAGTAGGAACATATTATTCTAAAATGACCCCAGCAATGAGCTAAAACTGCCTCTCTGCTTTTATCCATTTCTTTTAACATATTCAAAAACTCTATTAGTTTTTCTTGTCATAATGTAGCTGCTCTTGAGAGTTCATGGAATTTGTCCACTGGGACTTGCAGAAACCTTTCAGACTCTGCTTTCCAGATTGTTGTTCTCTGGTATGTTAGACTGCCATTTTCTGGATCCGTATGTTTGTATTGGAACATATTAAAATGCAAATTTATTTTATTTGCAAAAATAACAAATTTATTTTTCTACATATTCATTCCTATAGTGATGTTTTAAAATTAACTAATAGAAAAAACAAAAAGTATTCTTTTACATCTGATTTTTATCAGTGTTGCTTCATCAAGGATTGCTTCATCAAAGAAATTTACGTCTCCTAAATAGTTTTATATTCATACGTAGGTAAACATAAGATGACTGAAGTTAATGAGAAATGCTCTCTGACTTCACTAGAAAAAGCCATAAGGTCCTCAGTAGGCCATTCCATGAGCATGAAAATATTTCAATGTGGAAATGTTAGCAAAGAACTGGGGCATACTGTCATCCTGCTAAGTACTATGTTTTTAATTCTGTGAACTGTTTCATTAATTAGACCTATTGAAGGTGCAGTAAATACTCCAGTCAATAGGATGTCATCAGTTCATAAATTTTTAAATCTGAAAAAGTCTATTGCTTTCTCTGAGTCATTCTGCAAGTAATTATTTAGGAAATTGCAAATTTTATTAGTATTTTTGTATCTTCTAATATCAGTTTAATATTCCCGTTTAGATTACTTAAAAGTGAAGCTTCACATCTGATTTAAAGTAGGTCCTCCCTAGAAAGTGCCTCTTTTGATAAAGATGCTGCACCTGCTATTGCTTTCCTCTGTATCTCTGGTTAATCAGCCTTTAGACATTTAATGTTGTCATATATATTTAGAGCATTTCCAAAAATTGAAAGCTCAAATTAGTTCAAGTTAAAGTGTATCTTATAGAAATCTGTTGTATGAATATAATGAATTCATATCCCTTGTGATCTTTTTCATGATATTGCTCAAATTCTAATTCTTAAGCCTGAGTAAATGCATTTTTTTAAAACTGGAATCCTGGGTATAAATATGGATCAATGAAGTATTCCTGTATTGCCAAAACAGTTCTGATTCCAGTCATTGGGTTTTACTTGCAGTCCTTCTGCTGGTAATAGATTTCACAAATGGAAGAAATTCAATTGTCTGAAAGGGCGATAAGAATCCTGAACAGCAAAAGGAATGCAGCATCCATCATTTCTGAGAAACCATGTATCTCTATTGCTAAAAAGGAGTAATTTCAAAAGTAAATACGGCATATTTTGGAGAGCTCAGATTTTCAATTGAGTAATGCATTTAAATTGGCATTATTAAACATCAATTGTGGCAGCAGTGATTCTAAAATGAGAATCATCAACTAAAAGTTTGCAAAATTCAGTAGGTTTGAACCCATACAGTACAGCCCAGGCTCTTTTTTAATCACAGTAGTCATCTCTCTCACCATTGTAGCACTAGGATGAAAGCTTTTCCTATGTGTATGGTGGTTTTACAGGCTGAGAAGTTGCTTTGAATAGCCTCTGCAGAAGAAGGAACTGCTGCATAAAATTATTTTTTCATAGAATCATAGAATAGTCTGAGTTGGGAAGGACCTTAAAGATCATTTAGTTCCAACTCCCCTGCCATGGGCAGGGTGACCTTTCATTAGATGAGGTTGCTCAGAGCCCCATCCAACCTGGCTTTGAACACTTCCAGGGATGGGGTATCCACAACTTCTCTGGGAAACCTGTTCCAGTATCTCACTGGATACTGGAACTCTCACTACCTTCAGAGTAAAGAATTTCTTCCTAATATGTAATCTAAACCTACCATCCTCCAGCTTAGAGCCATTGTGCCTTGTCCTATCATGCCCTTTTAAAACATCCCTCCCCAGCTCTCTTGTAGCCCCCTTTAGGTACTGGGAGCCTTCTCTAAGGTCTCCCTGAAGCCTTCCGTTCTCCAGGCTTAACAACTCCATTAATGTGGCATAATTATTTGAAAATTTTGGTAGTGGTGAAGAACAAAATTGCTACGACAGTATTGCAACAAGAATTTTTTTTTCATGGTGTGCCAGGGTTAACAAGATTTTGTTCCAATTCTATAGTTATGAAAACTGAGGTCAGGTGGAAATATGACTTTCCAAAGTCCACAGTTTGAGAGTCAGCATGTTTCACTAAGAAATTTGTTTTATTTACTCAGGAATCTGGGTGCTCAACTAAACCTTTGTATATAAAAATATTCTCTCATATAGTAACTGTCAGTCCTCTAATATGACTTTATTTCATTCAAAAGAATACAGTTTGTATGCTTCAGTCAAAGATAGGATGCCCGTTAAAAATCAGATTCCTTATAGGAGTATGGAGATGTCTTACTTCTCTGCACAGAAATGGAATATTGTATCCAGTTCATATTTTTAAAATGGTTCAAAGATTTGAAAGAGCAAAGGAAAGAACTACTAAAATAATTTATGACCTGTAAGAAATACCTCATCCCATGAGAAATAAGGGAATTGGCATGTTAGTGAATTAAAAACAAGACTCAGAGGTGACCTCATTAAAATGTGTGAGCATATTCACAATAAGAAAATTCTGAGTACTACAGAAGCAATGGCTGGAAGCTGTCACCAGCCAAATTAAAATTAGTTCTGTGCCCATTTTTAACAGAAAGAGTGATTAATCATTGAAGTACATGATGAAGAGAAGAGATGGATTCCTCATCTCTCATTTTCAAATTAAGATGGGATGTCATACTGGAAGGTGTATTTAAGTCAAACACAAAGTTACATAGCTCGGTGCAAAGGTAATGGCCTGTGAAAAGCAGATCGGGTTAGGTGATCACAAGTGGCAACTCTCCATTTAAGCACTGTGACTCTGTGAGATCAGGTCTCTGCCTAAAGCTGGGTGAGTAGCTAGTGGTTTTTGCATGGATCAGAAACCATACCAATTATAAAATGCAGGTTTCACAGCCCCTACATTATTATTATTCAGGTGTATGGAGTATGCTCTAGATTAATTTCTTTGTGATAATCCTGGAAATATTAACTAGACCAGTTCGATGACTGGGAAGGCTACTGATGACTGTTGGCTTTAATGTATCTCGGGTCAGGTGACACAATTTTATTTATTAACACTGTGTAAAATCTTCCATACCAGCTCAAATCAAATGTCCACGTAGCCCTCTAACTTCTTTTCTGATACCGGCCAGGATGTTAACAGTGGAGGGATGTGCTGTAATTCAGGTGGGAAGACATCTGAGGAGGTCCAACCTGCTTCCCACAGGGAGGCCAGATTCTGAGGAAAGACCATGTTGCTCAGGGCTTGCCAGCTTCTGGCAATCACTGGCCAAGAGGTTTCTTAGGCAGCACCTGGAATGCTGTGTGGAATGTCCTGTTCCCAAAATTTGTCTAGTGCCATTTATATGTTGGCTCTCCTTAGGTTCAATAAGAAAGAGTTCAGTAATAGTACCCTGTACAGAAGGTGCTGCTTCACTCTACCTGTAACCTGCTCTTTACCCATAGTTTATCCTGTGAAAAGTAATGCATAATAATTTTTCCTTCTCCCACAGTGCACATTTTACTAAAGATAGTCCCCTTCTTTTATCCTAGTAATGAAATGTAAACACATCTGTAAGCTCTTCCCACTTTAATACATGAGATTAAAATGTGATGTTGATGACATTAAAAATAATGGAGCAAACACATATTGTTCCTAATGATCTGAACTATAATGAGTTTTGGCTTCAATCAATAAAATTTTTTTACAAAGCAGTGCCTATTCAAGACTGAGTAAGCTGTGGAAAATCAATTTTCCATGGCTGCTTTGGCCTTGTTTGAAAGCTTAGTGGTTTTCATAGCGAAGCAAGCCTTTTGTTTCATTATTTGCTCTGCTTATAAATTATGAGCATCAAGCTACTAATTTACAAAGGACAAACAAATCTTGTGTGACAGTTTAATCACCTAATTAATATCTTAAGTCAAAAGTTTTATTGTATTTTGTTGCATTTATGAGATTTTGAACATTAACACCCAAGCAGGAACATGTGCTAAAATGTATCATGAATTTAACAAATGTCAAAACCCATGACACAGCTTAAATCTGTAATTTTTACAATGAAGAGATATTTGAATAATTGTCACATTGTAAAACTGCCGCCCTGTGGAGGCTAATGGAAAACTACATTTAAGCATAGTTCCTGAGGACTGTTCCTAATGCATTAATTAGAAAAATTACCACTAGCTTTGTTGGGATAAGGTTGGGTGCAATTTCTTGGAATAGCAGTATTATTCAGTTATGCACACTCATGTGCCACAAATCCTCTGCACATTAGGGTGCCAACTTTTGAGCCAAAGTATTGCACACCATGAACAAGCTTGGGCTCAGTCCTGCCGGCTGTGGATACTGGTGCAGAGAGCCAAGGCCTGAGCAGGGAGCATGTATTATTTGCTTAGCACTAGGAAAACTGCCTTTCTATGCTCTGCCAAAAAGCTGGAAACAGACATGGCCCCAACAGGAGTCTGTGAGCAAGCAGTGACAGGGACCAGGGAGGAGGGGAGACCTGGCTGCACCACAGTTCTTTCACTGCAGTTGATGAGCACAATCTCCAAACTCTCCGGACTTGATTTGATCCCCAGTAGAAAATGGAGGTAGCAACCTCCTTGGCCAAGGCTTACAGAGCTGATCTCTGAAGAGTTTTGTGATAGAAGGATTTTGGCAGCAACATCCAAGAAAGCTAGCTGCTGAACATCCCAAGGTGGATGCTAGGCTTAGCTTCCACAGGTCTCCTGTGCTTGTTTCCCTCATCTTATTGAACTGGAAACAATTAAATTGTCATGCTCAGCAGCTCCACTGCTTTCTCAGCAGAATTTTTTAAAGTCAGTTTTTTGACTTCCTGAATGACATAAAGCCATATATGACAGCTCCGACCAGCTGCAGTTAGCAGATGCATTTCCACGGGTTTATGCTGGATTTATATGAAAGATTACATTTTACACAGTGGTATTTTGCTTTTGGGATAGAATATTGTCATACCAATATTGTGAACTGCTTACAGTGGTTTCTGAAAGCTTGCCTAACATTGGTTTTTATTACTAACTTCAGGCAGCTTTCCTGAAAGCTTCACTCAGGTTCAGGAAACTCTGGGCTTCATGCCTGAAGGTTTTTGCTTCAAAGCAAATCCAAATGAAATTCCATGTAATATCCACTGGGTATCACTTTGAAATTTGAAGTTTATTTGAAACCTTCTCCAGATACTTTTGAAAATATGTAGTGTGGAAGCACTGGTAGTGACACACATTCGAGTAACAGCAATGTGAGCCATTCAGAATCCTTGTAGTCTTGTGTTGGTGGGGGTTTCACACCTTTCAGAAGTGTTAGGAGCAATCTGTATTTTTCAAAATGAGGCATTCAGGTGCCAGTCCCACTCTGATTACCACAACTGTGCATTGTTTCAGTCTGTAGCATGTCTCTGAGCAGTGTTTGTGTATGACTGAGAAGACAAATTGAGGAAAAAAGAGCACTGTTTTAGGCTGAAAATGTCTGCTTTTATGCTATTATAGCACTAGACCTGTATTACATTGCTCTTTTTATGGGATAAAACCAGATTACTTCTTTATATATGCATGTAACCTTAAGAGTGAATGAAAACCACAAATACTCAATTAGCATTTTGAATGGTTTTGAATTTGGGATGGAAGACCATAATGTGTGTTTATACAATGATTTTACAGGTTTCTCCCTGAGATTGCCAGTAAATGTGTTCATTCCATTGACATAGCAATGGCTGCTGCAGCACCATCACAGATCGCGGAAGCAATTGTGGGCTGGTTACCATGATATGCCCTCCTTCAGCTGCTAGGGTAACAAGCACAATTCAAGGGAACTATTATGTAAATGTTCTTGAAGAAACACGAAGTTGTGAAAACATCAACAGCTGTAGGGACAGGACCCACTTATTAAAAAAATAAGGTTGACTAATTCATTGAGTTTCTAGAGGAGGAAGAAAAGTGACTTCAGGATAGTTTTACATGAGGAAAAAATTGTATAATGGGACAGGAAACACCTATAGTTATGGAGTTACAGAAATAGTTATAGAGAAAGATTGTGTTACTTAATCCCAGTCCTCTTGGCTTAGTTGGCAGTTGCTGAATCACTCACTGTTTTTCACTAAAAGAACCACAGTGGCGTTATGTGCATTAGCTTTATAGGGTTGCTTTAAGTCCTGTAATGAGTTGGGCATGGATACTTCACTTAGTTGAAACCAGTCACACAGAGAAGGACATTTCTATGTGCTGCTTGCGTCCACAGTAATTATTGTTTGCTGTGTAGCACTTTCTTGTGCCAGGGTTGTTTCTCTCTGCTCTTTCATCTATTTGGTTGTCCACAAATGGCATCTGGCTCTGAGGTCACCACAGTCTCAGGTGGGATGGCAGGGGAGAAGGAGGGCAAGGCAATCCCAGTGTGTGTGTGTGATGAAGAACCTCTTTCTCTTTGTGCCGATGGAAGGTGGGATGAGGAGGCACACCACACTGTAGCCTTCAGCTCCCCACAGCAGGTCTCTAGTCAGTGCATTTTTGATTTGGATAGCCCAGTGCTGGGACAGAAGTCAGGAGGTTAAGATCTGAGGTCCTCTTATCTCCTGTCTTCCTCCTTGACCAGTCTGTGCCTATGGTTCTGTATTATTGTTTAAATGCGACAGAAACCCTTGTGCTGTTCTGTGCTGCATAGTCCATAGCAGAACTGTATCTTTTAAGACAGTAGGATACACATAAAATTAGCTATAATAATTTCTAATCCAATATCTTAATCTACTTCAGTGAAGGTTTGGCAAGTGCTGATGAAAGATGGTGAGTGTCCTAGGTATTCTATGTGGAGATAAAGCTGCAACAGGGTGCATCAAAATGCTCCTTTTGGAAAGATCCAAAGAGAGTGGTTTAGTTTCTTAATATTTAGTTTAGAAAAAAGAATGGAAAGCTATGCTTTCTCATTCCTGTTCCCATTTTTCAATTTGAGAGAGTAAATCAGTAAATCCTAGGACTCCTTGAATTCTTCCCTTCCCTTCCCTTCCCTTCCCTTCCCTTCCCTTCTCTTTCCTTTTTTAAAATTTTATTTTTGCAAGGCATATGATATTGAAAATGTATTATTGTACTCCAAGTTACAATGCAAATTCTAGCAAAGAGCTGGACATTTTTTTGTTTGAATATATTTATTTGGTATGCTGAAAAGACCATAGTTAGCAATTTTTGCTTTTGATACAAAACCATTAAATCTTCCAGAGAGACAAAAAGAAAATATTTTGCACAATGAGGATGTGAATAACTGGAATATTTACTTAGAAAAGTTAGTCAGTTCCCATCCTTGTAGATGCTCGAAACTTCCTTGGATGCAGCCTTGAACAACCTCATAAAACAGGAAACTGGCCCTGCTCTTGGAGGTTCACCTGGATTATGTATATTCCTTGCAACCTAAATTATTGTATGATTCTTTAAGAAACTTAGAGAACAGAGATAGCTTTTGGAGATACAGAATTATGACTTGGCATCCCACTAATAACTCCACTTTGTGATTTTTTTTTCAATGTCTGCATCATGGATTGCATAAATAAAGGAAAAGCCCTGTAGAGAGTTTTGTTATTTTCAAACATATAGTTTTATGAGAAAGAATCATAGGATCCACAATAAAAAGAACTGTTCACTGGTGGCCACAGCCCTGGCAGAGGAGTGTGTGCCCATAATGGGAAGCTCTATGAGAGGGAGTGTGCCTTTCCTTACCTTGCTGATATACGTCCCTACTCATTGGATAGGGATTGCCACCAAAGCATTTTCTGCTTTCTTTCCCTCAGGTATGTCCTGCAATTCTAGTTATAAATAAACATTCAAGTTACAAGGGGCATACCAAATGTAGCTATATAGATTTTTTTCTATGTACAGGAGAAATGATAATGTTTCAATGCCTATGTGTTCGACCTTCAGCTAAAAAGATAACATAATAATAGTTATTGAATGTTCAGCCTGTTTAAATCAGTGACAGCAATGAGAGATGTGCATTAGTCCACAATTGGCTTGATGGTACCCAGCAGAACATTCTCCTCTTACAGGTTCTCTTTCATCTGACATAATTGCTTTTCCTTTCTATTCTGCGGGGCCTCATCTCCAGACCTGCTGGGTTTAGAATTAGTCCCATTAGCCTATTATTTTTCTTTTCAGCCATGACAACCTCTTTAAAACAGGCCCCTTTTTGTAGAGATTTTACAGGTTTTCTGTGGCTTTCACTGTAGCCTGAAAATTACTAAACCATCAGTAAATTAACCCTGTTATTCTTCAAGTCATTGTGGCATTTTCAGGATTTTGCCTTCCCTCCAAGGTCTTTCAGGAATGACTTCTCTTGCTCCTTTTCTCCCCAGACCCCCTGCCCCAAACCCTTCAGCCATATCAAGCATTCCTCTCTGCTGTAAACATAACAGCATTTTCAGTGCAAATGCTTCCTAGGCCCTCATACACACACAAAGATGTCTCCTCTCACCTCTAAGACCATTGCAGCAATGGATATCTTGCTGTAAGTCACAAACGCCAATGTAAATACACAATTATGTGGGGTTTAGTAGCAACAAGCCCATAAATACAAAACAAAACCCTTTTGGTAAGGCAGGGATTGAGTAAATGCTGAGTCCTGAGTGTAGCATGGCCATCAAGTCGTTGTGAGATAGTTTTTAGCTCATCATGTGAGCTGGCTGTTTTTAGCTTGGTTTCAGCTGCACTTTTCAGTTTATTAAATCTTTTATTTATTTTTGCTTGTGTTCTTAGTATTTTTCATTATTTTACATGTACTTTGGGAACATTTTAATTGTGTAATCTTTGCATATGCCTTTCAAGATTACTTTCAATCTTCTTTTGAAACATTTTCAAGGGCTTACCTATACTTTTTATTTTCTATCCCCCCCCACCCCCATTTGATGTTGATAATATTATCATTTCAGATGGCTTATCTCTTCACAGGTGTAGCTTCCATCTGTGTCCAGGTTTTCTCCTAATGTTGCAATGGGGTCCTGATTTTCATAGTATCATAGAACAACCCAGGTTTTTCTGCCTGCTTCACTTCCTTTTGAAGGGAATGGGCTATTCTTGTGCTTCCAGAAAGTAGTTCAATCATTTTGCAGAATGTGAACATGTGGTGCTGCCAGAAGGTAAGAGGTCAGCAAGCTTCTTGCTGACATAAATTTAATTTACCTCCCTGATTCAGATCCTTTTTAATTGTTTTACTGAAGACCATTATCCATGCAGTTTGGTAAAAAACGTCTCTGTAGAAGGACTTGGGGAGTTAGCCTTCATGTATACTTGTGTAGAGAAATCAGTGCAGTTAATCTTCCATAGCCAGATAGGAAAACAGAAGGAAAAATGCCTACTTTTTCCAAAACAACATGGAAAACTTCTAATCTGTAGGTCATCCTTGAGTTTTCATGAAATATTTGAAGGGAGGCAATAGCTATTAGCCCTCTCTTGGGCATCTGGAGAAATATATATCGCTGTGCGTGTCAGGAAGGTACAGCTTACAATTGTAGCTTTACTAATAAATCTGTTGAAATCTTGATCCCTTTTTTTCTATCTTGGATAATTTGTGATGATAAGATGAAATAAACAAAAGAGAAATTTTTGTATATTAATTAGGGACTGTTGTTTGAACAATGGCTATTTAACGTGTGGACTGATAAACAGGTGTGCAATTTTTTCACATTAACAGTAGAAGGAAATGAACAACCCAGAGGAGAAATGCATGGTAATTTTCACATATCAGTAAATAGGAATTATGGATTACCAGAAAATCTTGAATGCATCTCTACAGAACTGTTAATAACAAAGCAAAGGCTTTTTCTGTAGTGAAAATTTTTAACTTTAAAAAGTTTAATTTTATATTTTAAAATAAAAAAATCTTGTTACTGCTGGTAGGCTGAGAGATGTTATTCAGTGTATTTATTCACTATTCCTGATGGAGAAAGAGAAGACACATACCAAAAACAGTCTTTTTCACTATAACCAATATGAAATTTTCCAACAAATCTGTCATATAGGATTGGATTTTGTAGAAAACTCTATCTCAGTATTTCCAGGGAACCAATTCAAGGAGGAAGAGGGGAAATGCACAGCTGCTTTACTTTTACTATAAACTTCGAAATTATTGTATCAATTAAAACAAAGATGAACTAACAGAATTTATTTGGAAAATTCAGTTGATTCAGTAGTGTTTGATTTCATAGGAGAAAGGTGCCTGTGAAGGAGGAGAAATTTCTTTTTTTTCCTGACAATTCCAGTAGCACTATTAATCGTTTATTTGTTCCCACTGAGAGTGGTGACCCTTTGTTAAAATATGGTGTGATAGGCTATTATCTTTTTGTCCTGTAAGGCATATTTATGCCTTTTCCGCAGACTGTTATCTGATTCAGAAGAACTTGTACTGAATCATCCTATGAACTCCAATTTCATGCCAGTGCTAGGTACAAGGTGCATTTTGTAAGCACTGGTGCAACGCTGGAACATTGCCACAGCAGGACCACGTGTTCTTTGACTTAGGCATGTACTTGAAAAGCATTCTCGTTTAGAGGGACAAAATGTTTCAGTATTTAGATCGCATGCATCAGATCAGTGAACACTCCAGAATTACTCTGCTTAATCAACTAATTATGTTGCCAGCTGTAGCCTAAACTAGCATCCTCCATGGCTGACATTAGAAAGCAAAAGTACATTGTTAGGAATTCCTTCAAAAATTATGTTTCTGAGAGCAGAACAATTATCAGTAGATAAATAAATGCATGTTTGCAACAGCAATTTGATGGAAGGTTGTCAGAAAAGTCTTTAGATACCCCTCTTTGATGTCTCCTGAAGTTCTACAGAACCCTATGAAAGAAACAAATCTTCTCTCTAAGTAAAATTTTTTTTTTTTTTAAATGGTGTTTCAAGTCTCAACTTTAAGGAAAAAAAAGTAAATAAATCTCATTAAAAGCAATGCATCTTCCTCTGCATCCTTTTTGTAAGAGAATCTTGTCATACCCTTTCTCCTAATTTTTAACTTGGCAACACTTTGGTAATAGGATCAATTTCCTAAATAAGTTTTTGTGGCCCATCCCATCTGTGCTATGCTGTTCTCAGTCCTTCATGACAGAAAACATACTTCATGATAACAACTCACGTGGGAGCAAGTTTCTATTTGCAGAAATTGCCTGTAGAATACTTTGCAATTGCACTTCTGTATATCATAAAGATTGATTGAATTCATTGTAATGAATATTTAGTGCTTTGAAATCCAATTGCGAGATGGCTCAGACACTTACGTGACGCACTTGAGGGACCCCAAGGCTTTCTGTTTCGCCTGATATGCTATAGCTAACATGTCTGCATTAACCAGTACTAAGGTCCAGAGGGAGCATGGTCTGCATGGTGAAATGCCATCTGATGTCCACAATGAATGCATTCCAGGAATTTTGACTTTGGACTCATTCTTATCTGGCTGTGAGCACTGAAATTATGTTTCTGAGAGGTGAACAATAATTAATTTAATTCAGGTGCTTTTCTAGAGTATACCTTCTTGTTTAGTTTGATCCAGAAAGAATTAAATTCAAATTCATTTAAGCTTAAATTCAGAATTTCAGCTCCATATCCTCTCTGTGGTGCAAGCCAAAGTGAGATATGTGGGGGTTATTAAGACACTTGCTATTAGAAGGACCCTCCTGAACTGGACTAAGGCAGGTGTACCATTTCGGGTCTACTATCCCTTCCAGGAGGCATGTCATGCAGACAGGATATGCAGTATAGGGATGGGTGTCACACTGTAAGTGTTTTTGTTCCTTGGGGGTCCCACATTGCTGTCTTTGCTTTGGTTCCATTCCTCATTACTGTCTACCCCAGGTGACTAGTCTGGTTCAGTCTCATCACCCCAGAGGACAGGGAAGCCTTAGGAGGTGGAAATAGATAGATGTTCTGCTGCAGGAGTTTTCTGAGTTCTCCTGCCTCCTATCATAGCTTGCGGTTCCTGATAGCATTTTTTTTAACCAGAGACTGGACCAGGTAAAGTAAGTTTCAGAAATGTCCAGGCCTGAGCAAAATGTGTTAGTGAGGGTGCAATACTGATGAATTTGATGTTTTACATAGAGCCTGAGCTGTCTTCCACACTGCCACTTAATTCCGGAAAACAGTAACAGAAAATAGGTGTATTAGTATTGGTAAGGCTCATCTTTACAGTATCTATGTCTCTTCTAATAAAATTTTTTAAGTTTGCTAAGTGTCAAGATGTCAAATCATATACAATGCAGTTCACACTATCAGCATATGTTCCTTGGGCAAGCCATCTGGGCTGAAATTCCAATCTCAATGAGAATTTTGCACTTTGTTCAGGGAAAAAAAGTTAATTTCTGGCATATTATTCTCCATTTCTTGCTTATATTTTCATTTAAGCTAAGGAAAAAAATGGAGTGCAAACTACTATAGGTGTCTTATGGTTATTTTTCACCAGATTTCACTTTTTTGCCTGCTAATCATGCTGAAAAGAAAAGTCAGACTCTTACTTACTCTTAGAATTATAGAATGATAGAATAATTAAGGTTGGAAAAGACCTCAAGTACCATAGAGTCCACCTTTTGACCAAACACCTCCATGCCAACTAAACTAAGTATCACATCCAGTCATTTCTTGAATGCTTCCAGGCATGGTGACTCCATCCTGGGCAATGTTTAACCATCCTTTCAATGAAGAACTTCTTCCTGATGTCCAACCTGAACCTCCCCTAGTGCAGCTGGAGGCCATTTCCTCTTGTCTTGTTGCTTGTTACCTGGTAGAAGAGGTTGAACTCCACCTGGCTAGAAGCTCCTTTTAGGTGTTGTAGAGAGTGATAAGGTCACTCCTGAGCCTCCTTTACTCCAATCTAAACAACTCCAGCTCCTTCAGTCACTCCTCACAGGACTTGTGCTCCAGACCCTTCATCAGCTTTTTTTCTCTTCTCTGGATTTGGTCCAACACCAAATGTCACTCTTGTGAGCGATCCAGAACAGGACATGGGATCTGAGGTGTGGCCTCCCCAGTGCTGAGTAGGCAGTCACTTCCCTGATCCTGCCGGCCACACTATTTTTGACACAGGCCAGGATGCCACTGGCCTTCTTGACCACCTGGCACACTGCTGGCTCATGTTCAGCTGCTGTCAACTAGCACTCCCAGATTCTTTTCCAAGGAGCTGCTTTCCAACCACTCTGCCCCCAGCCTATAGCACTGCATGGGATTGTTGTGACCAAGAGCAGGACTTGCCTTATTGAACCACTTACAGTTGATGGCAGCCCATCAATCTAGCCTGTCCAGGTCGCTCTGCAGAGCCTTTGTGCCCTCCAGCAGACAAACAGTCCTGCCCAACTTGGTGTCATCTGTGAACTTACCAAGGGTGTACTAAGGTAAATGAATCCTTGAGGTGAGAGACACACACCTGGCCAAGCTCATGATTGAGAGTCAGAAGGAGTTGAAGAAAGACTCTGTTCCCCATTCATATGTGGAGTGGGGCTCTTGCCTCCATCTGTGGGTTATACAAACAGGCTCCTGCCTGTCTTTTAGTCTGAACTGTGGCTTCTAGGCTTTTGAGTGTTGTAACTTGTCTCTGCAACTAATTATATTTTATTTGTGAGTTTGGTTGAGTTGAAAAAAAGAGCAGGGGAAGGAACAAGTAATTTAGGCCATCCCTAACTGACAGCATTTTAGGGTGCTTTGTTTGTTTTTAAATAAAAATAAAGCAGGTCAAATAAATCAAACAGAATGCCTCAGTAAGGGATTTAATGCTTAGCTCATGTTATTCAGCTTTTTAGATGCTGAAAAAATTTTGTTTGGTTGGTTTGGTTTTTTGTTTTTGATTTTTTTTCTATATTATTCCTCTTGAAAAGACTGAGCAAACTGCATTTGGGAAGGTAAAATTATTTATCAAATGAATTCTTAATGTGCAAATCATTTAAGTGTCCCTTATAAAAGTCTGTATTAGTTTTTTCTTCCTTTTGTCTCCAGTTCCAACAGTTGCTATAACTGACAATTGTCAAAATTGTTTAGCCTTTGTTGAAGGCTGTCAAAACTTAAAATTCATTTAAAATAAAACAGTCACATTTGGCAAATACAGCTTGTTCATCTCTTCACAACATTGATATCTAAATGTATATAGAACAAAATAAGAGAATAAGTTTGCAAAAACTAAGGTGGCTTCTGAAGGACACTGAAAATCTTCCAGTAAAGCTGTGTTTAAACAGTTTTGGTCCAACTTAAAATATTTGAAAGCTTTCCTTGATCTACTCAGATCTGCTCCAGTAGGTTAAATACCAAAGAAAACATATTGGAAAAAGCTCCATAGGTGGAACGGATGGAGGAGCACCAAGTCTTTGAATTATGCTGAGAGATAAGCAGGTGTAAAGGTTGGGTATTAAATAATTTAGTATTAATGACACTTAGGCATTCCTGGTCAGAGACAGTCAGGCAACAGAGGATTTTTCTGCTAGCACCCAAAGGACCCTGGGGAATCCCTGCATTATTCTCAGAGTCCTAAAATAAAGCAAGTTGACAGTGACCAAGTCACACAGTCATATTTATGACATTCACTGGAGAATGTCTCGGGCTCCACAAAATGAAAAGGTAAAATACCTTGCTAAAGGAAATTTGGATTCCTTTCTGGTTATGTGATAGATAAGTGCAGTTCAGATCTCCCTCAATTTGATTTTGCATGCAATGGTTAATAGGAGAATGTAAAATTTTGTCTAAAATGCAGGTAGGCAACTGTGTCCTATTCTGAGCCTTTCTTACACTGATCTTCATTTGTAAAACAGAGATGATAATATCCAGTACAAATCTTGGGTTTGTTTGCTTTGAACAATATCTTTGGGTTCAGAATGAAGGGATCAGACTTTTTAGCACTTCTGCTAGCAGTCAGCAACTACAGTATCAGGTTGTCCCAAGGATTTACCATCTGCCTCGTAAATGCTAAAATAGAAACTACCATCATTCCCTAAAGAGAACAGCTTTTCAAGACCTTGACCAAACAGCACCATGATTTTTTTTGGTCATCTATTTTGGGATATGTAAGTTTTCTTTTGGGAGGCACAACGGTGGAAAAAAAGATGAAAACAAAGCTTTTTTGAACTGTGATATGAGCTTGCTAGTTCTCCCCAGATAGTACTCCTTTTGCTTTACATATGAATGACTCTAATCACCTCTGGGATGTCTTCTTAATGCATATTTCTGTTTTGCATCAGTAAGGGGAAAATGTATAAATAAAAATCCCAAAGGTGGAGAAAGGCTTATCATTTGAACAAAATAATGAAGGAAGGAGCACTGTGAACAAGGAAGAAAAGAACGCACCAAAAAGAATATTAAATCAGAGATGATGACATGATAAAAACATAAAACTTGTGCTTTTTATTATTCATCACTTGCTGTTATGGAAATGTATGCAGTGGCTCCACTATGATGCATGCAAATCCTCAGCCCATTCTTCTGATATTCACTATCCGCATGATTTTCATTAATCCAACCTTTTTAGGTCAGCTTCAAGTGCTCCATACTCATCTTTAAACTAATAAACAAAAAGGGAGAACTAGAGAGAAGTGCTCCTACTGTAATGTAGCAGGATGGTAGCTGTTGCCAGAAAAGTGTGGATGGAGGAACTGAGATCTGCAGACATGGGTCCAAGTCTTTTGGTGATAAGGTGAGAAGGCATGAAACTGGTGCCATGCATAATCAGTTTGTGATTAATTTCTTTGGTACATTGTCTCCCACCTCCCTAGTCACACAGCTCCTTATACTTGGAGGGCTTTAGTGGAAAGGTAGCAGGTAAGTGCTATCAGTTTCCATCTACACAAATTTCCCGAATGTCTGTCTTAGAAGGACAGACCTCCCACCCCATCACCATTTCATGAAGCAGGGATTTTAACCTTTCAGCTCCAGGGGCATTACCCAGAAGCAGAATTCATAGCCATTTCTGCTGACATCCTAGTAACATGAGGCTTTTTTCCTGAATTCAAGCATTTTGGGATCCTATAGGGTTTAAGTTTATGCTTGATTTTGACAGAATTCACATTTATGCCCCCATGCTGAAATGCATCAGTATGATGGAAAGGGTCACTGTGTGAATGTGAATCACAGTACCACAATGATGAACCTCCCTAAAAAAAATTAACATAGAGCTTATTCTATGAATTTGTTACTAATCTGTTATTACCATTCTCAGACAGAAGATTCCACATACTGTCATTCTTTCTGGCCTCTAATATGCAGTGTCACATGCCTGTTGGTAGAAATATTTAATTTTGACCAGGAACAGTCTAAATATATCTTACAGGAACAATGGCATTTCCTGAATACTTTTTAAATGCTTATACCCTTTAGTCTCAATGCAAATCACAATACAGTGGTGGAGCTGTAGTTTCTGAGAAATGTCAAGACACTAGCATGGTCAAAGCACTGAAATCCTGCCCTACAGGAGATGCTGAAATTTCAGAAATTTACTCCCACCCTGAGTTGGGATGAAAACCACTTTACAACTCTTCACAAATCTGAATATTGTGCAAACTTTGCTCTGTTTAATCACATCCTCTTGATGATATGTAAGTAACTGAAAGGTTGTACTGATAAAGCTGATAGCAATTTAATGAAGAAGTCTTGATTTTGCAGAGATTCCTACATATTGTTTCATATGAGAACTAGAAAATGATTGTAAATTCTAAAATTGGTGCTAAAGTGATTGTTCAGTTAAAACTGAGATTTATTTATTTTTTTTTAAAATAAATTTTTCGTGCTGAAGTGTGACATACCATTAGTGCTAGCAAGCTGAGCGGTTTGAAGTGTGTCTGAATACTTAAAAACTTATTATTAATTTATGAATACAGAAATTATATAGGCATTTGTGCCTGTAAGAATGCCCATGAGAATATAATGTACCTGTATTTCTTATCTTTTCCAGAAGCAAAAAAGAACAGAATGTGGGAGAATTGAATAATATAATCAGAAAATAATATAATCAAAATGTATGATGGTGTGTGGAAGCAGAGGTTTGGTAGTTTAGTTATCCATGTGTGGCTGTAAGCTGGAGAAAAGTGTCCTCCACAGGCTGCAGTGGGAATACCCATGGTCCTCCATGGGCTGCAGGGGAACAACCTGCTTCACCATGGTCTCCTCCACGGGCTGCAGAAGAATCTCTGTTCTGGTACTTGGAAAACCTCCTTCCCTTCCTTCTCTGAGCCTGGATTCAGCAGGACTGCTCTTTCATATCAATGACTCCTAAGGGTCTCTTTGATTTTTGATTTTTAAATTTTATAGATGTTAGAAATTATTGTAGATCTAAGGTACTAGTAATATAACTTCAGTAGCTGAATGTTTATACATACTGACCCCATCCTATATCAACCCCTCAGAATTCCTTTAGCTGTTTAGTCTTTATTTCAAGGTAGAATTGCAGAAAAGCGCCATGAAGCCTGTACCACAAGATAAAGACAGGGACAGAAGGACCTCCAAATCTGAAGCTTTGGAAGGCCTCCAAGGACCTGACGTGCTGTGAGGAAGACGATGAAGATGAAGAGAGGGTCCTGAGACCCCAGACTCAATTCCTGATGGGGCGTGCCGAGGGCGGAATGGGGCAGGACTGGGGGAAATAACAGAATGGGATTCGATGGACACTATTATAAAATCTGGTAACTTAGTTGTAAGGGAGGGATTCCCATGTGAATGTATTCCTGGAGCCGGTGTCGGCTCATTAAAGCTCCTGCTCACTTATCTTATCTCCTACTGAAGTTGCCTGAGTTTTTTTTCTTCACTCCTTTAAGGCAACATCAACGCACAAATATATAATGAAATTGAGACAAGGAAGCTCCACTTTACTGTCAGCATCTCAGAAACAGCTTTGGGAGCCTGTGAATACCAGCTAATGCCTCAGCCACTGTGGGAAACCTTATATATAACAACATTTTGAGCATGGGATGGGTGGAGCAGAAAAATTGTAACATTTATTTTAAGGAGATATTTGAAAAAATCAAAAGCCAAAATCCTTTCAAGTGTTTCTGGATATCTGCTTGTATGATTAGCGAATGATTCAGTTTCTATGGAGCAATATATTAAAAAAGGCAATGCACTGCATAACACAGTGCATCTGTAAGTGGCATGAGAAAGAAAATAGTACAGTTAGCACTGATATATCAACACATAAACAAATAGTATAGACCCATTTTAGGAATAATAAAATTTATGGACCTTGCTTTTATTTTTTTTTCCCTAGTCTCCTGAAGAGTCACAATACGGTTTGTAAAGTCAGCACCTACATCCAAAGCTCTTGGTGGTCCTCATAAAACTGTTGGACTGTTTCTGAGTTTCCAGAAGAAATCAGGCTTTCTGGCCATAGTTAGGACACTTGACTGGTTAAAAGCAAACTGGAATTCCAGTGCTAGCTGCCCTGATGACTTGTGCATTTTATTTAATGGCTATTTGTACTGGTTTAGAGGTAAACCAGCAGGAGAAACGGACCCACCACAAGAGAGATTTTAAGTCAGAGTTACAATTTAATGAAAGATATTACCATAAATACACTGACACAAGAGAAAACTGCTTTCAACTCACCAAAACCCCAACAGTATAACCCAGTGTCCCAGGGCACAAGCCCAGAGGGGTTTGTTAGCCCTGGTGCTGAGACTCACGTGGTTCCCCTGAGTCCTAAGCAAAAAGAAGTGAAGAACCTGTTGGTGTAGATGATGGCTGTGGTCTGGTCAGGAAATGATGGCCGTAGTCCGGTCGAGAGTGGTGGTTTCCTCCTGTCGAGGTCCTGCTGCTCCCCTGGATCCGATGAGGCGTGCGCAAGTCCTTCTGAGTCCCGTTTATATACCCTCAGGGAGCACCCAGTCCCTCCCCCAGGGCGGGGACTCACACAATGGGTGATTAACTCTATGAGTCATGGGGTATTGTTGAACCGGTGATGGCCTATTAGCACCCACACCCCCTCAGGCCGGGTGTGGAGGTACTAACAGCTTCCTGGGCAGAAACTGCAAATGGTCCATTGTTCTTGGGGAATGAATAGAGGGTGTAGAATACACAGCTTTAATCACCCCCACATAGTGATAACTGGTCCCTCCTGCTAAACTAGGACACTATTTAACATTAAAAAAATGATCTTGTGGATGGAGACTACAGTTGCAAAAAGATATGCTGCATTTGTGCTTGAAGTGTCAATAGAAGTTCATAGAATCACAGAATAGTTTGGATTGGAAGGAACCTTAAACATCATCCAGTTCAACCCTTGCTGCCATAGGCAGGGACACCTTCCACTAGACCAGGTTGCTCGAAGCCCCGTTCAACCTCAGCTTGGACACTTCCAGGGATGGGTTATTCTGCTGTAGAGCATAACCACCAAAATGTTGGACTAGTGGGTTTGATCTTCAAATACTCTGAGTTTTGAAAAACTTGCCTTTGTTAGTTACTCAAAGATGGCTTCTTAGCAAAGGGAAATACAATACAGGGTGTTCTTTATATTTAAAGCTCATATTCAGCTAATAGTTGCAAGGGGACAATGTCCACCTGTCTGTGAATGACATTTTCCACTATATTCTTTGTGCTATGTATCACTAATATCAGGCATCCTTGTGAAGAGTTAAAGTCTTATCATACAGTATAATATAAATGTTATATATGATTAAATTTCCTTCTACTGGTAGTCTTTATTGCTGCACTGTGAAGCTGAAGGGCAGTAAAGGTATGTGTGAAGGACACTTTGCTGAAAATGTTTTTCCATTACTATACACAGCCAAACCAAGTCCCCAGATATGTGTTACATACTGGCAGGATCTCAACTCTGTATTGTGATAGGTACTATTGATAAAGATAGTATTGACCAAACTATGCTTAATTCTGCATACTTATGTACTCACTACTCAGTGTAAGACCTTCTTGTGTCATGATTGGTTTCTCAATCAACTGGAGTTATCTTCGCTGTGATAGACTTGTAATTAAGTTTGTAGAATTATGAAATATTTTGCACAGTGGTTGTAAATAGATTAGTTTCCATCTGATTTACTGATTAAAAGAGAGGAAATAACTGCATGTTCTGTCTAGATGTGAAATCATTATGCTAATGTTGATTGGGCAGACATGAGACTGTAGTTTCTTAAAGTACCTTTGTATTTTTTCATTGTTACATCTTCCAAGAAAAATTAGGTATTGAAATGCATAAATGAATTTTGTCCTTCTTCTTTCTTTTCTTGTATATATGAGTGAGACAAAGGTTAAAGATGCAACGTGAATCTAAATGCAAGACTGGAGGATTGCAGCAGTCTCCCCTGCATCTTGGCACTTAAGGTGCTTCTAGCGTGGTCAGCTTCAGTGCTTCATCAGGTGTCCTGTATTTTTAAAAATGATGGAATGAAAACTTCACAACTGTAGTAATGGCATTTTAAGGTGAAATGACTGTGCTGGCTCTGCTCCCTGATGTATGAACAATGAACAGGACAAGATTAGCAATTTCAGGTTTTGACTGCAAAAGTGAGAAACTGTTAAAAAGGTTGTGGCATGAAACTAGTGTAGACTATGTTGGAAGGGTGAAAGCATAGATGAGGACTGGAGGGCCAAAGAGCCAAAGTTATACAGATACATTCGAAGTATCATAGTCATGAAGCATAGCACAAAAATAGGGTCCAAGATAGCTGCTCTACCATAGCAGTGTGATGGCTTTTTATTTGTCTCCACAAGGAAAAAAAGCTAGCACATGAAATCTATGACAGCTGTAGACAATGACTTTAGTTTTGATCAAGGCTCATTGAAAATTGATGGAAACACAAATGATTATTCTATAATGACAGCGAGAAATATAGTTGATGACACAGACTCAGATCTACTGACTTGAGAGCAGGGACAAAGTGATAGGAAGACAGGTGGAGGCCCATGAATAAACATCTTTGACATGCCAGGGGAACAATAACAAGATGGTTACTGGTGATTATCTTTAGGTATATATTGAGAGTTCAGAGGTGCAAGTCAGTTGTCATATATGTTACCATGAACACAGGTCCTAATAAATTATGCTGTGTGCTACCCCAAAATCTGAATAGTGTTTCCTGAGTTTGATTGTACAAAGAATTGTTTACTGATTGATGAACTTACTGGTATCATGCCTAAAAAAAAGGTGTCTGCAGTTCTAAAGAATATCCATCTCTTTATGTGTTAAGGATGTCAACCTATCATGCGCAACTGTTGAGAGGGCAGAGTGTTTTAAACGTATATCAGAGGACATGATACACCACTTCTTAATTAAACCACAACTACTGTCTCATTTATTGACACTCTTCTCTTTGTGTAGGAGGCAGCATCAAGATTGTAACATCCACAGCCAACAAGAATATTTGTGTTTGTGTTGGGTTTGTGTGTCCAGGTTTTGGTAGCATGGGGACTAGAGGGGTAGCTGCCATGAGAAGCTTCCAGAGACTTTCTCCATGTATGACAGAGCCAATGTCAGGGATTTCCAGGATGGACCCACTGTTGGCCAAGGCTGAGCCAATCAGGAATGATAGTAATGTCTCTGTGATAACATATTTAAGAAACAAAAAGAAGCTATTGCTCACCTGTAATTGTGCTGAGAGAAGAGAGGATTTAGAATATATGAGAGGAGCCATGTCGCAGACACCAAGGTCAGTGAAGAAGGAGAGGGAGGAGGTGTTAGAGCAGAGATTTCCTGGCAGTCCATGGTGAAAACCACAGTGAAGCAGCTGTGCCCCAGTAGCCCATGGAGGTGCAGAGATCCACCTGCAAGCCATGGAGGAGACCCATGCTGGTGCAGGTAGAAAGAAATCCGTGACCCTGTGGGAAGTCCGTGCTGGAGCAGGCTCCTAGCAGGACTTGTGACCCTGTAAGGGACCCATGCTAGAGCAGGCTGTTCTTGAAAAACTGCAACCTCTGGAAAAGGACCCACCCTGGAGTGCTTTGTGAAGAACTGTAGCCCTTTCGGAGAAGTTAATGGAGACCTGTCTCCCATGGGAGGGGCCCTGAATTGGAGCAGGGGAAGGACTCCACTCCCTGAGCAGTGACAGAAACAATATGTGATGAACAGACCATAACCCCTATGCCCTCTCTCTTTGTTCCTCATACAAGGAGGTAGAGATCTGGCAGGAGGGAGTGGTGAGCGGAAGGTGTTTTTAAGATTTTATTTTACTTCTCATTATCCTGCTCTGATTCTGATTGGTAATAAATTCAATTCATTTCCCTAAGTCTAGTCTGTTTTCCCCATGACAGTAATTGGTGAGTGATCTCTCCCTGCCTTTATCTCAATTCATGAATCTTTTGTCATATTATCTCTTCTCTGTCCAGTTGCAGAGGGGAGTATTAGAGCATCTCTGATGAGTGTCTGGCATCCAGCCAGGATCAAACTACGACTGTCTTCTCCAAAATAGGACTGGGGGAGAAGGAAGAAGAGAAACCTCTAGAGTATAGACAAAGACAGGGGAGAGAATTCCAATGAAGTTCAAATGTCACAGGGAGGTTTGGAGTACAAGGTGTTTGTGAAATAGCAAGGATCCATCCAAAATACTTGCATTGTGAGGGAGAAAAAGCAAGGCTTTTATGTAGTACCTTATCTCTGTAAATCCAAGCTGAGCCTAATCACACAAGCTATCAGAAGAAGTGTAAATAGGAAGTCAAAGGACAGCACAGCACTGTAAACCTTTAGCTTATGTGGTGCAGAAGTTAAGGACGTATTCTGTCAAGGATGAAGCAAATGCATCTGTTCTCACACCCAAATGCTTCCATTAAAAAAAAAAATCAAAAGAGGTCATTGAGCTAAGGTCAAAAGCCTGAGAGCTGAATCAGATGTAAAAATATGAAAGGACAAAGGAATCCCATATCCTGAGGGAAAGACAGATAGTGATGTCCTAACCCAGATAGCTTCCTGGTAGGTAAAAGTGAATCTAATTCTAAGGCATATTTGATGAAGTGTTAAATCTTCTAATTTTCCATATCTGTATCCAACATTGTTTTTAATCAAGGGATGTTAGTGTTGCCCTCTGAGCAGAAATGTGAAAGTAAGGCAGAAGGAAATTTGGCCTTTCCATACCTGGAGTTCAAATGATGCCAACTGGTCAGTGGATATAGTTGTTTTTCAGCATTCAGTTTCTTTGGTCCCATCAGGAGTGTACAAAGACATATTCAAAGACACTGATTTTCAGTGGACAATGAGAAGACCAGCTACATGTGATCAGATTTCTTTTTTTTTTCTGATTTTGAAATTTGGTTAGGATGAAAGATTGAGAGCAATCCCTGTGTAGCATGTGCAGAATAGAAGTGAGTTTTCTCATTTGGGCTTCTAGGCAAAAGGCACATAAAACATGTGATGGAATAATGTTCAAATGCAATGGAGAAAGAAGATAGACGTATGTAGTCTTTTTTGTGTGGGTTTGGCAAGTTATCTTCTATGGTTTGTATGTAGGTTCTTGGAACTGGTGAATAAAGAAAGAGAACCACATAACTGCTGATGGTGTCAGATTTTCTGAGCTATTTCTACTCCAGACAGATGCCTCCAGCAAGGTGAAGGGACTGCATTATATTGATATAATGTTAAGTATACTTTTAAATATAATATTAGCCTTAAGCACAAAGCTATCAGCATGGGAGAAAGCATATTCAGCCATTGAAAGGGTGTCCTTGCCAGCTGGCTGGGAAATTACAAGCCTGACTCAGGATCTACTAAGCACTTCCTTGTCTTTGATGGATACTATGTACCCCATCATCCTGGGCAAAGGGTTGTAATTACAAATTACTGTCACTGTCCTTCACTCCACAGCTTTTTACCTTTCCATTGCAATGTGTCCTTGGGAAGGTACAAATACAGATTTATTTTACAGAATTGGTGACTGTGGCGTGAAGAATCATCTGATTTCCACAGAGGTGATCCCAGATATAGAAAGCCCAGGTGTTCTCAGAGTCTGCTTTAATAGGCAATCTACAATGCTGATGTTTTTGAGGGGAAAGAGGGCAGTAATCACTGCCCACTCTATGCTTGATGTAAACCAGATGTCCAAATATATGCCCAATTTCTATGAGCCTTGGTGGGCCTGATTTTCAAACATACTCAGTCACCTACAATTGAGACTAACATGAGAGCAAAGAGCAACTGGAAATTTGGACACAGCATGTATTTTATTTACAAACCTAAAAATAAGTCTCTGCCTTGGGCACAAGAATAACCATCCATTTGTCATAGCTGATATCAGTGTCACAGAGAAAGGTAAAGGCACAGATGGAAAGAGAACGTCTGGTGCCTTGAGAAATGAAACAAACTGGACACTGTGCAAAACCCACATTTTCCCTGGAACATGGTGGTGAGAAGAGGTCATAAAAAGACAGGTAACAACAAAGGGCAATAAGATGCTTCTGCAAAGCAACACAGCTATTATATCTTTAAAAAATAATCTGCTGCTTTATCTCCCAGGCTCCATGAATGTCAGGTGGGGCTATTTACAGGCTAGAATCTGCAGTGATCCAGTATTGCCAGCCTTAATATTAACAAAACTATGTGACACAGCTCGGGATTTCCCCGTATTTGTAATGCTCCTGAAAGCAATAGGTACAGGTGCTGGTCACTGCAGAGTTAAAGCTGCTTTGGCATCTACCCATGCTTTTTGCTAATGAACCATCTGGCTTATCAAGAGAGGTTGCTCAGCCACAAATCAGCAGTTTTCTTGCAGATGTTTGCTGTTTGCTATTTTCTACTTCTTAATTCCCTTACTCCCAGTTTCTCCTCTTGCCTTGCAGAGCTCTCACTTTGCCATTTGTCTCAATTCTTTCTTCAGAGGTAGCTTTGATTGCAAATATGATGGTGTCTGGGACTCTCACTATAATTATTTCTTTCTACATTCAAAACACCAAGTTTTAGCATCTGGGAAGTAGAGATTTTGCCTCTTGAAGGAAAGTACGACATATTCTGCAGACTGTGCTGGGGTACATTTTTGTCCTGGACGTACAAAGTTGAAAAGGATAAACATCAAAACCTACTTTTCTCATCTTTGAATTTCTTCAAAGGCTAAGTATTTGAGGTCGTGGACAGCATGGTTTTTTTTACAACAATCATGCCATAATTTTGCTGTAGAAGAAACATAAAATGTGTTACGTTCTACTACACTTTCATAAGTTATGTAGCATCCCATTCACAAATATGTACATGGGGACAAAAATAAATGCTCAGGAAATGGGTCTTTGCTCTTGGAAGAAGGTAAATTATGGAGACAGAAATCTGGACAACGATGTTGGCATAGAGGAGAAATTCTGCAAGGGAGAGATAAGTCTCTTGATCTCCAGGGCATTTTTTACAAACTACAACATCTTCATTTCTGCCATGTACTTTCACTCAGATGATACCTTTCATCTGCATTTTCTTTTACTTACCTCCTTGGCTCCAGGGG
Organism: Campylorhamphus procurvoides; assembly: GCA_013396655.1. Classification (NCBI taxonomy): domain Eukaryota; kingdom Metazoa; phylum Chordata; class Aves; order Passeriformes; family Dendrocolaptidae; genus Campylorhamphus; species Campylorhamphus procurvoides. Next base: position 1,042,888 of record WBMV01000457.1, read on the forward strand.
TGACATTCCATTTCTTGTGCAATTTACATGAAAATTAACCTTTCACATTGGTGCAAATCCATGTGGGTGGAAATAATGTCCTCTGAGAATTGCCCAGTAACCAGGGCAATTTTGAGCAGATCCTGGAAGGCATTCAGTAGAAACTAATTTACCATGCTTTCTATAATAGTAAATCCTTTCCTAAAACTGTTCTCCTGAAAGATGTTGCTGTCTTGACTCAGCATGGATTGTAAGATTTTATGAAATGTTACCTGTGCATCTAGAAAATTTTTATCTGAAACAAAAATAGTAATAATGAAATAAAACCTGTTAGGAAAGAGAAAAAATGTGAAATAAAACCTGGGGCCTTAATCAATATCTGTGTGGGAGACAAAAATATCTGCAGAAGGTAGTGGCTTCCTGAGGGATTGCTTTTACCTATTTGCTTTCTTGCAGTGAGGGGTGAGTTTAATGGACAGAGTCCCTACAGGTGGGCAATCACAAAACTAGCATTTTTATTTTCTTGATGGAAAATTCCATCTCTTTTTCCTAGCAGAAGATTACATTTTCCCTAGAAAATTCTGATGCTTTAGCATAAGTGGTTTTCCTTGTCAGCGTGTCGTTCTGAAGCAGCATTTCCCACTGTTTTTAACAATCTAGGCAAATTCTTGAGCAAATTCTTCTTTTTTACTCATTTTTAGTCAGCATGCTGCTCTGACAGCACAGTCTCTCTCTAGGTAGTTTGGGGAACAGGTGGAGACCATAGTTCCTCTGTCTTCAATGCTACCACATTAATCTGAGGGTAAGACACATGATTTACAGATACTTTTGATCTGTTTTGGCTGCTTTGAAAATTTTCTGAACACTTCATTAGGAAGAATAAACCTTTTCTTTGCTAAAAGTGGTGGCTGAAGGAGCTGGAGTTGGGGAGGCTGTCATGGTCTGGCCATTTCGACAACCTACTTGTCCTAACTGGTACAGAAAGAACTGAACTGAATGAAACAAAATCCTTGTGCTGTACCTCTCTTTTCATGCCACAACTATGGAGCTTTGGATCTGTTTTCTCTAGACTCTGGGCTGTCCAGCTGGCAAAGTCCATCCATGTTGTCGGAAATGCTCTACCTTTTGTTAACAACTTTCCTCTCTTAAAATATGTATATCGGCAGAATTTACCCAGTGCTTTTGAAGACTCCATTTCACTTTGTTATACTGGACATTTCAGAGACAACTATTTCTGAACATCTCTTTACAAAATGCTGTTAAGATGAGGTTTCTCTCTTTCTTAGAGTGCTACAGCCTTGCTATTAACAAGCATGTGCTGGCTGCTGCTCCTCACCGTTCTTGTGGAGAGCCATTTCTGCACACTCAGACCTGCCTTCTTTCTGATGTTAGGGAGTGTATTATTTGCTCAGGACTTTGACATACTTCAGCTACATTTATAATAATGAGAAATTGCAAAACTCCCATTAAAAAGACTCTGCCTCATCCATTTGTTTTGTAGTTGGTTTCTCAGAGAGGTTATCATATGCTCATAATGAAACATACATCAAACTGACATAGTTTCCCTTTTATGTTTCTGAAAGATGCACAGCCAGTCTGGGGGACCACACACGTGCTTAGCCAAAATGTTAGTGTCTTGCCCGTTTTAACATTTAACCAACATAGAGTTAACTGGATAGCAACAGATGAAATTTATCAAGTATCTCAAAGTACAGTTCAACCACTGAATGTAATGATAAATAGAATCTCAGAGAGGAAAAATCAGATGCAGAGTAAATGGGAGAGGCATGGCTGGCCTCACACACACACAAACACACAGATGGTCACACATGCATACACATAATCAAATTTGAATTTTGAATTTTTTTTTCCTACATCATGAAGAGTATGAGATTTTTCTTGGTTGTGCTGAATACACACATTTTGATCACTTCTTTTTTGCATATTGTTCATCTTTTAATCCTATAAATCTTTATTTTATCCTTCCTAGGGTATCAACTGGATTCTCAGAAGAGGTAGAAAATTGTTTGCTGCATTACTGGAAACAGTTTATTTCATTATTTCTCATGATGCTCTTTGAGGTTTTAGGAAAACAAGGATGTTTGAAGGAGCTTGAATATCTCTGTCCCATATACATCAGACTGATTTGCAGAGAAACACTGTGCATTTTAAAGTTGTCCTCACTAGCAATATTTGATTTTTAAAGACTGCAGAAAATGGGATCAATGAAAGACCTGTTTCAAATATGCTGGGAAGTCAGAGAGTCAAAACTGCCAAGCACTGGAAATTCTGAGAGATGCAAAAATTAGAGGCTTTTTATTGCTAGAAAAAGTGGCACTTTTTCTCATGCAATCTGTCATTTTTATCTGGCAAATATTTCCAGTGAAAATAATATACTGAAGAGAAGTCTTCTATGTGTCTGAGCACAGTGCACAATTACAATGATTAGGGAGAACAGAGCTGCTGATTCTGAGAATAACTGGCTTTGAGTTACATTTCAAGGTACAAATGAGAGAGCAGCCTTTTCTGAGTCCCAGAAGTTATGCAGATGTTCAACTTTTTCATTCCCTGTTGTCATCCTTTAAGTCACCACTGCATAGAGTCAATTTTATGTATAATTGTACACATTTTGTTATATCAGCCCAGCAGCTCAGTATTATGCAACCTTTCAGAATTCAGGTGGGAGTTTCTGAAGAAACTCCCCTCTAATCTCACAACTAATGCCATCTGTCAACCCACTGGCACATGCTTAAGGCCAATCTTAGGCATTCAAATAACCTCAAAGAACACATTTCTTTTCAGAGGTTTAAACATATTAATGAAAGATAAGACAAAGCACATTCTGGATTTTCCTCTTGGAAGAGTGTTCCTACCACTTGTCCATGCCTGTTTTAAATGACTGTATGTGACATCTGGGTCCTGCTTTGAGGCTGAAGGTTTGCTGGAGAGCCTTTGGGGTTTCTTATTCTAGGGTGTCTCTGTCTTTCCTGGCATGCAACCCTATCTTCTCTTTCACAAAACTAATCTTTCCATACCTTTCCTGTCTTTATTCAATAAAGAAGACATCTCTACTCCTGTTATTTTACATTCTCCCAATATATTTCAGATTGCCTTCAAGTGTCCTTACATCTCTGTCATCCAAGTTGGTTGATTCTTTAAAATTTTATCTTGTATTTCATGCTTTGCATGCATGGGTCTTTCTTCCAGTTCAATTTCTTTACAATTCTGGTTTCCAAAACCATGTCAATAAAACCACAAACCTAGAAAGCTTTCAGGAAATCCATGCCAAAAGTCACCTCTACTGAAAGACTAAATACAAGATTTAGTATAAGGTGCTATAGAACTGATGATATTTATTTCAATTATTAGACAATAATATTGGTTCTTGTGAATAAACCAGACACTACTGGTCATTACTTGCACATATACTACACAATTATTTCAAATAATTTTTTTATTCTTATGGAGTGACAGTCTGATAATACGCTTAGTATTAATCAGTTTGCATATAGCTGATGAACCATTTGGTGTCTTGAACTTATTTCAACATAAGTGTATCACTAGACTTAGTAAGAGAGAAATCAGATACAAAACAGTTCCTACCAGTGGACAACAACTATTTCTTTTGGGGGATCCTATTTCTTTATCAGCCAAGTAAGATATATAGGCAAGAATAAACCAGAAAATGACAGTTGTGAGCTACATGTGAAATCTATTCAGAATACATGTAAATCCATTTGAAAAGATTTAAGCCAGCTCAGGCTTTAAGAATAAACATTTAAAGGCAAAGAGTAATGTCTGCAGGCAGTGCAACTCATGCATTTTCATTAGCTTAAGTGCAAATGTGGAAATAGACACCAGAGTAGATCTGACCCTCAGTGTTACCCAGAGCATATTCCTTATTCATAGAATGCCCTCTAAAGGATGAATTTAATGTGTAATCTTATTTGATAATGTATGTTCACATCTCAGAAGATGCTGGGGAATTATTAGCCTTTGACAGACTTCCTTTTGGCTTTAGCAATTAGCAGAAATAAAACTCCTTAAGATTAAATTTCTCCTTTGGACCATGCATAATTTTAAGGTTTTTTCTATAACCCCATAAAGTAATGACATAAGGCAAACACTGAGTTTTCAAATAATTGTGCAGTGATTTAGCCAGCTCCTATTGAAGCTGTCCAGACTATGAAAATGACCTATATGAAAATTAAATTCTTGCCCTTTGAAAAGTGTGTCCTCTATTCCTGACATTTGAAAATAGCATGTGACCATAGGGAGTTGTTGAAGATGGAGCTGTGGAGCAAGAGTTTTGGCATTGTTTAAATTATTGGCCACATATATTTTAAGTTAGATTGAACATATCCTCAACATGAGGAAAATACCATTCTTCTAGTGTTGGAAAGTGAAAGTTTTGTATAAAGCAGTGCTGAACACTTTCAGAAGAATGGCAGGGGTTTTTGCCTTAATAACCAAACTTATCAATGCAGGAAAATAAAATGAAAGTCAGTATATTGCTGATGAAATGGACTTCTGTGGATTGTTTAGTCCATGCTGAATTGGTCTCTGTATTGTAATACCATACATTATCCTTAATTGCGCCCAACTCATTTTTAAATAATGGTACTCCTGACACTTTTCTTATTACATTTGCAAAGTAATAGCTTCTTCTTTCTGTTCACCTGAGAGACTAAAACACATTTAAGTGATAAAAAACAATGGTAGATCAGTTTTTTTTTTTTTAATTGCACATAAAGTTCATTAGAGCAGCAGCCTCTGGTGAAAGTTTATAAGTTTATTCATGTATAAAGGTACCTGCAGATTGGTCTGGATCCCTGGCAAGGCTGAGCAGAAGTAGCCACTATGGGAGGACTTTGATGAAGCTGCAACTTCTTGTGATTGCAGCATTGGGTGTAGCCAACAAAGAAAAGTACTTGTCCGTACTCATTGACGAATGACGTGTTTCCGTCACACAGGAGGAAGAAACTTTGAAAAAGAAAAACTTAGCAGAAAAGAAGATCTATACTGGAAATGATTATCAACTGAGTCTATAAAATCCTTAATGAAAAGTCCACTGACTACAGTGTTTTGTATGCAGGTGTATACACTGTAAGACTTTATAGGTTGATTAAGAGAACAGAGGTGGAATTTCCTGTTCCATAAAAATATCTCGAGTAAGCAATCGAGAGTCCTGTTGCTATTGAATGGTGACAGAACTTTCAAAAATCTGTTTTAGTGGCTGGGCAGGGCAGGGCAGGGCTGGGGGAGCTGGATCCTGGTCCTGCTGCAGCATCATTGGAGCAGGGCCTGATGGTTTGTCCACTGCCAGTGACACTGTGTTGAATGGGGCACATGGGCTGTGCCTGCCCTAACCACCACAGTCCCAATCCAGTTTGAATCTGGCTTCATCTCACCTAGAAATGCAACAGCAGTGAAGTTGTAGGCCCTAAGTGACCTGCATAAAATTAGAAATAAAAGCCTACATGCATTATTGCTTTGGCGAGTGCTGGCAATATTTAGGACACTCATTTGTCCTAAGGAAGTCTAACCACTCACTAATGCAAGGGGAAGCATTGGAAGGATGAGGTGACTGTTATTGTCTCAGATTAGCTACTCATTTTTGAGTCAATCATCAGGTATAAAGTATTTAAAATACCTCTGTTATTAGTTCTATGAGTGACTATCAAAGCCTACGTAGCACAGGTGACAGGCTTTTAAGCATGAAGTATTAAGTTACCTAGACAGAGATTTCCCTCTCCCGGGTCAGATTTGGAGTATTTTCATTTCAGCCCATCTGGCAAAGCCTTGACTGATGCAGTAACATCCGGAGGACTATTTAAATCCTTAAACGCTGTGGGACAGGGCCAGAGGATAAAGAACCTTATCCAAAGAAAGGCACTTGTTGGTTTGCACAGTCTGGCCACTGGGTCACCAGTAAAGGCTGGATTCTGTCCACAGGGTGATGAGAGCTCAATACAATCCACCAGTTATTTTCTAGCTTTTGCAATGTATCCTGGCAGCAGAATCTGTCCTGCCAGGCCCATTCTCAGAACCGTTTTGTCAGCCCTTCCCCTTACGTGAGCAAGGCTCTCTGAGTCAGTGTGTCAGAAGCCTGGTTAGTCAAATAAAGCCATTCCTCTTTTTCTGCATCCCTCTTTTCCATCTGGGATTCCCAGCACTGGGACCTTTCCCTGCCAGAGACAGAAAGGACAGTGCATGTGAGCAAGCACTGCCTGCTTGTGGGACATGCCAAAGTGTGTTCGTGCTGCAATCAAAGAGCTTTGGAAGGTACATCATCTGCTACCTCATCTCAGGGAGAGGCAGAGAGACTGTGGTTGCTTAGGCATCAGCACAAAGAAGGTCAGGGAATTTGGGTTAGCATTTTTCTAATTAATCTTTTTATAATTTTTTTTCTTTTTTTCCAGTTCAGAGTAAATCTCTTTAAGGTTCCCTGCTGATTTCAAAGAAGGAAAGAAAAAGGTTTTCAATTAGAGCTGTACAGTTCATGTACCTAATGAATCAATAGTAATTGAATATGGCGGAAGCTTCTTCAAAGCACACCCATGAAGCATAGTAAAACCTCCTTTTACAGGTTTAGTTCCATGCCAGTGATATTTTAAGAGGATTCACCATCATATATTGTCTCTAATGTATGGGGGTTTTTTTTATGTATTCTCTGGAGTTCATCCAGGAACTATGTGTTTGGATATCCAGTAATATAAATTATAATTGTGGGTATTAGATACAGCCACACATATACTTGTTGATTAATACACTTCCTAAATTTTTGTTATTCTCTGTATGTAGTTTTACAAAAGGCTAAATGGATTATGCCTACAGACTACTAAAAATAGCCAATATATTTTCATTTAAATTATTTTAACCACTATTTTAATCTAACAGTTTAGGCTACAAAATATCTTTAATCAACAGATTGGAAAAAAAAGAATCCGTCCACGAGAAGGAGACACCTTCCTGAATAAGTGATGCCTTAGCATTACATTAATCACACTTCCTTAGGAAAAAAAGAGAGATTTGTAATGAAACACACTTCTCCAGATCAAGAAACTATTGTAGAGGACAGAGGTTCTGGAGAAGATCCCTCTGTAAGGATCTCTCCACCATTTACTCCTTCAAAGAAAAACCTTCAGGTGTGGATGCAGACTCGGATCTTCAGAACCTGTCCCAATATTTTTCAAGGACATTTGAGGGCATAACCGTAATAGGCTCGGAATACGATAGTTAAATTGATACTGCTTTACTGATGAGGATGACTTCTGAGCCTCACACAAAGGTTCCTTTATGGTGTCTAGCCCATTTTGGTATGGCTGCAGATATAATCTCTATTGGTTTAGCTTTCTTTATCCTGCTGTGACTTCATCTGCAGTAGCAGCTTGCAATGATGTACCTGCATGGTTCACAGGGCAAAGCACTTGAACAGATCTTGGCTAGTTCTGCTCAGCCCCCCTCCTGTGGCAGCACATGTTGGAGGGGACCGGGCAGTAAGAGATCAGCAGATAATGAAATATTGCTTTGATTTCTCTGGTAATTCAGTTTCTTCAAGAATTTCACTGATGCCCAAAGGATTTCTGCCTTGTGCAAATCAAGAGATTGTTCAGTCTTGTTTTATGTGGGGTCTTTTTGTTATAGATGAAGGTACAAGCCTTTCAACTGAAAAACAAAGACACTTGTCTGTGACAGAGGGAAGGAAGCTCACATACACACACACCAAAATCACACTATGCTTTAGACCTGTGCACCTTAATGTTAGTCATCCACACTGCTGTGGGTCAGCCCTCATCAAAGAGGGTAAAAATTCCTTATCCTGGGAAAAACCAAGCACAAAGTCATTTACTTCCAAAAGATGGTTTGTAAGACCTAAATCAGAGTTCAGGAAAATCTAAGTTTTCATTTTCAAAATGAAAGTCTTCATTTTTTTAAAGAAAATGCAACTTGCGGGTATGTCATGACTATAAAGCCAGAAGGCATTAATACAATACATATGTATATTTATAAAATATCTTTAAATTGTACAATAAATATGTTTTAGATAACAGAATGAATTAAGTATATTTAATCTCATGATTTTCAGATCAATATCCTCTTCTTGGAGGTCTTTTGATGCTTCTGAAACATTCATAAGTCTCAACATTGAAGAATCTTTCCTTAAGAAAGAAATAAGAAAGCTACAAATCAAGTTTTTTGACCAAGTAATTGAAAATCTGAATTTAAATTGTGAGCTTTTGTTAGTTAGGCTATTCCCATAAAAAGTCTGATGTATTGGCTGTATACGATCTCTGTTATGCCCTGTCAGAATTTAGATCTGAGTTTCAACATCTCTTTAATATACATATTTTTTTTCAGTTTTCAAGAACTCTTTTTTTAAAGCTCATCATCTGGTGTTATGCATTAAAATTCATAAATTTCAGTTTCTTAGTATTACATTTAGGAAACATTCAAACAATTTAGCTGTCAGAATGGTCTTGATAAGGACCTAGAAATGTTTAATATCTCAGTGTGAGAAAGAGGGAGCCTAGCTGTGCTTATTTGAACGGGATTTATTATTATCAGAGAATGCTGGTGCCTGGAGCAACTGAATGTCCTTCTAAAGCTAACTCCTGGCAAGTGGTGAGGAACAGCCAAGCAATTCAAAAGCATAATTAATTTTGGATGCTCTTTTCTGACATGTTATCCCAAGGTTATAATATGTTCTTTAGGTGATACTAGTAGTCCCAAATTGCCTCTTAACTGGAAGGATCTGTGCTGGAAGATGCTCTACCAGAAGGCGTTTTCCAGGATTCTTCTTCAGTTGTGACAAGTTTTGTTATCTATTAGACGCAGAGCAAACATAGAGGCAATTCATTGCTATGCTGATGGGAAAACTCGTCCTCATTTGAGTTTGCTTGTCCAAGTGAGTGTATCTCTCAAAAAATTGATATGAGTGTTTAAGTGGATATAATGATGCTTGCACACCTCAAAAGAACATTGTGGGACATAACAGGCTGATTGACTTCTGTGCTATGCAAAATGTTTCTATCAATTCTTAGATTTCACATGTGTGTCAAAAATGAGACAGATGGATAAATGTATTGCAATACATACATGGAAAATCAAATTTTTCTTCAAATATAAAATGTTGTTTTGAGAGACCATTACTGCTCAGGAATGAGACCTTGGGGAGATTTTTGATACATAGTACCATGAAATTGTCAACTTAGTGTTCAGCAACAGTGTGAAAAGCAAACAAATATTCATAAGTATTAGAAAAGGAATAGAGGAGAAAACAGATGACATCATTATGACAACAAGTATATCCATGATTTTCCCTTACTTTGATAACTGTGTGCAATTCTGGTACTTCCATCTTAAAAAAGTATGTCCTCAAAGGCGAAAAGGTTCAGTTCAAAGTGACAAGGACAGTTCAGAGGTGTGGAAAAACTTCTGTGTGAGGAAAACGGAAAACCAAGGTACATCTACCAGTTTTAGTTGAAATCAGGCACCTGGTTTTGAAACAAGTCTTCAAATTTTCCTCCCTTACTGCACATTGGTTCAAACACAGGACAGTGTTAGATCACCTGAATTGAATTCCTTTTGAATGAAACAAAACCAGCCCATGTTTGGAATGTGCCTAGTGCAATGCTGGAACATGCCAAGTGCAACCTAACTGCTAACAAGTATAAAAATTGCAGGACCAGTTTTGTGCTACTGGGAAGAAAAAACCCTGCTGAGGTTGCCAGAGATTCTTCATCAATAATTTTGTTTTACAAATGCACTTCTATTACTTACTCTGTAATGTGTGCATAGCTGAGGTAGATACTTCAACCTGAAAAATAAGTGATTCATTGGAAGTATTAGAGAGGTCAATATAATTCTGACTGGCATGGGGAGAAATCCTAGACATCGACTAGTTGTATTTTTCAGATACACATCCCACAGAATTAGGTATTACATTAATTTGGATCAGGTTCAAAACAGAGGAAATACTCAAAAACAAAGGCTTCAAATCAAAGGTTCTTTGTGTGGAAAGCAGTGGATGTGTGGAACTCCTTGACAAAGGATGTTTTATATGAATGAAGTTCATGTGGGTGGGAAGGCAGATTGGACAAATGTTTGGAAGAGAGATCTCTTGACATTAAGAACAGGGTTACCAACTGCATCAGGATCAGAAAAACTCTTTGTATGAAAGTGGCTAGATCACATATAGTGCTTTTCCTTCCTTTTCCATATGTCTCCACTTGTGAGCACTGCTGGAGACAGAACATTGACCAAGGTAAGCCCTTGCTCCAAGCCAGTGGTATGTTCTTTGTTGTGTTATATTTTGTTCCTATATACTTTTCTTTTATATATAAAGAGAGCTGTAAAAATGATCTTTTAATAGACAATTAGATCTGAATTTTACCTTTGTGACTGGTGCTGGTGATGTCCATACTAAAAATATTTCTCAAAACCCTGTGCATGTTAAATTAAAGTGTGTTTTTCTAAGGAAGTTTTAAATGAGTTATTTTGATGATTTTCAGCATCACAGCCTACCTAAACTCTAAAAGACTGCAACAATAAAGGGTATTCATTTTAAGCAGCCAAAATTTCCTATTGGTATTTGCGTTCATTTTGATTCAAGCTTTATCATTTCTACTTTGCATAATTTCACAGGTGTATAAAAAACAGGGATGTGTTCAATATGCAGTTGGAAAAGAGGTGGAGAATTAGCTGAGGGAGACCCCAAGTTTTCTCAGTCTTGGTGTTTTTGTCAGTTTTTGTCATAAAGAACATTTTTTTCATATGTATATGTATATGTATATATATGCCTTTGTATAGTAGTGAAATAAATCCACTTTTGGGTTGAACATGACAATTTTTAGCAATAAATAACAACACTGTGTTTGACATTTATGACACAAGGGATGCAAAGCCTGATTACAATAGTAGAAGATTTGAAATATCCTCCTTAGAAGGATGGTATAGTTAGGTGATTCAGCCCCAAAGCCAAAAGAGGTTTGTCAAACTCTGAGTCAAAATAAAGAGCAATTGATTTAGAGTGATGGCTCTGGGGCTTGTGAGAAAGCATCTTGCTTGATCTAATAGTCAGAAATGGTCAGAATGCTTTTTTTTATTCTTTTTTTTTTTTTTAATTTTCATTTTCACCCATACTGCAATGCTTTCAGCTACACCTTTTCCCAACTGCTCTTCTTCGATGTTGCTTATGGAGCAGCAGCTTTGGAGATGGCAGGGGACAGGGTTTCCTGGCTGACTGGCATTACCTTGGGTGTGGAACATGGTTGGATCACAGCCTAGGGGAGCACAGCTGCAGGGAATACTTTTTGTTACAGCTGAATGACTTAACCAATAACAGTAAATATTTAATGTGAGTCAGACAAACCTTGTGAGTCAACACTTCTCATGGTATTATAAGATGCATTTTCTTACCAATTGAGTACCTTGAATTCCTGTAACTGCACTCTGCTGGTAATGATCTCAGACCATGGGATGACAAGACACGACCATGTAGCTCTGTCGTGCACAAGGTGACTTGGGTGCTGGGCAGTCCTCTGGCTCCCAGTTGCTTGTGTGGTGCTTAACTGGAGAGCAAAGCGCCGTGAGAGACAGAAAAGTTGCCAAAGGAAAATATACCTGTACTCTGGCCTCTGGCTTAGTACACTGAAAAGACTTATCATTTAAGAGATACGTAATCATTAAGAGATATCTAATATACTTTTTAAAGATAGATGGTCTGTAACTTATTTTTAGCTACAATTTAACATATAGTGGTAAAAGTAGTTCTACAGATACTGGTTATCAGCCCCATGCAGCTGTCAGTTTTAAAATTTGCAGAGGGGAAAAAGACCCATAGAACCTTCTGGGGATGATTTAGAGAGATATATTCCTGCTGTTCAAGTTATCCTTTGCTTACGATAAGAATGACTTCATCACCAGCATTCTGCTCATGTAGCTGTAAACACTTGCTTTGCTCTAGGAAAAAGCTGTGCTAGAGTTATTATCAATGCACGTGATGCAGTGCACCAGGTGTTTTCAGTATGAAAAATGCCTTCACAATAAATCAGTAGGAACATAATTTCAGAGGTTATTTGGTTTGTTCTCATTGTACCTCCTGTGTATGCAAGAGGGAGTGCCCATGCACTTCAATGTAGGTGGCTAGAAATGGAAAACTGCTCAAATATAAGAAATGCTGTGGTACAGAACCAGAGGAAAGACAGTTCAGGAGAAATCAAGATTACAGTACACATTTCCATTTCCCGCAGGGTTTTAGAAATTGTGAGATGATATAAAAATGGACCTTTGACACCACTTTCATTCAGAGGTTTGATTTTTACTTGACTTACCCTTCTAATAAGACAAAGATTTTCATTTGACTGTGAAATGTTTCCATCTCTGAAGGTAGAGGAAAGGGTTAAGGCTCTACCAATATGTCACAAATTCCTTCTCTCAAAGGCTGTGATAAGGTATGGAAAGGTCTATAAGCACAGCATTTTTATCTTTTAATCCTCTTCCATTAAATTCTAATGACAGGTTGCTAAACAATGTCATGCATTTCCTGCTCCTTTTATGAGGAGCTGTTTTATAAAGCAGCAGCTTGGAAGCGTGCAGGAAGCAGTCATCTCTGGAATTGATTGCATTTCTGATAGAGCACTTCTGTACTGTATCCCTGGAGAAATGCTGCAGGTCATAATGGCTTATGTTCTCCTTGTAGCTGCAACATAATAATTTACAGAAGTAGACCAAAGGCGGAAACAAACTCTACCGTCTTTAAACCTCTTACTAGACTCTGTTCACCCTGTTTCTTTCTTTATTTAAAGAAAGCAGATCATCATTACTGCTGAAGGGGAGTGAAGGGCTATGTACAATACGACGAAAACCTCTAGGCCTGAAACAGCTGAGGTTTATAAATTGGTTGGGTGTATGATCCACACAAAACCTGTCCAATTTGGTCAAGTGATGTGGAAAGGGCAGTTGAACAAAAGCAATGTTTGCATACATTGGGGTGCCAGTAATGATCGTGTCCCTTCTGTCTGTCACATTGATTCATTAGAAATGGGTGTCAGACATTAAGCTTTGATTTTCAGCATAGATAAGTAATGAACAAGCAAATAAAGAAAACAAAGGCTGGCCACACTGCAGAGCAGTGTGATGATCTGACTATGCTGAGACTGGCTGCCACTTTCTTGTCTACATTGTCGGTATAAGGGAATGCTTCCCATTGTTTTTGTTTCCACAACTCTGTCCTCAGTCAAATATTGGCAAGAAATGTGTGGGCCTTTCATGTATCTTCCCTGGAAAATTTCATTCCTTGTTTCCTGATAGAAATCAAGACAGTCCCCAGAGTGAATTCTTCCTGACATGCCAGATTTAGTGAGCGCCTGGGTGTGCATAAAGCATGTAGACAAAAGCTTTTGAGGTTTCTAAAACACATGACATTTGCTGTGGTTTCCTTTTTTATCATTTGCAAGTGTGTTGATCTGAAGAATACAGAGAAACAGACGTGGTTTTTACTCTTCCTTTCTGCACATAGCCAAAATTTTAGCATGGGACTAAAGGCTTCTGCCAAATAGTAACTGGCACTGGATATCAATCTTTCTACTCGTATCAGGCTGTCACGAACAATTTTTCATGACTGGACTGCTTGAGCAGGTTTCCCATGACAGACTTACACAGTATCTCAGGCCATTTTTTCTTTAATGCTCTGATAATCTGAATATTCATTGAACCATGAACTACCTCAGCACAAAAATTGCAGATGGACTAAGAAAACATACTGCTTGACCATAGAAGGGCAAAGATATTTACAATATACTAGTAAATGAACCTCTGTCTTCACTATAACTTTAGGTAGGTCACTTACCCTCTTTCAACTTGCCTATTACTGAGATAGTGGTAATACAATGTCACTGAGTGCAATGGAATTTAACAAATAAATATTTGCAAGGCATTTGGAGATTTCACATAAAAGATTTTGCAGTAATTATTAAGAAGACTGCAAAGTCTTGCTGGTAAAGTCTATAATGGTCACCCTGAGATGACACTGCTTTTGAAAAATGAGAGAAAACATTGGAGTAGGGGGCCTGAGGCTAAGAAAGGTGAAATGATGTGGAATAGAGGCAGCACCCTGGGTGACAGAGGCTTTTACTCCATCCCCCTTTTTTTGATGCTTAGTAACTCTTAGCACTGTGTGTAAATCCATTGATTTCAAAGATACTTGGGCAGGAGAATCTAGCATGTTCTTTTCCTAGAATTACAGAACTAAGCATTTAATAGGGATGGCAGAAGGGAATCGTGGAGTATAGGATGAATGGAAATTGACCTAATTGGTATGATTTTCACTAATTATGTCACTGGCTCCTAATACACAATCATCTTTACACTGAGAAGAAAAATGAAGAAACAAAATACAGTGATTTTGAGCTTTTACTCTGTCTTCTCTCCCAAGTCCTTGATCTGTGCAGCAGTAAAAAGGTGCAAAGTGGTCAGACAGAAAAGGACTTGAGATTTTTAGCTTTTACTTAGAAAGCTGACTTGAAAATTCACATATATATTTTGTGGTGTTCTATTGGATGTTTTGCTTTTTTCAGTGGCCACTGGGCCAAGAAGATGAGGGCTTGAAAAAAGCTAAGCTTGAAGTTCCTGCCAGAGGTGAATGATAAGGACCTTGCCATTTTTCCTGCCAGCTAATCAAACAATAATTCACAACCAAGTGGCAGCACAAGGACCAGGCAGAAAAAGAGTGGAAAAACGGTAGAAATCTCAGAAGTATGGCTGAATGTGAACTCTGAAAGGACAGTGCTAGCTGCGCAAGGAATATGAGTGATAATGAGGGGTTAGTGATATCCATTCTCTGCCTTTTCTCTATACTGAAAAAATAATTTTGTGAAGAACTTGTTATTGGTTGTCTGTTAATTTTTGTATCTGAGAAAGCAATGATATTGGATTGAATGACATTCATGCATCATTAATTTTGGTCATAAGACAGTTGGATTTTGGCTGCAAAACAATCAGAAAAGGGCTATCTGTTCTTTAGTTTTGAACTTTACTCATTGAAATTGTTTTCATGGGGTGAACACAGAGCAGAGGGTGCTTCTGTATTCTGCTCCAGCTCTGCAGCATGCCAGTAACAGAGTTTCTTGTATATCTTATACCTATCCACCACCTGACTAAATCTGTTGTCTATGCTCTGTTACTAAAATCTACTGGAAGAGGAATAAACTAGGAATTAGTCTATTTCTTGGAAAAGGAAGAAGGTTGCAGTATTCCTGCTGCAGTGGTTCTTAGACATTCACCAATTTTCTCTTCCCAATCGGCATATGTCTCTACCTCAGCAGCAGCAACAACAAATCAAAGGCTGTAGTTTTGCAGCCTAACATAACTCTGGGTTTTCTTGACATTTCTGCAACTAAATATTGAAAATTAATTTCTGTTAAAATATTTTCCATATAGTATGTTTTCCAAAGCACATTACTTTTTTAACATATGCCTGTTAACATATATCCTTTCAATTTTGGAGAGCCTTTCATATTGTAAACAGTGTATCCATTAAGCTGTATGTTTAACATTGCTTAGTTTCCTGTTAGTATTTACCCTGCAGTGATCTTCAGCAATAGAGCAAGGAAAGGTTCTGTTTATCATTTGGAGTTCATTTATTATTAATCTAAGATTTGACAGACTCCAAGAGTCTATTGGGTTTTTTTGTGGCACATAAGTGAGCTGGAGGAACTGATAGAATTTTTATGTTTGATGGAAATAATCATGTGCATTTTTATAGAGAGTTGTTGTTTCTGCAAATACAACACCTGCTAAAAGAGATCATTATTCTGATTGTTTTTGCTGCTTTTGATTTAAGAATGTATTACAGTAAGATCAATTAAAATTCTTTTCCAAGTTTAAAAAGGAGAGGGAAATGCAATATATGAGAGAGCAGCCAATATATTTTTCATGGTCTGTAACTGTGAGGGCAGTAAATCCCATAAAAATGTGGCACTTTCAGTGCATTTATAAATACCCATATTTTTCTTGCATCAGAAATTCTTATTAAGGAGTTTGTATTTCTAATGCTTATCCACAGTTTTGTTTTCAAGAGTAAGTTGAGCTCCTAAATTTGAGTCCACCTACCATTGGTGCTATCAGGGAATTTAAAACAAATAAAATGTCTACTAATAAATGATAACATTTAGCTGCTACTGGGAGTGGGTACTCCAGATCTGGAGTGCTACCAGATACAATTACTTTATCTACGCCATACCTTCCCTTAGTATTGCCTCTGGTATATGAACTGTTTTTTCAGACTGCTGTTATCCTCCTGCTGTTTTATTCTGAATATGTCTTATTCATGCAAATAATAGCCATTTAACAAACATCTCTGAATCTACTTGGATTGTTTTTGACTTTAATTAAAGCTGTCACCTGCTTCCATTCCCTTATTTTAACCTACTCATCTTTAGGTTTAATTGACCTTTTGAGGTAACAATGTCAGCTCTGAAAACTTTTGGTCTATTTAGAGATTACTATGTAGCAATATACATAGAATGAAAATCTATAATTTGACAGGTGACATGAAAATCAAAGTAGTTAATTTAGATCAGTTCCTGGTCTACATTCTTGGAAATGGTTTTAGCCTTTAGTGGACTTTAAATTGATGCAAAGCAGTTAATGAAACACAGTTAAAGATTTATCAAACTTTGTATTATAGCTAAATATAGTAACAGTATTCAGGAAGGTGTGTACCCACATGACACTTTGTTAATCAATTTTATTTTGAAACAGTTGTGGAATTACTAATTGTGAATTATGAATATTGCAAAAATCAAAAGATACCTGAGAAACTGAGTAGACAGTAAAATTCTGAGACTGTTGGAACCCACAGAAGTTTGACAACAATTCCTATGCCATTAGGAAGCCAGTAATTCAGATTTTTTTCCATGTAACCAGCTAAACTAAAACCTGACAAGTAGAAATGTGATAAGAAAAGTAATTTGTGTAGGTGCAAAATACACAGGATGGTTTGTGTGCATCCCTCTGTGACTGAGGTAGTAAGAGTTCCATGTTCACTCATTCTTTCCAGTACCAGTGGAAACCTGCAAAAGCACCAATTCTTGTTCATCCTCAAGGACTAGCATGCTGTGAAAGTTGTACTACTCTAATGTTAAAGTACAACCCGGTGGAAGAAGTAGGGGGATCAGGATAGTAATCTAAGTGTTCTTGCAGCACTCAGTAGAAGGGCACAAGAAAGCAGGAGGGAAAACAGTTCTTTAAAACTTTTTTAAGTTTTCTCGTACAGTCACGGGCAGGTGGGTGGGTGGGTAGGCAGAAACTTACAGGGATGTGTCCCCACTTGTATCTGTGCAGCTGTGTGCATGCACATGCAATTTTGTTCCCATTCTAAATCCAGGCTGGAATTTGAAATGGAATGACCATCCTGCACTGCTGGAGGACCCTGTGTATGTGGTTTCTGTCAGCAGTGGCAGGGGAGAGGAGGAGAATAACTTTGGAATTTGAAACATAAGACAGTTCATCCCAATGGTCTTGTAATCCTAACAGTGATAGCCTGCCTCCATAACAAAATTTGTATATGGGGAGCCCAAGATCACCCCAGGCATGATCACAGTCTTTGTATCCTACAAATAAAGCAATAAAGAAAACAGAACATTAAACATTAATTAATTTCCTCGATAATTTTTGAGGAGTGAATTTATATGAGGAGCACATTACTCTGTGAGGACAAGGAATTGGCTTTCATGTCGCATGTTATCATTTTGGAGGTTAAATTTGATCCCTGGGTTCAAAGCACTTAAGCAAGTGTTGTGTCTGGAGCAGGATGGTTTCGTATTCTTTTAGATTCCTCATCAGAGTCCCTTCAACAACTGGGGAGGCAATGAGTCTGCTGCAGAACAAAACACATCTTCCATCTTCTTTTGGTTGTCCTGGATACTTAGTTTCACCCTGGAAGTGAAGTTCTTCTACTGCCACTGTATGACACTCTTATATGGGCATCAGTAGTTAAACTATGATCTGAGGTTTGAAAACTTTTCCTGTCTTTATAGTGGTGGATCTTAGGAGTAATCCATGGCAACTGTGAAAGGTACATTTAATCTGAGAACAGTGGTAGGGAGGTAGATGCCACTTGTAGATGGTAAATTATGAATGATTTATCCAAACTAACTCTGCTGCAACACTATTAGTTCATATCATTCCGACAGACTCAAATTATGTCTGATAAGGAATCTGACATTTTATTCTTTGTGAATCACAGTAAGTTAATAACTAAACAGTTACTGAGTCTTTCATGCAATTGTCCGCTCCTCACGTGTCTGTTAGAATCTTCATTAATTCTACTGTAGAAAATGATGATTTGACAACCTGTAGATCATAACTTTTTCTATTTTTTCCTGGAACAGAAAGAAAGCAGTTTAATGTGTGCTCTGATGTGTATTGGGTTACAACTGTGACATGAATCAGTTTTGTCTAACTTGACCACAATCTAGTATTGCATGTCTACATTGAGACTTCACAACAATTAAATCACTAAACTTACGAAACATAGATTACCTATTTGAAATAAAACATAACATGAGACTGAATGGCATCTGTAGTAGTGAAAAAATTCACTAAGTGCACATCTGTGTTCCTACTGTTTACAGAATTTATAAATCTACCATCTACACTTCCAGGAAATGCTTGTTTATGAAATGTGGAGATCAGTATCTTGTTGGTAGGAAATTGCCTTTCTCTTAGACTGAGAGATTGGTATATTCAGAATACAGGGGGCAGGGATGACTGTTAGTGTTTTATGTCTGAATTATCTAATTTTTTTCTAGTAGAGTCAGTTACTTCTGTTTTACTTTTTGTTGCATGTACTGAAACAGAACACCCTAAACTAAAAGTAATAGTGGTTTGGTTTCACACCTGCATTGATTTCCTCTCTGTCTGTTAAGAAACCAAAGCATAAAAATTGCAGTTTGTGGATTTGCAGTCAATCTGCAAGAGCCTTATAGGGGAAAAAAATAATTCCTGAAAAAAATGGCAGTACTAGATATCTTTGATACATTCTAACCTATGAAACTGTGAAAGCTGATGGTATGTATGTGTTGTGAAGACAACTAGCATCAAGGGTTAGAGATAGCAGAACTGGTGTTATTAATGCATTGCTGGATTTAGCCAGGAGATTTAGGCTACAGGGATCTGCCCTTTTCTGATACGTAATACAGAGTAAGGATTTATCCTCTCTGTGCTTCTGTTTGCCCATCTTTAAAGTAAACATAAAGCCTCTGACTTTCTTGGTGAGGAGAGGGCAAGAGAGTGAGAGAGAGGGAGGGATTTTGACTCCTCAGGGGTGCATATTTTTACTCTTCATTCTAATGTGTGTAAGGGTATTACAAACCTGTAAGGGGAGGGCAGAAAGCAGCATTGTTTGACCATTTATATCAAGAGGAGAGCCAACTTACAAGCCAAAAATTGTAGTGTAGGAATGCAAGGTGGGATGTTCTTTGCTTGACACATGGTCACAGCAGACAGTTTATCAAAAAGGAAGATCAAGAAAGGACTTGATTAGAATGTCTAAATGTTCTCCTGGTTCAAAAATATCCAACAAGAATAAGATGAAGAACCAGTGGCTGAAAGTCAAAACCTCAGAAACTGAAATGAAAAGTAGCATGCACATTCAAATTGAGTGCAGATGGCTTTTGGGAAGATGTGCTTTAGCTAAACTCAAATTATTGCATTTGGAAAGGGTGTAATTGAATGAAAATCTTTGCCCTCTGGTAGAAAGATGCTCTAATGGTTTCTGTGGCTTTAACACGGGAAGCTATGGCAACAAATGACTCCAGTAATAAGACTCTTTCCCTTCATTAAATGAAGCAGCTGCTATTGAAGGATCTGCCGCTGTTGTCTTCCCCTGAAAATCTCTGACACAGAAATTTAGCTCCTGAAGTAAGGCAGGTTGCCAGGTGTTGAGCTGAATGAATGTCCTCTCACTTACTGCAAATGAAGATGGCTGTAACCATTTGGTGAAAAAAAGACTTCCAGTATGGTAGTGATCAAGGGCAGAGTTGAGCTTATTTATTATCTTTCTTCTTTAAAATGTCATATTTTTCAATGTTTTAAAATTATATACTGATTCCTCAATATTTAAAAAAAAACAAAAATGAGAGCCTGCTTCCTCATATATTTCTGG
Source organism: Campylorhamphus procurvoides (assembly GCA_013396655.1). Classification (NCBI taxonomy): domain Eukaryota; kingdom Metazoa; phylum Chordata; class Aves; order Passeriformes; family Dendrocolaptidae; genus Campylorhamphus; species Campylorhamphus procurvoides. The sequence continues at coordinate 1,063,037 of WBMV01000457.1, forward strand.
GTGTTTGCTTTTTTCTGGTTGATTTTTTTTTTTATTTGTTTGGGCTTTTTGTTCTATTTAGGCTTTTAATTGTTTTGGGTTTTTTTGGTTGGTGGTTTTTTTTTTTTAAATTCACAATAATTCTTTAGTTTCAGGTTTTTAGTTGGTGTGCAGATATGCAGTGGATAAAATCACTCTCTGGAAGACTTTCAGTGCAAAAAGATGACACACATATCAATCATGTTTATGTTTTGTGAGTTCTGGTTAGTGAGGTACACTAGCTACAATAACACTTCCTGCATCATGCGTTTAGATTTGTGCATGTATCATTGCATCAGTTTGTAGGCAAAAGGCATCCTACAACAAAACCAAATGCACCCAGAATTTGTGCCAAGTTTCCTAGATTCTGCATCATTGCTGGGAATTTGGGCAATTTTTGCAGGAGATTCAGATATGTTAATATGAAGATTCAGATTTGAAACTGGACTCATAATCTTCTGTTATTATCTTTATATTATTTTCCGGTTTTCCCATACTTTCTGCTGATCATTTCCTACTTTCAGAGTTCCAGGGTTATCAGCCCTTTAAAATAAATGGTGTTGCTGAGGTCTGTGTCCTATTGATTCAGGCTGCTTGCTGGTGTGGGAAGACATGTCTGTTGCAGTTGGTATTCAGCTCACATTCTCAGGCTTTTCCTTGCACTAAAGAGACTTTGCTGGAGCTGCTTTTGTGTGTGATGAAAGCTGGGTACCTGGAACATATTTTGCAGCAAGGGATAAACTGCAGAGTCACCAAAACGTGTAGCATAAAGGACCCTGCCTGTAGCGACACATCTGTCTCAGTGAGTTCACAGGGATACACCTCAGTATCCATGTGGATGTAGTGAATGCAAGTAAATTAACTCTGCATAATTATATGGTTACTAACACAGAGAAAAGCAAGTTAAAATTTAATTTGTCATGCTGAACCATATATATTTGCAAGCCAAAGGAGCAAGGCTGGGTTTCTTTTGTTTCTTCTAGCGAGTAATTTTTTATTTTTTATTTTTTTTTTAAATCACATTATCATTCACCCTATAAGGAGTTAGATGGATCTTTGTGCATATGCAGGTACATTTTCAGAATATTTTTACTAACTGTATTTGGTCTGGCTGGCATGGTGTTATCTTGCCCCATAGCAGCCCTCATAGTGCTGTGCTTTGCATCCATAGCTAGAAAGCCATTGATTACACACCAGTGTGTTGGCTACTGCTGAGCGCTGCTCCCACAGCATCAGCATTGTCTCTACAACATTCCCATCCCCCCCTCACCACTAGGCTGAGGGTGGGAAAGACCTTGTGAAGGGACATAGCCAGGATGGCTGACCCCAACTGACCAAAGGGATATTCCATACCTTATCACATCTGATTAGTATTAAAAGCTTAGAGAAAGGAAGAGAGGTGAGCATTCAAGGTTTGTATTCCAGAACAACCACTAAGCCCTGCTTCCTGTGAAATAGCTGGGCATCACCTCCTGGTGGGAAGAGAAGATAAAATCTGGTTTCATTTGGTTTTATGTGTGGTCTTTGCTTTTGCTTTACTGAACTGTCTTTATCTCAAACCATGACCTTTTTCCAACTTATTTTTCCCCCTCCCCCCCCGTTGAGGAGAGTGACTATACAGCTTGGTGGGCATGTGGTGCCCAGCCCACCATACTCACTAACAATGTATGTCGTGAGTAATGGATACCAAGAAACTTGATGTCACCAAATACAGGGTGATCTGCAGATGGTGAGGAATTTTGTACCAGGTATATGCTGTCACTACAGAAACATAGAAAACAAAATGCACAGGAAAATGTTGATTCAGTATTTTGTTACAAACAGTATTTTTCCTCAGTTGAATGCAAAGGCTCTGAATCCCTTTGCCTGAGTGCACAATTGGAAGCCTTAATTACAAGCATGGGGCAGAAGGTTTCATCTTCATTTGAATTTTGCCTCAGGGTAACAGAGTGGTATCAAACCCTTGTCCCTGGCTTACAGGCAACTTTAATTACCTGCCTCTAAGTTTCTAACCACCGGGTCTCCCTTTCTGTCGCCATGACAACCTCCCTGCTGTCAGCATCCTGAATTTTCAGTCTATGCTGCAGTCACTTAGAAACCCATCCAAGTAGTTTAAACAATATGGAAATAATACAGACATATAGAAAGGCAAATGCAGAAAGGAAAATACTTTTCTTTCTTCCCCTCATATCTCCTGTGAGTTAGATGACAGCGGGGAATATAGGAGTGTCTGTGGGGACGACTTGTGTACAAAAAACTGAAAACTTGCTTTGGATGTCTTCCTGTATGACAAAACCTTCTGTCCACGACTTGCTAAATCCATCAGGTTTCTAGTGAAGTGTTGCATGGGTAAAGAGTGAAAAAAACCAGACTGTAGAAGTGGGTGAGGCAATAAAGAGGAGCATGGGAAAGTGCATGTCTGATTGCTGCCAGCTGAGACCTGCTTGGAGCACCTGGGGCTCACAGCTCCCTCCTGCTGCAGCTCTCACATGTGCCTGAGGCTGAGTGCGGTGAGGATGTGGAGAGAGAAGAGAGCCCAGGCCTGCATTCCCAACAGGGTGTTCAGGACACCCTTGTGCAATCTGTGAGCCCTGAAAGGTTCCTTACAGCTTCTCTAGGCATTTGGGTCTCTCTTGCCACTAGGACTGTGCCATTAAGACTTGTGGGTCATAATGTATCAACAGAATGGCGAACATTGTTCAAGTTCACTCTCTTTTCTGCTTCCTGTTTTTGCACTGGCCCTTAGCTGTTGTGCCACTCTGACTGCCTCAGCTGGTCGCAACACACATTGGGCTTCTCAGTTCTTGGTGGGTGAATGAAATTTCTCACACAATCCTTTGTGAATAAATGCATTACGCCGCAGAATTTGCACTGTGGTTTTATGGACCCCTTAGAAACAGCTGTGGTAAGAGTGAGACTCATCTATTGTTGTTCCTGTTACAAATCCGCTCAAGTAAAAGCTGTTCTCAAGTGTCATCTTGCACCATCACCCAAAGTATTTCTCTCTCCCATTTTTTTTACCAATGCAGGTATGACATATGTCTCTGTATTAGTAATGGCCTTGGCACAGGATGTAATTTCTCCGCAGAGTATGCTTGAAAGTAAACCAACAGATTTACGGGTATCCAGCTGACCATTAAAGGGCATACTAAATCTTACAGAAGATGACCTTAGGAAGAAGTGGGGAGTAAACAGATTATTGGGCCATTGGCAGTCATGCTTATTACTCCCTCCAATAAACATTCTCCATGTTTCCCAGCTAGAGATGAAGGCCATCTGGGCTGAGGGAAAGTTTGCAGACTGATGCAAAGAAAGATTTAGGTAAATAGAAATATTGGCTGGTTTTATGTAATTTCTTTGATTAAAACAGAGAGAAGTTTAGGGACAGAAAGAAAAAGATTTTCAAAGGGGTAATGCTGCATGGTTTTGCTAGGCTGAAAGCAGGGAAGCAAGAAGTCTTTCACCAGACAGCTGCGGTGGAAAGGCAAAATATCACCTCTCAATAGCTGGATCTATAGCACCAAACAAACTACTGAAAACTTTAAAAAAAAATAAAAATCAGTAAGGATCTTCTCATATGCAATGGATACATCATGAAAATTTTGAGGTTCCCATCTGATTGTGTTTCTAGTGGGTTTCTCCTTAGTCATTGCAGATCTGTCATTTACAAAAGTTGTTCCTCTGTTAGTCTCTTTACTTCCTGGCAGCAAATCAGTAAACAAACAGACACATATACACAGAAACCCAGACATTCATCTTTTTTAGGAAAATCTAAGGAAGGTGCTCAAAGAAAAATCTGCCACATCCCATTTAATTTCATAGTCATATACATCATATCGTCATAAACTGTCAAACCCATGTAATTAACAATTCCTGCATACTCATGTTTTCTTAGTATGTAACAGTGGCACTTCCAATAATTGCTTGAGTTTCTTGAATCCAGTCATGCATTTACTATTAGTTCAGGGTTTAGTAAACACTCTGTGAAGATGAACAAAAAGCACGTGAGGAAGGGGCTGTCCTTGAGCTGCCAAGGTCATTTACAGGGTCACTGAAAAAAAGGCTGAGGTTCCTCCTACAAATGGATGGGGACCTGTGGTGGGTGTAAAGGACTGAAGCCATGGCTTTGCATGCCCCTGGACTTTGTGTCTGCTCACCAAATTTGAATCCTGAACAGTTTTGCAAAGATCTCTTGCAGGATCTAAAGGAATAACCTGCTTTGAACTCTGAATCTAAGTATTTAAAAAAATAAATAAAGGCTGTAGCTACTTTTCTATATTTGGGTACTTGAACAAGTGACCTGATTTCTAAAGCACTGAAGTTAAACTCTGAATTAAGGTTTTTGCTGACATCTGTGGGAGTTGTTACGTGTAAGAACTTCATAAAATCAGGTCATTCATTTTGCAATTCTGATTTGGAGTAGGAATCTAATTCTGTGCTTTTAAATTTTGACATCTGAGTGTGTTTGTAGTCTAAGCTCAGGTCTGACTTGATTGGAAGATTGGATCCAAATTTAAAAAATGGTTTGTAGAAAGCTGAAAAAAACTCCCAGCGACACCACCTTTGCTAACTTTTTAAGAGAGATAGACCTTAGAAGTATGATTTAAGTGTTGTGTGATTTTAGGTGTTTAGGTTATGTATTGGCTAAAGGTAAGAAATTTCAGGTTACCTTGCAAGCCCCTTTCTCTGCCTAATCAAGGTACAGATCTTGGGATTTGACATCCTCTTTCTTTTTGGGGTTTTCTCCTGTGTTTCCCATCTCTCTTGTTACTTTACACAAGGTAGAAGTAGATAGGAGATCTTGAATGTCAGTGAAGCCCTGTGAGATGTTAACTTACTTCAGGCAACATGAAACCCACCCCAATATCAGCATCCTGCCTGTGGTGTGTCACTGTGCCATCAGTGACAAATGCTGCTCTCATGTCTTCCTGGCCCATTGGTCTGCACACATCCTGCCAGAGCTCAGGATTGTGGCTTCAGCCAGAAATTTGCCTTGAGCCTCCTACCTGCCTGTCCTACCTGTTGTCCCACTTCACCCCCTTCAGACTCCTACCAGAACAACACTTACATCTTCTGCACTGCAAGGTTGGACACTGAACAGGAGGGGAGCTGGTCCATGTCTTGGTCACACTAGGGCTAAATATCATCTCTGATGTGTATGACCAATGGGTCTTTGATCATAAGGGATGTGACATATAGACATGTAATGAAGAAAAACAGAAAGTGAGGTTACTGTCAAAAAAATCAGTGCTTTTCCTTGTGTACAGTTTAGTACTCTTGCACTCATTTATGTGAGAAGGTTGTGAAAAGCTATTTGGAACAGAAAGAGTTACTGCAGGTTAGCAAGTCAGCTCTGTTTATGTGCAGTGGTTAAGGCAAATGTGATGGTGGTTTAAAGCTAATGAATTTTACTTAACAAGTACTGTTCGCAAGGTTCAATTACCAAGGTTCATCCTATGAACTAAGATAACAATGTAGTCCATTTTTCTCCTTAGTGCTCAATATCAGTACATTCTCTGCCTGTTCATCCGTTGCTGATACCTGACAGGTTAAGCCAAGAAACTTCCCTAATTAATAATGTGAGTTGCAAGAGCTTGTACAAACAAACGGAGAGCAAGAATTCAGGTCTTGCAGCAACTCATCCTCTGTGGATTAACAGAGTCAGGCAACATTAACAGACATCCACTGGAGGTTTGTGTGTGCATTCAGGCATAGGTTACTGATTTCCTATCTTCGTCAGTTAATATGAACTTGAAAATATTGATGGAACTTATTAACTTTCTCACCTCTTTTATTATCTTATTTATTTGGGTTGTAAGTGCTTTGGCCCATGGAAAGTCTCTTGTCTTCAATTAATGCTGTTTACACTGGCCTCAGCTGCATCTTTAGATAATGTTTCCACATGACATTATAAACCAATGATCACCAGTGAGTGATGGGATGACTCCTGTTACATATAAGTAGCTGCATAAAACGATATGTGCTTCCATAGAGAAAGTGGGTAAGGCCTGGCCATAGTCTGATAAAGAGTGCACCTGGACATCCCCTGGGACTTATTATGGGTCTCCTTTATGGATTTACAGGAATTTAATCAGGACATGAGGAAGTCTATCCTAGAAACCCCAAATAATTCCTTTGCGTGGAGTCCGTTGAGACCTCCCCAGTTATTCCGAGGGTGCATGGGAGTCTGCCAGTGGGGCTTCAGTGGGAGCAAGTTATTGCTCATCAGCTTCAAAGAAGTACTTGAAACAGCTGAGAAAATGTAATGTAAAAATCTGCTTTGAGATCTTCCTCAGTTATCACAAAAGCAACTTTGCTACTGTGAGTGCTATAATTCTTCATCATTTGAGAAGGCATCTCAAATACTTCTACATCTAATAAGCATTGTAGTAGTGTTATAAGCCTTGTATGCCATTCTTATTTTCTCCTTATCAAACTGCTACCCCTGAGAAAGTGGACTACTTCACCCTTAGTGATGGTGATCAAATTCCATGCACAAATATATTGATCAGTCAAATAAAAATGATTAAAATGGACAGTATTACCATCTCTAGCACTTGAAGTATGTCCTTGTTAAAGCTGACAAAGTGATGATATACAGTCTGATCACAATTTGGAGAACTGAGGCTTGGAGAACTGACTAGCCCCTTGGGAGGTGAATAGCTGATGGGAAACTTGGAGCCCTGGATCCAAATGCATCTGTTCGTGAGAGGCTGTTATTCTGGTTGCTCATTCTTTCCAAGATGAAGATTATATTATTAATTTTGCATACTGAAACACAGTGAGCCAGTAAGAAGTTGAATATAAAATATTATTAATATAACAACATTACAGATTATTAACATAACATAACATAACATAACAATATAATAAGTATTGAACTGATGTTCTAGCTAGTACATTATGTGAGCTAGAATTACAGGTTGTTGGCATGTATGAGAACAATTTTTGTAAGCAGAAAAAACAAGAAAAAAAAGAAAAGGTTTTGTCTTATTAATAAATGGAGTAGAATACATTCTCTGTTTTATTATACCTGCACATTTACACAACATACTCATGACTGAGTAACATTTTACCATGTAACTTGATCACTAAAAAAAGGAGGTTGAAAACCAACAACTGTAATGTCTAAGGACCCACCTCTTCACCTGCTCAAGAATGGACATGCTCTGTGCCAGCAGGCCAAGGAGATGCAAAGGTTAGAAAAGGTTAGAAAGATCCTTCTACCTTCAATGATCAGAATAAAGTTTACTTATATTTCTTGGCAAATATGTTTTGACAAAAAATATAAAGTTTGATTCCACTATTAGAATGTTTTAAATAACATTTATAATAAGTTATCTGAAATATTAACTACACATTCATCTACATTAAAAAGTAACTACACTTTCATCCACATTAATAAATTTCATTTCCATCATTCTATCTCTATAGCTAATAGTAAGACAGCAAAAAAAATCAGTTTTGTCTTACTGACAGTCTAGGAAAAAAATGTTTGTGTTTCTGGGAATTAAAAGTTTCCCTATACTAGAGAATACTTTTCTAAATTTAAGACTGGTCAGACTGGAATATTTTACTGGAATAGAAATTAAACATTTCATTGCACTTGTATTTATATCTGCTTAGCCATTAAGAAATATCTCTTTTTTCTAAACCAAAGTATTTTGAAATTTAAAAAGGCATTTTGTGTGGGGGTTTTTTTGTGTTCTTTTCTTATATGGACAGTAGTACCTGAATTCATGAATTTGTCAGTGATTGAGGCATTTGATATTGAGGCTCTCCATTTTCTCTGAATAACAATTTTTAAAATATTTAAGCTCTCATCCTCCTGTCTGTGGGAACACATTTGACCTAGAGATTGCATTGTTTTGTTTAAAGCAATATTGCAAACATACAAATATTTCATTCTCAAGTCAAGTGAAAGCCAAAATTTGCAAAACAACAAATGGTCACCCTTTAGGTGAACCTCTTGGTTATTTAAGTTCTGAACTAGGGTATTTTGTACAGTTTCATTTTTTTGTTTAGCCCAAGATCTCTATTTTTGTCCAGAATTTTTCTGGGTCTGAACTTGGTTTTCAAAGAAGAGTTAAATAGTTCAACCACAGCTACTTAAAAAAAAAAATAATTCTTACATTTAGAAGTAATTGAAAATGTCTTTTGCTTAGTATCAAACACTATCTTTTCCAATCAGTCAAGTTTCTCAAGTTATCTTAGAGGTCTTTCCTAGCCTAAATGATTCTATGATATAATCTTCCCTCATTATTATTTTTTTTCAACCATATGAACACAAATATTTTGTTTTCCTCACAGTTTTGGACAAAAATTAAAATGTGTGTAATTTCACCTCCAAATTTCGATTCAAGTGACTAGAAAAATAGTTTCAAAATGGATCTGAAGAAAACCTATAAAAGCATGTCCATTCCTGAGGAGGTGAAGAGGTGGGTCCTTAGACATTGCAGTTGCTGATTTTCAACCTCCCCTTTTCTATTGATCAAATTACATGGTAAAAGATCGTTTGGTGTTGTAAATATGTTGTGTAAATTTACAATTAATTATGTGTGAAAGAACCAACACAGGCACTGCAGGTGCAGCACTCCCACCACCTTGCTCCTTCTGCAGAGCGCTGTGGCAGACAACTGTGGCATTTTTTGCAGCTACTCTTAGCAGGCTTTCCTTCACTTTTAGTGGCTCTCTGATTTCTTTCTTGCTTCCAGAGGGATCTCCCTGCAGGAGGGGCTAGAGCATCTCTGTGGAAAAGACTATCTTTCTTTTATGATACATCCTTTTTGATCTTTTCTCAGGCATGAAGCTGAATGGACATTAAATCACATTCTCTTGATATGGCAAGAACAGTGCTGTTTGGTTTCAGCCACCATTCATATGTGACCAGTCACGAATTTCTCTGACCTGGAAACAGAAAGAACTGTTTCCAATGACCTGAGTTAAAGACTTTCCACGCCTGGTTGTAGACTTATTAATGATCCGTTATTTCTCATTCCTCTTTTTGGGACTAATGTTGCCCTTTTATGTTTGCTTTTAATCCTCCAGTACAAACAATCACACTGAAATCTCATAAACCAAACACCAGAACAGCTAGTATGACATTTGCTCTTCTTAGACAAGGACAACATGAGTGTCATTGGTTTTATTTATATTTGTATAATTTTAAACCTCTAAGAGGTAATTAAACTGCTGTGTTTCATTTGTTTCAGTTAAAATCACAAAACAAGGATATTTATCCAAAATTTAAAATACCTTACTAATGCTTTTGGAACATTAGGTTGTAGCTGTGTTTTTGCTTAATCAAACTGGCTCAAAAGACTGAAAAAATATCTTCTTTATAAGAACTGGAAAGGACTCCACCTTTTCTGGTTTTAGTACACTTCCCCTTTTCATTCTGGGCTGGATAACTCAATAAATGAGTACATAGTTCAAGTTACAGTTTCAAGCAAAATGTTTAAACTATTTCATAGAACTCAGATTTAGAACCCTAAAAAATTCTATTTCATGTCTTGGGACAGAAAGATAGATTGCCAAATTGCTCAGTAAAATTGAATTTGGACCCTTAATTCTTATCCATTCTTAATCCAAATATCTGTATTTCCTCCACTGCCAATAGCAGATTTCCAAAAACAATTCTGCTTTTTGTTTTGAAAGGCTTGATATTTTCTCTTCATTTTACTGAGTTTCACTGGGATTTCCAAAACACAGAATCAAGGATTAATACTGTCAATGAAGCCTTCTTTGTAGAAATGTGAATTTTACTAAAGTGTAAATGGAACTTTTATGTAAAGATACTATCATTGGGATGGAAGTGAAAATTAAGAACACAGAAGACATCAAAGTCCACAGAAATGTGAGGGAGATGATAAGAAGTAGGAAAACCAAGAGGCCTCTTAGGCATTAACCTGGAAATTGCAAAGGAGGCAGTTTTTGTGCTGTGGTTCCTTTCAGCTACATGCACAGCTGTTTTAGCAATCAAAGTGGAGAAGTGTTTTAGTTCTGTCCCATGTTTGCCTGCTCAAACTTCTCAAACTATTTGGGTTTGTTTGCTAATGTGTTTTTTTTTTTTAGCTCTTTAAGAGCTGAGCATGAATAGTTATTACTTCTCTAAATATCATGCATGTGTTTCTTCTGTCTTGGTTTTGATGGGTTAGGAGGAACATGGGTGAAACTAGGTTAAAGAAACATGAACTTCACAAGAAAACACAACTACGAGTTTGGGAAAGAATATGTTTTGGTTTAACAGATTTTTTACTACTTCTAAATCATAGTGAACCTACACATATAAATAATACTGAGATTTTGCACACATGCATGCAATTATTTAAAGACTTTTTGGCTTATCCAGGAAAGCTTTCCTACAGCTGGAAATGCTTCAGTGAGTTGAGTAAGTGCTGAGTGATAGGGACTGTTTCCAGAAATATGGTGTCCCAGAGGTGGTCATGCACCAAAGCAGACAAAGTGAGCTCTCAGGAAGGTCTGTAACATAGTACACTTAAGGACATCTGTAGAAGACTAAATCATCACCTTTTCATTTCACAGAAAGCAATTGAAAAATAATGCCTTCTTTTCCCATCTGGTGGGAAATGAGTCAGGGAGTCTATTTTCACCATTTCTGTTTTAACCAAGGCAAATGTGTTCATCCCTGTTCAATGTAGAACTCTGACAGCAGAGTAGAAACTTTGCACTACAAGAAGGAGCTTTGTTTACAGTACGAAGTAGGCTTCCTTACAGGGCTCTGTGCTGTGTGCACCTTTAACCATTTGAAAATCAGATGCCTAGTCTAAGCAGGTGCAAAAAGAGAGCAGAATGAATAAATATCCAAAGGTAGTTACTTCTCTACATTAACTATGGGAAAAGTCGAAGTGACTGCTAAGACTCAATGCCATTCAAAGGGCTAAAATTAAGGGAAGTGCATCCCAGCCAAATCCTACTGTTCATGTGCAAATGTACAAGAGTGCTGGTTTTATTTTCACACAGCTGCACAAAGCCTTTTTTTGTTGTTTCCTTCATTAGTTGTTGAATTTTTAATTTTTTTTTTTATTCTGTGTATGTGCATTCCAAACAAAGCAGGATGCAAGAAAATGGAAGCAAGTAATGTTCTGTCAAGAATGCAATAAGAAATAATGCTGAGAAGATCTGTAATATATGTACTTGGTTATTAATAAAAGATGTAGGAGAATATTGCCCACCAGACCTCTTTGCTTACTGCTGATGTTTGGTCATTGCTGAGGGGTAAGAAATAAAATCTGGGATTTTCTTTAAAACAGTTAGTGCACAGGTTGTTAGCAGGATGTGGAGAACAGAATAAAAGGAGCAAATTACAGCAAAACATGCCACAGTGTGTGGGTACAGAATGTGTTACACTAGGCTAATGATGAATATACGCCTCATGTGGGGAGTCTGACATGTCAGGGGATGTGATAGATTATGTCTCCAGTGATCTATTGAGAAGGTCAATGTCTGGAGAATATGACACCACCTATGCAATTATGAGAGATGAAAAGGTAAAGGAACATGAAAGCAGATGTTTTTTGGGGATGAAAAAAGTCCCTCACAACTGAACAAAGTACTTGTATTTTTTAGTATAATTTATTTTTCTACTTGTCTATACCTGATTGCTATGTTAAAAGCGTAAGTAATTTTCACTACATATAATATTGATACTCTGATGAAATGCACATATTAATGCAGTAATATACCCCTTTATCTTGTGAATTCTTGGGAAATTAAGAACATGAACCAAAATCTAAAAATAAGGCAATGATTAATTACTTTCTTGTGATTATCTGATGATTATTTTACTAATTTTTAATCTAATCAAATAGAAATGTTACTTTTTAAAAAATTATTTTTATTTTGCTATTATTTTTCTCAGACATTTTTACCACAGTCCTATTTTTACCACAGTCCTTATCCTGGGTCCAGTCTCCATCACCCACATCTTGAATTTGAGAATAAATAATCAAACTTGCCAGGTGCTAGTAGAAGTGCCTCATGCACTCATGTAGTAGGGAGGATCAGCTGGGAGATGGTGGTCATGGGAGGGAGTGATTTGGGCAGGGATATAGCCTTTTCCTGACCTTCATGCTGCTGCAAAATAATTCCACTGAGTTATCACTTTACTCCCTCCCATCCCCTCACCATCCCACTGCTGGCTTTTCTTTTTATATCACATTAAACACAAAGCACTTGACTTCACCTTGAAGGCCCTTCAAAGCTGCACCTTCCCTACAGATCATCTATAATTCACAGAAAGTGTCATCTCTTAGCCCTGATGGGTCACTGATGTCAGCTCCAACGTTCACTTGTTAACATTTCAAACAAGCAGTTTCATGTCCTCTCTCACTCTGCCTATGAGGGGCTTGCTGCACACCTTGGTGAAGCTGCCTCATTACCCTCCATCAGACACCATGGAAGCTCTCCCTGGCCAGGGCACCTGTGACAGTCTCCAGACAATGAGGCTGCTGACAGGCTGAGCCCACTGTTAGCTGTGCTGCCCAGTCTATGTCCCATCACTCCCATCTCCTCCCTAGAAGGTTGTCTCTTCTCTCGTGTAGTCAGAGTTTTTCCTTTTTGCACTCCTAACCCTGGACAGAACTAAACAAAATGGGGTCCTTGTTAATGACTCCTCAAAACAGTAGCTTGCAAGAATAGAAATGTAACTGGTACTCAGGAGTTTAGTTATTTAAGACCTGGTGGTAGCAAGCCTTGATTCATTACAGAATTTTGGTAATTTTGGGGTCATCAGCCACTGCGTATGTGGCCCAGAGTGGCACAGAGTGCCCATACGAGTAGGAAAGGTGCAGAAGGCTGTGTTCTAGGGCTGGTGCTTGGCAAGAAGGTTGTGTCTTTAATTCAGGGTTAATTGCAAATAACCTCTGTTTTTGCATAGCTGCATCCATGCACATGTGAATAGAATTAAAAGGAAGTGGAAACTGATATATGGAGATCAAAGAGAGGCTGGAGGACTGGAAAATGAAAATTATCCAGCACTCCTAAATACGTTCAGGCAACCTGTCATATTACAAAACAAGAACATAAATTTGTCTTCTGACGGAGCAGTGTGACCTTTGAGATTTACTCTACGTACCCTATGCAGAACAGGAGAAAATGTGTTCTGTATAGCAGGGCAAGGCAAAAGAGAGCCTTATTAGTTGCTTTGAATATGTGGAATAAAATACTTTGGGAGAAATATAGCAGTGCTGAGTGTATTCTGCAGAGATGTAAATAGACAATAATGGTATTGTACGTGTTTCTGTTTTATTTATGGGAGGCCCAACTGATTGTATTTTGGATTCTGTTGCTGTTCAGGATGGCAACTATGCACTCTGCTTGTGTGAGGTTCCTATTTTGGATCCTGAAAAGTATGGGGCTTAAATAAAGCAGCAAAACAAAATTTAAAGAATTTAAAATGAACGATATGAGATGAATGCACTCTTCAAAGATGTTTAAATGTGGGCTGGACTGAAATCTTGTGTATCTCCTGGCACAGTTATGAAACTCAGAAGATCATCTGAGATGATGTGGTTAATTAGTCTGAATCTACTAGTGACTCTGCGCATCTCTCAGTTTTGCTCTTTCAGCCATGTGACACACAATTCCACCTTGAGTCCAGGCCCCTGCTGTTCCCTCCTGCCTTGCTGACCGCTCTGCCCTTCTCCAGGCAATATTCAGCCCCAGTGTAGCAGCTGGTCACCTTGCCTTGCCTTGGACTGTTAACAAAACCTCTCCCTACCACTGAAACCACTGTCCCAGGCAGTTCCTGTATGACTGTGCTAGGAAGGGCACCATCCTGCCAGCTACAAACCAGAAGCGTACCATATGCACTTTAATGGTGTGTCACTTCTTAACTTGGCAAACCTTCTTCCGTGTGAGTCATATCCTTGACTTGTGTGCATATGTGCTCCCGGAGAATAAACAAACATGTCATGCTTTCACCCCAAAAGCTGTGTTTTAATAAGCTGTTGAAAAGCCAAAGTTTCCTGCTGCAATACAAGGTATCCTGTAAAAGCATTGCAATGGAACAGTGTTTGTAAATTTCGGAGGCATAGTCCCCAAGGCAGGAGGGAGCTGCCTTTTTTCCAGGCTAAGAAGTCAAGGGAGAGAGAGGGAAGAAGATGAGAGATGGCTAAAATAGGTTTCTACTCTTTAGCACTCTCTGGAAGAGCTTTCTTCTTGTCAGTGTTTATTGGACTTGGGCAGAGAGTGTTACTGAACTACAGATTTCCTTTACAAATACTGTCCTTGGTTGTATCATTAACACAATATAAGACCTGGGATTCAGTGTTTCAGTCCTATGTTTTGAATTCCAGTACAGTAATGGCAGATCTTTCAGTCAACCCCACAAACAAGAGTTTGTGTATGTAAGCAGAATCACACAATATGGTTGAAGTGGGAAGTGACTCTGGAAGTCATCTGGTTCAACAATTCTGCTCAAGTAGGGCCACCTACTTGGCTGTCCAAATTGGTTTTGAATACCTCCAAAGATGGAGATTCCACAACCTCCCTGGGCAACCTGTGCCAGTGCTCAGTCACCCTCACAATGAAAAAGTGTTTCCTGATGTTCAGAGGGAACCTCCTGTGTGTCAGTGTGTGCCCATTGTCTCTGGTTCTGTCACTGGGCACCACTGACAAGAGCCTGGTTCTGTCTTATTTGCCCCCTCCCCTCACATATTTATAGACTTTAATAAATTGACCATGAGCCTTCTCCTTTCCAAACAGTCCCAGCTCTCTCAGCCTTTCCTCAGATGAGAGATACTCCAGTTACTTAGTGACCTTTGTGGCACTTTGCTGGACCCTCTCTGAGAGACATGCCACTCCTATACTGAGGAATGCAGAAGCGGTAGTTCCAATCTCTGCAACATAAAGAGTGTTCCTCTGGAGATGTTGACTTCAGATTCAGCTGAGACAGGACAGAAAGGCTGACTGAGTGAAAACGCTCTTAATGACTTCAGCACATTCAGAGTCTTGACCATCTTCAGCATATATGGGACAAATAAATTTGTTTAGCATATCTCAATTTCTCTTGCTGAGTTAAGGTATTAAAGGAAATAATGCTGATTGACGTGGTCAAAAGTACTTTGGAGAGTTTTCAGAACTTTGGGATCATTTGAAAATATTCACTATTTGAGTCTCAGAATGGATTTTTACTGGAAAGTCATGAGAGATTTCAGTCACACCAGCAGTTACCATGGAGAAACGTTCTTAATGTGTCACTGTGAGATCGCTTTCATGTGTGCCAAACTGAGCAGTCAAAATCCACTTATAAGAGCACTGAAGCACATAGGTAACCATATAATTTCATATAAAAGAGTTATGTTTGCAATGAAAGGTTTGTACAGATAATGCAGTGATGACATTTACAATAGCTAAAATTAGACTTTAGTTTTAAATTTGTTAAAATATCTATTTAGGAAAAGGAGACAAAGAAGAAGACCACTAAGAATATTCTGAACAAAATAGACAAAATAGAGAAGTATTCACCAATACATTTCATTAAGTAATCTTCTGTAAACGTGAAAGGTACCAGAAAACCTGCAAGAACCCCACGGACTGAAAGGAAAAAAAATCAAAACATTGCAAATCAGGGTGGAAAATATGATTGCATTGTGGCCTGGGGATTTCAATTTCATCTTCTGGTGACATTACATATGTATGAAAACACAGGAATTTGTCAATAGAAAATGTGCTAAAGGCTCCTTCAGACCAAATGTGCAGAGCTGCTGGGAGTCACAGTACAGTAACAATTCTGCTGACCACAAAGGCATGTTCAGGAGCTGTATAGTGCTGCAACACTGAGTGTAGCTTATTTGCTGATAATGTGGTTCATTAAAAAGTCATGCTATAATATACTGAATCAAACTGTACCTTACATAAATAAATTTATTCATTTTGCATGGTAATTACTTATGTTAGCTTCCCTTGAGAGTCATCAAAATTATGTTTTGACAAAGCTGACAGCCTTAGGTAGCCACCAAAGCATCACTACTCATGAGAAGTGGGTGGCGTCTATCCATCTTTCATCTCTTGTCAAGAGATAAATATGAAAGAGATACAAGTGTTTATGAATTAAAAAATAGGGATATCCAGCTGATTTTTTGTTTTGTTTTGTGAAGAACAGAATTAAAGCTTCTAATTTGGTCTAATCTTTCTAATCTCAATTAACAGAACATTGAGGAAAAAAAATCTGTTGAATATTTACAGTAAGTCATGAGTACAAAGGACTGCTTCAAATGCTGGATATGGTGAACTCTACATATATTTCTAGAAAGTAAAGGGATTTCATGGCAATTATGGAACATATTCCTTACATTCTTTCTTTAATCAAGAAGAATATTGAAATGTATGTATTTTACCATATGTACTGTACCTAGGAATATAACCCCAAATTTAGAAAAATCAAATGAAATGGAAATACCTTTCAGTCAGAAAATATTCAGGTTATGCTGACATGGTCTGAATTTTCTTTTCTATAGGTTTGAATTTCAAAATGAAACTGGCAAAACACCCGTTACAGAAAGACATGCATCAGTGGGATGTGATTAAGTTCATTACCTTTTCCTGTTACCGTGTGGAGGTCCATTCAAATGACTGAAACTGTTATGCCTGGAAGAGTTCCATTCCTGATTGTGCTGTAATACTGGCCTACTGGACCATTAATGTATATTCACAGAATCACAGGATCATCAAGGTTGGAAAAGATCATCAGTCCAACTGTCAACGTGGTACTACCACCATGTTCACCATTAAACCATGTCCTCAAGTGCCACATCCACATGTTTTTTGAAAACTTTCAGGGATGATGACTCCACCACTTCCCTGGGCAAACTGTTTCAGTGCTGTACAACTCTTTCCATGAAGAAATTTGTCCTCATATCTAATCTAAACCTCCTTGGTGCAACTTGAGGCTGTTTCTTCTCATTCTGTCACTTGTTACCTGGGAGAGGAGACTGATATCCACCTCACTGCAATCTCCTTTCAGACAGTTTTTCATTCACTCATTTATGCTCATTCATATTCCCATCTATTTGTATACTCACAAAGTGCAATTCAGGCTAACCTTGCGAAAACTGAAGATCAGGGTTTATGGCTATGTTCATTTCACAATGGTAATTTATTTAATGATTTTTGAAACTAATTGCTTCTGCATATAACAAAGAAGTATTTTCAGTCTTTGTGGTGAATGTTGCAAGAACCAGTAAATGACCAAGAAACAGAGAATTTTGTGGTTACATAGTTACCCATTATGTTTTCATTCTGAAGTGCTTTATACTATCTCTGGATAACTATGATATTTGAGATAAATCTAGGTTAGTTATAAAAGCAAAAGAACAAACAATGATAAGCTCAAGTTCCTTGCCTTAATTAGTGGAAAAATATTTTATGTCCTATACAATGTCATGAAACACTGATCTGATCCAGTCTCTACCTGCAAATTGAAACAGAAGGGAATGTGCAGTGCCTTAAGCAAAAAATAATAGATAAGTTCTAAGATAGCTTTACAAACAAATAAACAAAAATTACTGAAAAATTATTCTTAAAAAAAAAAGGCAACAGTTATTACAAGGCATCAAGTAATATCTATGTAGAGATACCTGTGCTGGTTTAGGCTGGGTTTTTTTGGGTAGAGTTAATTTTCTTCAGAGTGGCAAGTATGGGGCTGTGTTTTGGAGTTTTGCTGAACACAGGGTTGATAGTATAGAGCTGTTTTTGTTATTGCTGAGCGATGCTTATATAGAGCCAAGGCCTTTTCTGCATTTCATATTGCAAAGCTGGTAAGAAGGCTGGGGTTGCATGGGAACCTGGGAAGAGACACAGTCAGGACAGGTGACCCCAACTGACCTTATGATATCATGCTCAGTATATAAAGTGAGGGGAAGAAGGAGAAACTTGGGGACATTTGGAATGATGCTGTTTGCCTTCCCAAGTAATTGTTGTGCATGGGAAGCAGTGAGTTAATTCTTTGCTTTGCTTTGTTTGCATGTGTCTTTTGCTTTCCCTATTAAACTGTCTTCATGTCAATTCACGAGTTTACTGCCTTTTACCCTTCCAGTTCTCTCCCCCATTGCTGCTCGTGGGCCAGTAAGTGTATGGCTGTGTAGTGCTTGCTTGCTGGCTGGTGTTAAACCATGGTGATCTACCTATTTTTCAGCTCTTCTTACTTTATGTCTCACATTTTGTCCCTGAAGCCAATATAATTTGAATAGATTAAGCTATAATTTTTGTAACAACTGCCTTTTAAAAGGAATTGATTCATTCTTCCTCTTGCTCTCAAGTTGACTTCCAGTGCAGCCACTCTGAAATGCCATAATTTATTGAAACTGCCAACGTGGGCCGTTAATTTGGTCTGCATCAAACAGTTTGCTAATGACACTGAGCCTTGTTGGCTGTTTTTAATGATTATCTCAAATAGCGTGTGATAGTCTCCTCACATTGATCACAATGTTGTCTCCTTTGTGCCTCTGGCAGCAGCTGTGTTTGTCCTCTCTGGGATGCTTTACTCTGGTGCATGTTATTGGTACATGATGATCATCCTCTTCTGCAGTAAGAATGGAGAATAAATGACCTCTACTGTTCACTTTCGCAGCCATAATCACTTAATGTAGATTCACATTAATGAGCTAGATTCTCTACTTCATGAAAGAGGTTGCAAAAAATTTTACATAGAAGAATAGGCACTTCAAACCAGCTCTTGAAATGAGAATCCTCACTGGCTGGGTGAGACTGTGGGTGATTGGAAGAGATGGTGGTTGCAATTGTGGGGATGTAGGTAGGGGAAGATGTTTTTATTGATCTAGTCAGGAGATTACAACAGAAAACAGTTTGTGTCAATACTTCACTGCATGACATAATTTGGACCCATCATTGAAAAAAAATAATGAAGTTTAAAACTTTGAAGTTGTGTCCTTCCTCTTTCTTCTTTGTGTTTACTTGAAGCAGTTTGCTGCAAATACCATGGCAGAAAAGGTTTAACTTCATAGTAAGCCTCATAACCTTTCTTATGCATTTCAAAGAAGATGGTGCTTGAATCTTTTCTTCTACTTTTTTTTTTGTTTCCTAGTGGGGGAGAGAAAGCCAAATTAGAAAGAAAGGAGTATTCTTGTTTCCCACAGATTTATATTTGGTATCTTCATTGATGGACATTGACAGTCATCCCAGAGACTGGAGGGGAATCCTTTAACTGACAGCAAGACAAAACCTAAGTAGTTGGATTGACCTTCCTTTTATCTGTCCTCAATATAGGAAATATATATAATTTGAGGTAGGAACTAGAGAAATGTCTTTTTTATGCTTTTTTAGAGAAATGCCTTTTTATGTAACTGAGAATAAAAATAGGTCTAAGCAATATGATGTATATAATACAATGAAAACCTTCTTCAAAAGATACATATTTAAAGATGCATGAGGTTTTTGTCTTAAATTGTCCTATAAAGTCTTTGCATGTGGTGATGATGAGAACATGCTATTCTCTGGAAGTGCCCAACACAGTATCTACTCTTCATTACAATCAATAATCATGGGACTTCTTTTTAATGGAATCAGACCTGGGTGGTATGTGTTACATCTACATGGAGTGAACCACCACTATGATGGTCTCATATCCTGTGTGAATTGCTCTCCTTTCAGAGAGTATATCTTTCCAATTGATAAAGCAAATGATACAGAGAATTCCCTATTCTCTCTCCACCTGGCTGAACACAGTGACTCAGGGGATAGAGGGCAGTGATGATAAGTTCCTGTGTGGCATGGCTTAAGTGTCTCCTCCATGACTCCCCCACCTCTCCTGGTGCCCTGCCATAATAGGTACCAGGCTCTAGAAGTGGAGCTGCATAATAACAAGGATGATAGTTCATCTAGGCTGAAGGTGTCACTGAGTTTTTCAGCCTATGTTCTGCGTAAAACTACTTCCACAAAAAAACCAGTGGGTCATTGTCATAGAAGACCCCCTCTTAGAGGAAAAAGGCGACCCATATACAAACTGGACTCGCTTCTTAGGAAAGTTTAACCCTGAAGCCTGGGTTAAAGACTTGGAAAAAAGCTTCCTATTCTAGCACAGCCCTCAGGTTATCATTCATTATTGATTTTTCAGGTAGTCAGCACTGAAGCTGCAAAAAGAAGTACAAGGGCAATCAAGAGTCTTCAGGGCCTTGGAACTACCGGTTAAGTGATCAGGAGAACAACTAGTGTTTCCTCTGTTTTCTTCCAGTCCCACCAAAAGAAAGACATTGAAGTACTGGGGCATGTCCAGAGAAGGCCAAGGAAGCTGGTGAAGGATCTGGAGGACAAGTCTGGTGAGGGACAACTGAGGGAGCTGGAGTTGAGGTGAGACCTTATTGCACTCTGTAACTACTTGAAAGGCAATTGTGGTGAGGTGGATGTCAGTCTCTTCTCCCAAGTAACAAATGATAGAATGAGAGTAAATGACCTCAATTTGTGCCAGGGGAGGTTTATATTGGGTATTAGAAAATGTTTCTTTACTGAAAGGGAGGTAGTTGAGTCACTGTCTCTGGAGATATTTAAAAGAAGGGTAGATGTGGCACTTGGGGACATGGTTTAGTGGTGAACTTGGCAGACCTGGGTTAACAGTTGGACTTGATGATCTTAAGGTCTTTTCCAACCTAAACAATTCTGTGATTCTACGAATCCTCTAGGAACAGCAATTCTCATCTCCCTTGAGAACCATCATCTGTATTGTATGTTAATGATAGCCAGAAACACTGTATTTTGAAGCACTTAAAGGCAGGTCATGAGATTTACTGCTATTCTAAGAAATGTTTTATTCAAAGTACATCAACATAATTTATTGTTCTGTTCTGTACTCTTGGAATGAATCTATCTCTGACTACACAATTCAACAATGACAAATTTTTCAAGTCAGTGGGAAAAGTGACTGGAAAAAAAAAGTCAAAAAACTCCTCCCCAAATTCCATAAAAGCAAAGTATATAAAAATACTGATAATTATCTGTTTTGTGTTATATCATGCTTTCAGCAGGGAAAAAAAAAGCACAAACAAAGCCAAAACAACTTCAAAAGAAATATGCATGAACAACCCTAATGGGACATGATCCAGAAAGAAAAATACTGTTTGCAAATAGAACTGACATGAATATTCATATGATTCTTAAAAAAATACCACGTCTTCTTCCAAATAACTCAATTCAAACAGTTCAAAGTCACCTACCATGGATGTGAAGTAATAAAAATTGCACTGTTGGAATTATGCAATATTATGAATACATTGCTGTCTAAGAATGAAATACAGAAAGCAAGTTTAATTTAATTCCCCAAGTCTGAAAAATGGTTATGCAGTCACTGGCAAGTACAGAATTGTATATTTGGAAATTAAATAGAACTATCCTCAGACAGTCATTTACTTGCCGCCTCAGTTGTCCAGAGAAAATTTCAAATTCTACCCAGTGAGAATAAGCCAAAGAGTGCTTTAGTGCACACTCATTGTAAGACACTTCAAAGGAGCAAACAAGACACAAATGTTAAAAAATGAGTGCATATTTTTACGATCTCAAGTCTACATATCTATCCAAATTGGCTTTGCTATTGACCCTTGAAACAACTGTTTCGCTTAAGGGTAGTAGAGATTTGCCAGTATTTTGTTTCTAAACATCCCAGGTCCTCCAACTATGTCAACTAATCCAACTTCCATTTTCATGGTCTGGGTCAGGCACTTGTTCCCTGGTCTGCTGCAGACTCCACTAGGATCAGGTCTAAGAACAAGAAATAATGTCATGTTCTGCTTTTTGAGTGCTTGACTTATTTCTGGGCCCCAGAGGTACAGAGAAAGAATATCTGGGTGGGAAAAGAAATAGATGTATCTTACCTTTGTTAGTCTATCTGGAAAAAGCTATAAGCTTGGAGAACACTGGTTTGTAAGAAGAAAGTATGCCAGAAATGGGTGGATGGTGGCAAAGCATAACACGGGGTCTTAAGAGAAGGTTAATCCCTTAGAAATATCCGGCATCAGTGTTCTATGCTGATTTCTGATTGTTGTGACAAGAGTCAGTTTAGTAACTCCCTCCGTAACTCTGTCAAAATTCAAGTCACAGACATCTCAGCCCTGATGTCTGAGGGCTAAGACAACTTTACTTTTCCAGTTCAGCAGAAACACAAGTGATGAAGTCATAGGAGAGTGGCATAGCCCCTGTGCTGGGTGTCACGGCTTTGTGCAGACTTCTGCACACCAGAAGAGGCTCATTGTGGTTGTTCTGGAATGAGAAATGGGGCCTGTGTGTCCTACTCATTGTGTTGAACTGAATCCAGCTATAATATTTCAAACTCTTTTCTTTAGTTTTTCTTTTGATATGGATAGTTATCTACAGAATCACTGAAATATTATAGACCATTTTAATTTGACAAAGCATTGTGTGGTAAGTCCTCGCAGTGATTATTAAGGAACACTGTTATATGTAACATGTACTACATGACCACACACTTTCAGGTGCTCCAACATGACCTCATGCATAGCCAGGGATGCCTCAGGGTGTGTTTGCTGTGGCACAGACATAACCATGGTGTCTCACTTTAAAAGAAAACTAAGATGTCTATGTGGACTAGGAATGGGGCCTCTTCCCCAAAAACACCGCACCTTTTGAAATTAAGAGGCTTTAATCAGAAAATGTATAGAAAAGGATAATCATTCTTTACTACAAATATATGTAACAAAAACCCCAGAACAGAACAAACAGCAACATCACAACCAAAAAACTTTCAAACAGATTGAGTCCTATCTCTGCCCCCCGGTCCAGGTATATTTACAGAGAGGAGGAGGTGATGCCATCCCTCGGGAGGCAGCAGCCACGAAAGTCACTCATGAACTCCAGCGAGGCACAGATGGTCACCAGGGAGAGGTGCTGGTTCTGAAAAACTCACGTGGGTACGATGGCCAGAGGGACTTGATAAAACCTTTCCCATGGGCAGTGTAAAGACTCTTTCCCCATCCTTTGCCTGAAAGTGTTGATGGGGTGAGTGGCTAACAACTCCTCTGCAGG
This sequence comes from Campylorhamphus procurvoides, assembly GCA_013396655.1. Classification (NCBI taxonomy): domain Eukaryota; kingdom Metazoa; phylum Chordata; class Aves; order Passeriformes; family Dendrocolaptidae; genus Campylorhamphus; species Campylorhamphus procurvoides. The sequence continues at coordinate 1,086,065 of WBMV01000457.1, forward strand.
TGGTGTCGGCCCTCAAGGAGTCTGTAGGAAATCCAGGTATTGGCACTGCTCTCTCTGAAGAACAACACAGGGCGTGTGGAGTTGGAGGGCTGAGCCAAGGGAACTCCCTCCAAGTCTTCCAGCAGCCCAGCAAACGGTGGCTGGCACCTACACAACAGCTGAAGCAGAGAAGTGTGTCAAAAAAACCCGAAAAAACCTCTCTCTGCCCCCACCGCCCCACCTCCCCGAGTCCTCCCCAGCTATTACGGTGGAATGCAAAGCTATCAGCCACTCTTTCATTAGCTGGGTAGGAGCCAGTAGTGAGGGCTGGACTCCGGCTCCCAAACCTCTGTGTTTGTAAGGGAGAGAAAAAAATTCCATGAAAGATTTTGAAACTATAACACATGGACACAGACACTTTGAGATGTACCTCTTCTGTTGCGGACTTACCCAGGGTCACAGATGCTTGGGGTTGCCCTGCTCTCCCATGGACTCATCCACAGGTCACGGAAGCTTCGGCTTGACTTCACACTGGATTTCCAGCCTCATCAGTACAGCAGCGCAGGAACAGCAGCGATGCCCTGGCCATCTGCCAGCCCAGGTGCAACGCAATTGCTGTTATCAAAATGTTCTCAGGCACAGCAGAGTAAGATGATAAACAGTGCGGCACTGCAGCAGGCAGCAGAAACAAAAAGCAGCCACTAATGAGCAATAGGCTGTAATAGACAGCCAGGCAGGCAAGACCCACGGAGTCTGACAATTAATAGCTAAACAGCGACATCAGCTATCAATGTGATCTAGCACATTCCAATCAAATCTCTTGTTATCTTGAATGCTTTGAGCCTGATGTTATAATCCAGTATGGACTGTCCTGGTGCAACCCCAGGGGGCAACTAAGCACCACCCAGCTGCTCACTCACTCCTCCCGCATGGGGATGGGGGAGAGAATCAGAGGAATAAAAATGAGAGAAGTCAGGGGTTGAGATACAGACAGTTTAATAGATAAAGCAAAAACTGTGCATGCAAACAATGCAGAACAAGGAATTAATTCACCATGTACCTTCATCAGGAAGGCATTCAGACGTCTCCAGGAAAGCAGGGATCCATTACGTGTAACAGTTCCTTCGGAACAAAAATGCCATAACTGCAATGGTCCCCCCTTCCCTCTTCTTCCCCAAGCTTTATGTTGCTGGGCACAGTATAACACAGTGTGGAATATCCCTTTGATCACTTGTGATCAGCTGTCACGGCTGTGTGCTCTCCCAACTCCTTGTGCATCCCCAGCCTGCTTGCTGCTGGGGTAGTGTGAGAAGCAGAAAAGGCCTTGACTCTGTGTCAGCGCTACTCAGAAATAACAAAAATATATGTTTCCAGTGCAAATCCAAACATAGCCTTTTACTAGCTACTGTGAGAAAATTTAACTGTACCTTAGCCAAAACCAGATCAAATGACGTTTGAAGATTACTTACATTCTGAATATCTGCCATTTCTTTTTGTTGATGTAAAGTACAATTCACCTAAAGCAACCTGTTTCAGCTAAATTTCTATTGAAAAGTGTTTCTTAGGTCCAGGATGGAGCTTTAGATCTCAGTCAGGTGAACAATATCAACCCATCTTCACGCAGAGTCTGGTCAATGTGGTTCAGTCAACAAATCTTTCAAACAAAGATTAGGACTCAAGTTTCTGTTTTAAAGAATCTACCACATCCTTGAGGATGACACTGTCTCTAAATTACTGTATAGTTTCTCTTGCTCACATTCAAACCAAAATGAAAATATTAAAAGTTCTCAAACAAACTATACCTGCAAATATCATTAAATTATCTTGATCATGAGTCACAAAGCAGTCAGCTGAGTTTCTAAGGTCATGTTTATATCAGTCTAACAAAATGGCATAGAAGTGCCTGCACCCGTACCTTCAAATACTGCAAAACTGTGTGGCCAGATCCACAGTTTTAACTGGAATTGCGCCCCAACACATACCAGTTCCTGAGCTGTGGATGGGAGAATGCTGTGTGGTGCCTCGTAGGGTTTGTTTCAGCTTTTTTAAAAATTAAGAGGATTTTGTTTCCTTGCTTGACAATGTTGTTTATTACTGTTAAATTCCAAAGAAGTATAGACTAAAAATGTTTCTTTAAAAGAAAACTGCCAATCTCCCAAATTTATCAAACAGACAATCAGGAAAATGGTGTGATTAGTTTAAAAACATTCCATGCAGCTTTTCAAACTGTGGATCAGTTTTATTTCTTTCAGTTTTGATGTCAGATGTGAAATACGTCTGAACTAGAGAAGTTGCCTGATTAAATAATTTTCCAATATTTACTGAGATAGTATTGTATTTTCTTTCAATAGCATTTTTGTGTATACTTTCCATTAAAATATGAGGATCAAGTGGCTGTGATTGTCTAACATGACTGGCCACAAAAAATATAAACAACACAGAGGAAAAGTAGTTTAATTCATAATAGCAGTACTACTCATGTATATACCAATGAAGAAAAAGGAAAACAAAATGCTGTCATTTTTTATCACTTAGGAAAAAATAATATTCAGATAATAAGCAGTCATCTTTTTGCATATCCTCATACTGAGGTTGAACTTCTTTTGTTTTGGTTTATGGCCATTACTTCTGCTGCTGGGCATCACTGAACAGAGTCTGGCACCATCCTCTTGGCACCAGCCTTTCAGATGTTTATATGCACTGATGAGATCCCCTCTAAGTCTTCTCAACACTAAACAGGTCTGATTCCTGCAGTGTCCCATAAGAGAGATGCTCCAAACCCTAAAATTTTTGTCCCTGCAAAAATCCTTGCAGAGAGTTGCTACTTAAGATATTTCCACTTTGAACTGTATGTTATAACTTGCTTCTTAAAGCAGAAGAATTGATTTTCCCTTTCCTTATGTAGCAAAATTCCTGGCAGCATAACTTTCCCTTGGTTGCTACATACTGACATCCATTGTGAACCAGGAAGCATGTGTGAGTTCCAAGTCCTACACTGACTGAGGCCAGCTTTTGACCTGACCTAAAGACAAAATATAGAACTATAGTGGAAGAAAAGAACCCTTCACAATCTGCTTGTCACTACTCCACAAGAAAAAGGAGATAATAAATTATTCATTGTGAATCACTCAGCCTGCACTGGTAGGCAGCCTTTCATAGTGAAACAACTTTAAACGAAATGCTCCCCTTCCTTCCTCTCAAAAGTGTCACCAGTTCTTAATGCATAGTGACACTCAATTAACATGATAGGCAAATGACCTAAATGCTAGATATGGCACACTGAAGAGACCACATTTTTTTTTAATACTTCTGAATGTTTTATAGATATTCTATATTTTCCACAATCAAAAGAAAAAAAAATCTTCCAAAGTATTTTGTGTGTGTTAAAGGAAAAAAAACCAACCCCATAAAATATGCTCATTATAAAGAAGCTTAGTACTGAGGGTATTCTCTTGAAAAATAGCACTAGCTACCTACAAGTAGGTAGAGTGCAAAGATCACTAGGCTACTAGCTATTCCACAATGAAATTGTCCTTTCTATTTCTTTGCAATTAAAATTCTAGTTTAAAACCCCTGGAATGATGAAAATGATAGAAAAAAATGTTTCCTTAAGCACTTTCATTCATCTGGCATTTTCACATGACAAGCTATTTCATGGGAAAATGTCAGAGGGGTTTTCAGTCCCTGGCTTGAAATACTGTTCCCATACCTAAAATATGCATTTTATATACTGAGTTTGGTTGGTGTGCAATCTCTTCTCTTTCTTTCTCTTTCTCCCCCCTTCCTGTCCTTTTGTCTCATATGTCTACTGTACTCTTTTATTGCCACACTTTAAATGTGAATGCTCAAGTTCTTGCATGCCAGGACTTAATAATTTGCCATTATGTCATGTAAACAGTGCTTCCACATAACTCGCAGCATACTTAACCCCTCTCTTTCTCCATTACTTGCTTGTAGACAAAACGAAGCAAAGTTTTCCATTGACCTTAATAGTTTGTGAAAACAGAGTTGGATTTTACAGGTCTGAACACGTTAGTGACGGGCTATTACTCTGGCTGAGTGCAAATACCATCAATCATCTTAGCAGTTTTCATCCATTGTAAATGATTCATCAGGCATTAATTATTTCTTTTCTTTGCAGTCACATTTTTTATCTTCTGAACTGCTACTTCTGAACAAGTTCACCTTGGCCTGTGAGGCAAAAACTTTTGCCTTTGAAGAATGTTTTTCTTTTTCTTTTGCAGACTTTTTTTCCTTCCCCTTTTGAAATTTTTTTTTCCCTTAACGGGTGGTAGAATCACACAAAAGCAAATAACTGATAATTGGCTGTAGGGAAGGGTGTTCTGCATGGCATATAGAATGGTCTCTTAGGAGAAGAGGTCCTGCCTTCCACCACAGGATTCCCACATAGCCCTAAGCAAGTCATTCAACTGCTCTCTTCAACAAGGAAATGGAAGATGAGAGTCTTACTTCCATTTCTAGCTTGTCTAGACTGTGAGGACTCTAGAATGGCTACTACATTCACATATATTTCTTCATATGCATAGCTTGGTCTGCAACCCAATATTAATTGGCCAAAGATCAGGCAGAAAAGAGGGAGTATGAAAATAATTTCTTCTGATGCCTGATCTCTACAATCTCAGACAGATAATGATTTCAAGCACTCTATTTTAACAGTTCTGTATTCTCAAGTAATGCTATTAATTTGTGGCTAAAATCACTATCACACTGCCACAGCTCATGACGGTTTTCATTCTGCATTCTTCCTTTAGTGAAGTAACTTTTTTAGTTTTGCTTCATTTAAGATTTCCTAATTGGCAGTCTACAGGGAACCGGTAGAAAAATGCAAGTACCCCTCTATGAGGCAGCCAACCAGGCGATAGTGACATTTGGCACATCAACACAGCAGTGCACAAAATGGATTTCAGGTTTCTCCCTATTGATTTCCCATCTGAAGCCACTAATCCATCCCTGACTACAGTTCCTATGCAATCACAGGAATGTGCAGTTATAGGCTCTTGAGCAGAACTTAACTGTTTTCTCTTAACATAGATCCTGTTCTCTCAGAGCTGACATCATTGCATCAGGTGTTGCTTTCCTTCTCAGTCCTGCTTGACAGACTGTATGGCTTTGATAACCAGTATCTTAAAATTTTATGAAATGACACTGTGAATAATTTATTGAGAATAGTCTTCCCCTTTAAAACTTCCAGCATTCAGTGTGTTACAGCACCAGTCTGATCCATTGTGGCTGACCCTGGGCCTCCTTACGCTCCTTCAGTATAAAGTGAGCTTTGAATCATGCTTTTTCAGAGCTTTTACAAATCCAAAGCAACTCCATTTATGTACACAGACATTTGTGTGACAGTTGTTTTGCCTCTTATTTTTAGCCTTGAGAAAATAGTTCTTTTCCTGTTGAAATATTTTTTCTTCCTTCTGTTTTGCAGAACATCATCTCTTATAGATGATCTTTGGAGTGCTTTTAAAACAGTGTGCTGAACAAAACATGCTATCCTGCAGCTTTAATTTATCATCCATTTGGAAGGGCAGTAGTATTAGCAAACTCATGTTCTTTTGAGGCTGCTCACTAAGAAGGTTGAAAAAGTCAAGACAAGCGCCTTTTATAAATATTTGAGTTATGATACTTGCTCTTCTTATTGTATATTATTTACATTTCTGAAATTAAAGTATGGAGTGCACTTTTTCTTTTGGTTAGCATGATGAAAATTCTGGTAGATTCCTGCTTCACACAGCCTGGACAGGAGACCAAATTTTAAGGCTTGCGTAGCCTGAGACAAGCCTTAGTGACATTTCTGGCTTTGGCTGTCTCTGTGGATGACCCCTGTAAGGTTCTAGCAACACTTAGCATGTCTTTGAACAACTGGCATTTCTCAGTCCAACCAAAAGCTGTCCGAGAGCTGGCTTTCTCTGTAGGACACTAAGAAAAAAAAAAGAAAAAAAGGCAGTAGGAAAATAAGTTTGCAAGTCTTTATGCTTCTTAACCCTGGTCCCCTTTTTAAAAAAAAATATTTATTTATTTTTTATTTAGCACAAGAGCTTGTTCTATGTGACAGTGGTGAAACAGCTGCCAGGCTGCCTTTACCTTCCTCATTAGGCACTGGCTTTCCTTGACTCACAAAAGAATGCCGTGGCTGCTCTTTCTCCACTACAATGCTCCTCTGCAAGCAGCAGCATTTGGGGTGAAGTCCGCCCTCTGAGTGTCTGCACATCCCAGCTCAGCTCCACTGCCTGTGCCTCACCATCGGATGCCTCTGGGACAACCTTCCCCAGCACTGCAGCCACCAGCCAGGGCAAAATCTTCTGAGGTGGCCACTGAATTACTTGGGAAATCAGATTGGCTCCTGAGGGCAGGAAGCAGATGAAAGGTCATGGAGACACCTCTTTCCCTTTGTCCCTCTCACCTACATCAAATCCTCTTGGAGTTTCTCCAGTCCCACCACAGCTCTCTGAGCTCTCTCAGGCTAGTCCTTTGTTCACACCTTCTCATGCAACCTTTCTGATACTTCTCAGGGATCATACCCAGGGCCCGGTTATATCAGTACTGCAGGATTTCTTGTTTGTTATCGTGGGTAAAAATTATTTTGCTCTTGAGATCGCAATGGATGGTTTTACCTCTGAGAAACTCTGAGTGAGCTCTGTGCCATCATATAACCTGAATTTACATCCCTATGTTTCCTAGGGTCTTAAACATGCCTGTGCCTAGGATTCTATCTGACTGACAGAGTCTATGTTGAGTGCACCTTTACTCCTTCAGCATGTGTGACAAAACAGTTTGCAAACCTTCTAAAAGCAATTATTCCTTAGGTATTGTGAGAAAACCAGAAATAAATGAACTAAAAATCATCTCTACAGAAACAATATTCAGTATGTTAAGATTTTTTATCCCACTTGAGCAATTTTTGACTTCTGACCAAAATCTTAAAGAAAACTTCTTAAAGAAACTCTTGCCTTCTTCTGTCTCTTCCGTACATGTTTTCTTTTCTGGAACATGAATCCTCTTTTCAGCAGCAGATCTATAGATGTTATTCCATAATTATTCATATTGCTTGAATAACTCTTCTGATAAATTAAGGTTTCTGAGGGAAGACCTAATAACCATTCATTTCAGAAACAATGGTATCCATCCATCCTGGATGACTGTCATGAAGGACACCGATTACCACAGGATTGGATAACCTTTCATTTTATAAATGTGTTAGGTTTGAAGGAATGAATTCTCAATGTGAACTACAATAGATTTAAAATAGTTTAATTTAAAAATTGTTATTATGGTAGTATATTTCCATGGATGTGTTTAGTCTGATTAGATTTTGCTTTGTTTTATTTGCAATTAGTTCCTCTTCAACCTCATAAGGTTCTGTATTTTGGCATTCTGTTCTTAGCAATTGCTATTATTTGTTAACAAATATTTTTATCCATTTTGCAGCCTCTTTGTGAGCTTTTCTATCCCTGTGAGAGAGAAGAGTGATAGAAATTGAGTGTGAAGAAAGGCAGAGAGTATGTGGGAGCCGGCTTATGCTTGCAAAAACAACTAAGTCTTAAAAGCATCACTGGGTTACTCAGTAAAGGCTCAGAGAATCAAAATGCATCCTCATCACGTGTTTGCTGGGCCACTCTGTCTTGATAAACAAACTATCCCGATGACAGAACTTCAAATTTCATCATTAAACCTTGCCATGAGTTATTTTAACTTGCGGTGATTACTGCTGCCTCAGGAATAGGATCTATATATAGGACTCTCTATATATATAGTGTAGACATCAATGTGTGGACTTTCCTGCAACTCAAGGCATGTTAATTCCCAAACAGAGCCATCTATAGCAAGCTGTTCAATGGAGCAGTGATTCAACAGTAAGTAGTCTACATTAAGATCCAGCCAGATACATGTTTTGGTTTTGAGTGGAAGTGTATCCAATGAATATGATCAATTCAAATGTGTTTAAAATTAGCACATCTGTGCACAGTTAAAAAGCTTTGCATCAGTTCCAGTGCATTTAACACTTCTGGGTTTGTTTTTTTTCTTTACAATTTTTGGTTAAAGATTTACTCTAACATTTGGATCTTACAGAATAGGCTTAATAAATAGGAGATATTAATGAGAAGACTATGAGATTAACACCCAGTGTGCACTCCTATAGGAAAAACCTGGATAATGGGACACCCTCCAATACAATATCCAGACACAGGACCACATAACAATGATGTTAGACAAGGTAATGTGCCATCTGCATTCAACTTTATGGAAAATAATTTTTTTCTTTCTTTGCCTTTTTCATTGTTTGCCTACTGTGGGCTATAGAGTCAATTAAGTAAAATTAATCAGCCTGTCCTGAGGTAGAATTGCATAGCTCTTTATTGAGAGTATGAAAATTAAGCTGTGTTGGAAGAGATGCAGGAGAATTGCAAAGACTACAGCTGCTAAGCATTAGTGAATATTTGACAAGGATTGTTTGGACAATCCCCCCTTTCCTTAAAACACCTTGGTTGCTGGCCAAGGCCAAACTTTATGCCAACTTTGTCCTTTGAACCAAAGCTAAAAATAGCCCACAGAGGGTTCCTAAAATGGATATTTTGGCTCCAAGAGATCCTGAAAGGAAATTCAACAGCCTAAAATATTTAATGTGTACCACAAGTAAATCTGTTTCATTGAGTTCCTATTTAAGTATTTCTTTAGTGTATTGAGGATTCTTCTACAATTTACTTTAAAATGCATACACTGCACTGGAGTTGCAAATAGATGCACAAAGACAATCCTCTGCTCTAGGGGTGATTTCTAAGAGAAACATTATCTTTCTTTTCCTCTTTGCAACATGAAAGACCAGTCCTGAGTCAGGGATGTTGCCTTCTGTTTTGGGAATAATGCTTCAGTTTGGTTTTGAGTGAGTCTTTTATAAGGTCAATGATTTTACAACAAGGTTTTCGCAAGTAATCTCAGCATGAATTTCTGAGATACATGTACTAATGTGGATTTGATTGGAAAAGTGGGGTCTGATCTCTACAGTATGCGAAGAAGTAGTCAGATAATTGCAAGAATGATATACCAAACATAATTATCAGAGCAAACATTAGTGAGATTAGAATAATTCTTAGGACCTAGATCAAGCTGTTTTCACTGTTATATGGTGATTTGTGGTACTATGGGAAATGCTCCTTGGACAATGGAATTTTTTTCATAGAATGAACTAAAAATGTTCACTGAAGCAATTATTTTTTCAGTTGTTTTGCTAGAAAGTAATTTGGAATTAAAATCATTTAATTATTTCCTTCTCACCTTAGGAGAAATTTTTACTGTTACGCCTGACTTCACAATCAGTTTCCTAGCCTAGGACAAATGGATGCTGTAGATTCCAGATTGCTACAGTGTTAATAAGCAACAGTTGGTTATTTCTCAAATTTCAGCTGATAATTCCTTTCTATCTGTCCATCCAGGGCTGATATCTGGGGTATTTAACTGTTTAAAACCAGAAATAGGAGAAAGCCTGGAAAGCAAGGCCATGGTTAACTCTCAGTTGCATAGTTATCTCTCAGTTCTGCTTCACAGAACAACCAAATCTTTCATATGCAATGAGCTGAGAAGAATATGGGAATCAACAACATAGTGGTTAAAGCAATATCACAGTAGGTTGTCCTCCAGATCCTCCCAGGCATGCTGTCTAACTTCTGCCCTACTGACTCTTACTTTTTGTTTTGGCTCAGTGGAGAGTGAATTCCATTCCCCAGGTATGAAACCAACCAACAGAAACAGGCACAGAACAGGAAAGGAAACCAGCATTTCTGCATGCCATGTGTGTACTCTAAAGAAAGAGCTACCTGAGAAGCCAGTATGTTTTCTTTAGTACTCTGTTTTGAATATACCTCTGAATTAGAACATGAGGGAAAAGTAGGTGGGAAAAAATGTCTGCTTTGTGGATCTAGAGAAGTCTAGTAGTTTCCACACTACCCTGAGTACATTCTTCAGCACCTGTGGGATTTGACTCACAAAACAATTGCTGCAGGCAGGTAGGTATTATGTCTCCAGAGGAGCAAATGAGAGTGAGTTGGAATATACAAAACCTTGTAAATAAGTGCCTAAAGGAAAATTTAGGAGGCATTTTTACATCATGATGTGATCACCACAGAATGCAGTGTTTCAGTATTTGTAGGTTCTTTTCAATGCCCACACTAGGTATAAATCCCAGTAGAGCTGTTTCTCCATATGATCCAAAGAAGTAGCATGTTTGCCTGGGAGCCACCTAGGGCAGATTGCTGACAAAGTAGGCAGCTCCTCTCCTTAGCTTGTAACTAGTATTTTGTCCTTCTCTGGGCTTTGAGACTTTAGCAGGCTCTTCTTTCTACTGCAGGTCCTAAGTCCAGCACCCTCTTTCAAAGGTAATACTCCCCAACTTTCCTCTAAAGACTGTTGTTATGGGGCTGCTATTTTCTTCTGTCCCTGCATTTTCGTGTCCCTCAGTCTGAATAGATTCAGATCACATTCTCCACCTTTCTGAAGGGTGCTCTGTGCATTACACTGTAGATTATTCCTGCCCAGCTGTAAATGAAATGAGGTAAAAAGAAGGGAAAGGCAAATTTACAATTTTAGGCAAGACAGACTGAATAAGAGACAGAAATGAATGTGATGTGTTGGACTCTGGAATCTACTGGACTCTTTCAAGGTCGAAAGTGAAAGTGACTTTTTTACAGCACTATGTAGATGAACAAGGTGTTTTCTCTAATCCATTATACTTACAACACTTGGAAATTCCTGAGTCCTTATTCTCTTCCGTAAATAACTTCAAGAAATATCTTCACAGAATATCACATGGTGTTATGAAATCACCTGAAAAAACTGGTGCTAAATGTTCTACAGGTGAGTCAGAGTGATGAATCTCTGAATGACATACAACTCAAACTATGAGTTTGGGGAGACTTTGTTTATGTGGTTTCTTCAAATCATTGTTACAAACAGAGAAATAGTTTTTTGTTTGTTAGCTTGCCATAGCTATGTCATAATTTAGGAAGCTGTCATACTTCTCGTCCAGATGTTGAGATGATTTTGGTAGGCACTTTTTTTGGCGGGGGGTGGGGGGTTGGGGAGGATTTTATGGTTTTATCAGACAAGAACAGGATTTTGTTCTGGTACAGTTACTGGAATTCTAACATGAAAAGCTTTTACTTACGTATATGTAGCAACTTCAGAGTGCTAATGAAATGGTTAGATATCTAATGTGCTTTTATTAATTCAGTTCCGTTTGCATTAACACCTAGTATTTGAAGCAGAATATGACAAAAATTAGGAGGAACAGCATCTATTTGCTAAATACCATTTTGCACTTTCAATTGGTTATACTTGTAAGAGACATCTGAAAAAAATTGTGTTTTCAGAATGCTGCAAGAAAAGCTAGAGGTCATGACTTACTTATTTCCTAAAATATGTCCTGTAGGGGAGAGACTGTGTGAATGTCTCCATGACAGATGCTGTCCAGATCATTTGCTAGTGAGTAAAACCCAGGAGAGTGAATGTTTGTGCTTTGGTCAGAGGAAACTGACTGAGAAAGGGTGTGTAATGGATTTCTCTTGGTCTGGAGTGAGGTGTGAAACTTGGTCTCAAATACAAAGAGTTACAGCAGACATCGGGTAGGTATGTTTGAAATTTGATGAATTTGGATACAAATCTCTGTCTAGACATAAATGAATCATTAAAATGCCTGGGAAAATCTCTGGAGAAGAGAAGGNAGCTGGGTAACTGGGACAAAGGGTATAACCACTCTAAAAACAATGTTTACTAGGATCTGTCTCTAGCCTTAAAGAAGAGAAACTGCATCCAGAGCAAGAGTTGTACAGATAAAAGAGACTTGTAGAAAGTTAGACTACACTGTTCAAGTGGAATTTTAATTACTCCTATGCTGCTAGAAATCTGAACTTCAGAACTCGGCTGAATCCCAGAGAAAGAAACATATTTGGAAAAATAAGACTGCTTACCCATGAGTGCTTAAGAACAAGTAATGACCCTCAAGTCAGAGGCAAGATGAGTCTGCTCCACAGGGAATAGAATAAAAATATTTTATAAAGTACACTTCAAGCAAAGGGAACTCAAATGAAACCACTAGCATCTATGATTGTTTCAGAAATTTGTGAGTGATAAATGATAATTGAGAGATTTATAGTCAAAGCATGTGTTTGCTTAGAGTCCAGAATTACATCAGTATTTCTTTTCTTCCTTTCTGGCTTTAATTTTGAAGACAGTTCCTGAAGTCTGATTTCAATTCTGTTTTTCCTCTGTTTAAGGAAGACTGGATGTTACTGGTTTAAATTCTCTTTAATGTTCTGTATCATGATTTTAGGGTGATACTCATCTCATATGAGATCCTGTTTTTGTCATATGATTTACAGCTAGGCAATGATCCATTAAGGTATCTATTTTCCAGACACCTGATAAGAGTACCACAGTATTGGCGTGGTATATGTGTTCAGCTCCAGGTAAAGAAACAGAAAGACAGATAATACTAGGAGAATAAAAGATCTGGAGACAAAACAAAGACACAGCTGACCACATAACTAATCACTTGTTCTGGAAAAGGACAATTAAAACGTATGAGACAGCAGAGATTCCTTCAAAACGTGTCAATAGATGTAGTTTGTTTTCAAAAAATCTAGTTATTAACAAAGATCTCTTAATCATTAGAATTATTATGCCAGATTTTCTCTGCTTTTCAATCAGTTTTCAAAATATATTTCTTTACATGAAATACTGTGGCAAAATTATGAAGGTTTCTGTAAGTTTTCAGGAAATACAGTTCTGCAAGATTTTTTTGTCTGTGTTATTAAAGAGAACCTTTAATCTGAACTTAAAATATTTCAAAATAATTTTAAAAGCTAATTGCAGGTGCACGACTGTTTGTTACATTATTTCAAACATTTCAGACATGAACCTTTCCTGACCATGGTGCAATGTAACCTGCTTCTCCTTCCAGCCTGCCCATTTGAAGAAAGCAAGGTGAAAGCCACCTGAGGAATGCAAACGGATCCAAGTCCCAATGCAGTTATAGAAGTGCATGAAAGCTGTATTGTTTTGACCCTAAGTTCACTGCACAGAGGCTGGTACAGGGCCTTTGCAATCCCCTTTAAAAGATCTAAATTTCCAACTCAACACGAGCATGTCACAAAATGTTTACTTCCATAAATTAGCTTTTACCTTGAGTAGTTTTGTCAGAAGCAGGTGAAAGGTCTTTTGTATTCAGAGCCACATGAACTTCACAGCTTTAGCATTTGAGTGTGTTCAAAAAAGGCTCTTGAGAAAAAATGTATCCATAATTCCCCATCCATCAGTAGAGGAAGAGTTTTGAGGAAAAAACCCCAAACTCATAGTAATAGATGTCCAGGATACCAACTCAGGATACTAATTCAGTATAACTAGCCTGTTAACAAAGCTGACTGAGTGCCTAAATTAGATCTTTAAAATTTTGGAGCATAAACTACCTCAAAATGTGCTAAAGAGGAATTTACAAGAATTGTCTTCACAAACTGAACAAGGTTATATGCTAGGCAGGCAGGAAGTGTACCAGACAAGAAAACACTGCTTTTAGGACACTCCAATAGAGGCATAAGCCATTCTCCAGTGTTCTGTATCTCTCCCTTCGTGATTTCCCTTTATTCAATTCAAACTTGAATAAGATCCTTTACCATTAAAATCAATGGAAATTTTATCAGGAGAGCTAATCTTGCCTTCAGGCTTTCAATTTCTGTCTTTCTTTTTGTCTCCCTTATGTTTTGTCTCAAAGCACAGTGTCAGTGCAACATCAGTCCATCTGTTCAAAAGTATTCTTTATATAGTCTGATAGTATAGTTTTTAGAATTTAGAAACTATGAACATAAAACTGAAGCTACTGTAAAAGTAAGCTGAAAACAAAATGCATTTATTGTGTGAAAATGTTTTCAACAGTAATTGCATTTTTACTTCTATTGCATCTCCAGTCTGAGGACCTCGAGATACTTTCACTTCTTATAAACACAGGAGAATCATGAATATTGATCTCCAACACGCTGTAAAAGTAGTTCCAGAATCCTATTCTACCAGCTATTGATAATTCTTGAATTTGAGCATAGAAAAGTAAAAAGTATAGAAAATATTCTTTTTAGTTACAGCAAGAGCTATTGTTTGAAAAGATATAGAAGATATATGGGTGAAATAACACAGAGCTAAAAGTCTGTGAGTCCTGGGGAGCTTGTGTGACCAGCTAAGAAATCAAATATACCAAAACTCTCAGTATGAAAGTTAGATTTCGATGAGGAATAAATTAAGGTGTGGATCTGACTATTCTCTTCTACCAACTGGAATAAACCCCTGAATCCTCAGAACATTGATCACAAGTCTGTATTTTCATGTTTTTGCTTAACATACTTAGTATTCTTACCCCTTCGAGTTTTCCTGTTACATCAAGAGATATAATAAACACTTTATCAATCACAGATTAGAATTTTAGAAGTAGCTCTTTCTTCCCCTTTCCTAGATTTTTTTGACAAGTTAAAGACTTTAACAGAAATTATTCCCATCAAAATAGCTGTTTGTAATTTTTGATTGATTTTTGTCTGCGTAACTGAAAAATTCCAGTCTCAAAATACAAAGATTTTCTTATTTCTTATCTTCTTTGCAAATTTTCTATACATTTTTTCATGGTGGCAGAACAGTCACAGATCTCTGTATTCAAATCCCTCAGTAATATTTCACTGACTAATGTGAAGCAACATACGTGTGCTAACTTCTTTGATCCTATTATTCAAAAAGAGTAACACCAAAAGCCCCACTCTCTAGACTCATTTTTGGTGACTATGTGGTAGACTCAGGATTCACTAATTTTCTTTGTGATCCTGGTCAAAGTTCTCTTCTTCCTGAAGAGCACTGAAGGAGATTAAAAATAGTAACATAAAATCATGAAGTGTTGCACTCACACAGTGAACTGGATCAGTCTTAAGGTATGGCAGAGATTTGCTGGCTTTTTTTTTATTGTGATTTGGGATTTTTTGTTGAGTTGGGTTTTTGTTTGTTTGTATGGACTTTTGGTTTTTGTTTTGTTTGTTTTTATTTGTTTGTTTTGTGTTTGTTTGTTGTTGTGTTTGTTTGTTTTTAAATTGAGAGCAATTTACAATTGATAATTTGTCAAGGGGCCTTAGGAAATTCCTCTTTCCGATAAGTAATTCAGGCTAATATTGATAATATTTCTCAGGAAAGTTTTTTTTCCCCAAAGTCTAGAAAACATTTTTTTTTCAGATGTGGCTGAAGAACACAGATATATGTCAAACATTTCTTGTTTAACACAGGATGAAAACATCTTGGTGAGATGTTGCCTGTATAACACACCCCATTGATAGGAATGTCTCTGGAGTGAGGACTCTGGAGTAGTCAGTCCAGGGATGCTGCACTCTAGAAATACAGGCATAGCACTACTGTTGGTATCATGATGTTAGAAGAAGTCGTCTTCATCAGACAGCATGGAGGTTGATTATCTGGGATATAGAGATTGAAACAATTATTCTGTCTTAAAAAATGATAAGGCAAAGGTATGATTTTCTATCAGAATGCCCAGAAGGGAGTCAAAAGATGAGGCAAAGCACACTAAAAAAGTAAGAACTATCAGTGAATGTGGAGGGCTAGAATATTGGATGTATGAGAGGATGCATGATGTTGCAATACAAAAGAAGAATAAGATTTCTTTAAAAAATGACAATATACTTTTAATATATAATTGAAGAAAACAATAGCTTGATCAATACGGCAGAACTGTCTTATATATCTGAATAACAGGAACACCAAAAATTGGGGGAAAAATAAAAAAGAGAAAGTTAAAAAAGAGAAAGTTAAAAAAGAGAAAGTTGAAATGTTTTCCCCATGATTACATTAAGATAAATGTGGAAAATGACAATAAAAATGGAAATTTTGATTCCACTCCCTTCCAGTGCAAGAAAGTGAAAGGGATCCTCAATGTATTCTATAACAGATTAAAAGAAGAAGAAATTAATTTATTTGCCTTGATTGTGAACTACCTGTTTATTTATTCCTTCAGCCCTGGAGGAACTTTTTACAGCCTTAAGTGGGACCTCCAAGCTGTGAACACACAGGCAAAAGGGGCTTGGAAATGTGATCTACAAAGAGGAATGGGTGGGGAGGAGGTGGCCTGAACTGCTCAGTAGGAAACATTGAGAAGAAAGAAAAGTCTTAAATCTTTGTATATGGTGATATTCTAGACATATGGCACAACACTACTGAAAACTCAGAAATCTGAATCTGTGCTAAGGCTAAGCAAGCAAGGTCTTTCAAAATACATAATTTTATAATTGTCACGTAATATTTTTGTGGATCTAGTCCATAGACAGAAAATAAAAGCAAATTTGGACGTTCTTGACTCAGCAGGGCTAATGACTCAAAGAATCATTGTCACCCCTATGTATGGTTCGGATCCGCCTCTGACCCTGTACTTTGCTCCCACATCATCAAAAGGTGGTACAGAGTCTTATTTTAATCAGATTTGGTGAAATACAAAAAGTCAGTACATCTTAAAAGAACTAGACAAAAGTTTGCATCTAAATATACTAAATATGTAGAGAGATAACACATTTATTTGGACCAGAACTTCTACAAATGCAAATGGTATGAATTTGCATATATAGCAATTAAATTTTATAGAGCTCTAAGCTATAAAAAAATGTAAGAGAAAAGTTAATGGAAGCATTTAATAAAGGACAATGAGCAGACACCATAAATCTAAGCAGGAATGAATATCAGAGAAATGTAGGCAATAGTTCTCTCTGTACAGGAAGGATTCCTTAATTGTAGGACATTTAGTAATGCTTTATGCGTCAAACGGCCCATACACATCCTAACAAATCACCAGCAAGTTTATACTAACATTCTTTTCAAGACAGTTTTGAAAAGTTTGGTAGGATTTGCAAGGCTTCTGGGAGCCCAAAGTAGATGGTTTAGATGCACATCTATTAGGGTGGCAGGTGTCTAATTGCCTTTTATAAGTGCTCTGGTTTAAAGGTAAACCAGTGGGAGAAATAAACCTGACTCGAGAAAGATTACAAGTCAGAGTTACAATTTACTACTTCCTGAATGAAGTCTTATTGACTTCAGAGAAAACCAAAGGGACCTTAAGAGGTCACCGACTCTATTCCTTACCCTAAACCAGAAGCAACCACACCTTAAATAGACAGATTTCATCTAACCTGCTTTTGAAAATTGGCAGTGGTTGAGGTTTTGTGTATGGACAATCTACTCCAGTGCTTAATAACCCCTATGAGTAGAACACTTTTCTAACATTTATAAAAGAATTCCCTTCCTATTATACATACCTTTTCTTTCCCCATGACATTAAAAAAAAACCCAAACCTGATGTATTTCCTTTTTACAGCTCTTTTCATATCTTCTCTCAGTTTTATGACCCCAAACCAAAAAAACATAGTCATTTTAATCTTTCAAAAGACATCTCAGTTTTGTTTGGGAAATGTTAAGTATGGCCTTCTCCATCGTCTTCCTATGGATTTCTTTCAAATGACCTGTTGGGGAGGCATTGGGATTTTAGTGGTGGACTCCTATTGTCTGCTCGTACAGAAACAGCACTGACCCTAGAGTAGATCAGCTCACCAAATCCAGGTCTTCTCCGCAAAGGTCCTGATTTTCATAGAAGTGGGAGTTTATAAGTACTCATCATTCTTTATGGCAGATAATGTTCTGTGTGTGTCAGATCATCCTGTAAACCCACTGGGAGGTAGGGGGAGGAAATCAAAGCAGGTGATCGAAGTATTGTTGAACTAGATACTTCTTTGTTGATACTCAGTCAAATATTAATTTTACAATGGAGGAGTTAAATTTTCCAGTGAAATGGTACATCACCATCAAATCTCACATGGTCACAAGGAATTTGTTGCTGTGTTTTCAAGTTAGGACTGTTCTAAAAGTGTTAGCTTTTGATTCAGGATATTCCAACTAAGCTAGGGTAGTCATTTCTAAAGTCTTTCAGCTGGAAAAAACATTTCCTTTTGCTGCTCAAGACACACTCCTATCCTGTCATCACTCTTGGTTCAACACTGCAGTTTCAAACAAACTACATATCTACAGAGTTCAGCTTTCCTCTTAGGTGGGGAAAAAGAAAAAAGATTTTTTTAAAGAGGAAAATGTCCAATGCACTTCTATTCTGGTCATAAAAGGAAATGGCAGTGTTTTTCTCTTTCCTCTATATTATAAGCATTGACATGCTCATTTTTTTGAAAAAATGTATTATAGTCAGTTGAATAATTTTTTTTTAAAAAATCCTATGCTTATCACCATTCTGCTTTAGAAGCAGTATGAACATTAAATCCTTTATTATTTCTATTAGCAGAACACAGATGATGGCACTTCAGAAAAACAAATAGATACCAAGTCTGGCTGGAATTTATACAGATGACTGTAACTCTGTGCATAAGAAGTGAATTCAGCTCTTGATAAGGGGCATCTTTGACAATAGAGGAATTTCTGCACTGAAATAGTGAAATAATTTCTGATTTTGCATGTCACCAGACATGCTTGCAAGGATATGTTATTTAGCAATCCAAACTGAACATATTGGAATGAGCCATCATTTTTTATGAGGCAATCTTTTAATAAGATGTCAAAAATACAAAGCAGCTTTTCATAGATCTTCAGATTAATTCATAATCATTTAGGAAAAAAATCATGCTGTGGATCTATTCAGAATATGAACATTTTCCTTATAACCAGGTTGCCCTGGCAAATGTAGACTGCAGACAGTTGCAAATAAACATGTAAGTTGGGTGACAGATTGGAAGGAGCAAAATGTATTATGACATTCATTTGCTGGTTATCTGAAGTGGCAATATTATAGGCCTTTACATAATGTCACTCCCCATAAATAGTTCACAGACCTTGATCTTAAAATCCTTGTTTGTTCCCATCAATTATTTCTATTTGAAAGGGTATTTCAGGCTCTCTCTTCTACAATACATAGACCTTTTTGTCTAGCTGGCAGTCTAAATGCAATGCACACATGTTATTGATATTCCTAGAAATGGCTCCTTTGGGACAAATTGGTTTTGGCTTCTGAATGATCTTGGCCATGTTGTGTGTGACTGACTGGGCTGACATAACATCATGAACAAAGTATCTTTCCACACTGCAAAGGCCAAAAGAGGCTTTGACAGTCTATTTGTTTGTTTGTCTGCTTCATATTATTTGATTGCCTGACATCTGTGCTCATCTACAGAACTGTCAAGGTTCCTGGGGGACACAAGTGTATGTATTTCCCATTTTTATTGTGGAATGGACCGCTGAATGGACTGCCAAAAGCTGCCTCTGAGACAGCTAGTTCTGAGCAAACAAGCCTACTGCATGCTATTGCTTTAATGCCATGATCTAGCCCTTGAGTATTTATTAAAAGAGAAATTTAAGAGTTTAAATAGTAACTGATAAAATTCAGCAACAAACTTTATGTTTCTGTAAGGGTTTTAACTTGCGGATTAACTGATTTTTACCTTCAAAGTTTCATTGTTCTGTTTGTCTTATAAATAGATGTGAGAAGATCAAATTTGAGTATTGAAAAGAGTATTTGTGTATATTTTTGTGGTATATGTGCCTACCTGCCTGTTTTTGTTTGTTTCGGTTTTTTGCCTGGCTCTTTTTATAGTGTTTGTGTATAGCTCCTCACTATTAGCATTTGAAAATTTTTCAGCATCAACTTTAAAATGGAATCATAGGTCATTAATCTTAGAATGCATGCTGAGAAGTAATCAATTGTAGTATTGCTTTATTGATGTTTTGAAACTCTTCCAGAAGAAGCCTTTGCCTTGTTCTATAGTTCATTCTGGTGGGATTGATTTATGCTAAATATATGTCCTTGGTTCCACAAAAGCTGCATTTTAGTGGTTGGCCGCTTAACTGTCTTTTATTGGCAGTAATAATAATTAAAAAAAAGGATGATATTGCTCATGAAAATACTACAGCCATTAGCAGAATCTAATTATTCTGATAAGTACAACAGAGTAATTAATAAGACATTGTAGTGATGTCAAACACCACCCACAAAACAGGAACATTCTGTTATATTCTCATGCAGATTTCACAGACTGAAGCCTTGTTTGTAATAAGAAAGAAAAATATTGAACATGAAACCAGCTTAATTATGAAGTAAAAGTGATTTCAAACTAAGACAATCAATCCAATTTGTGAAACAGAGTGATACAGTAAAATATTTTATCTTAAATTATTTTCTATGTAACTTCCATTAATCCCATAGCAAAAAAAAATGAATCAAGACAAACCTTTATAAGCTTCAGGTTAAGGTTTCTTTCTTTAGAGGCTGCATACCAATGACCTCCTAAAGAAAAAAAAAAGATCAATATGACAAAGCAAATGTATGCAGAATGGTTTATTGGAGTAGCAGTGCAATTGTGTTAAAAAACCTAAAGACATCTCTGGAGAGACAAACCTGTGCCAGAAGTGAAAAGAAGCAAAATTGTTAAATATTTTCAAGTATTTAATGGAGCCTTTCATTTGAAACAGAACTAGCTAAATTATTTATTGAAAAATCTAATTACTAAGTGTAGGTTTTTGAGCTTGGATTTACTTTCTTAAGTGACCCATATAACTCTCATGAAACAGGAAATCAGAATAATTCCAAAGATTGCAGAAATTACTAGGAGATATTAAAGTAGCAATTTCATCTGTCCATGTAATGACAACTGATTTTCCTCTGATTTACATTAGGGGGGAAACAGTAAGTTTTGTATATTAAGAGACAAAAAAAAATAAAGTAGTTCCTCCTGTTCCATAAGTGCTCAGACTTCTGTAATTCATGAAGGACAAAACACCTCCAAGAAACCAACAGTATGCACCATGGACTTGGCTTCCTCCTCTATTTATGTTTTGACATCAAGTAGTGTTTTTCTGACTATAATTTGTTGGGAGAAGTTTCTCACTTTGTGAAAGCATGAGTTCATGCAGACAAATGCAGCAATGGACAGCTTTTACTGGTGGTGGACTTGGTCTTCCAGAAGGTGCTATTGTGCATGCAATGCCAGTAAAAATGAGAGTAAACCATTATTAGTCATGATACCTGGAACTCTTTAGTATTACTTGACAGATGATTAGAACTCTGCTTAAAGAAGGTTACTTTCTTAATGAAAACTGGACTTGATATGTTGCCATTTCCACTACATTTTCTTAGTTCCTGGGGAATAAAAACAACTGTGCTTGTGTGTATGTGTTGATGTGTAAGAAGGAGAGAAAGGGAGGAAAAACTATAAAAAGCAACAATCAGTTGGAAGAAGTGAGTTCTGGGAAAGAATCTGAAAAAGGTGAAGAGGTCAAACAGAGTTCTTTCCTATATTCTGTTGAATGCATCATTTAAGGCATTAATTACCGGTGAGAATGAGAAAATAGGAAGAGATCATGTTTGACTGATCATGTTTAAATTACTGAGTCACAGTCAGGCATCATTACCACTGGTAAGTTGCTGATAAGTTACTGGTTCAACAAAGTATCAAGTATCCAAGATACGTGGAGAGGCTATGATATTATTTACAAAAGTGATTTCTTTTTCTATTAGGAGTTCCTCCATTATAATGATATAATATGTTCCCTTATGTGGAGTCCTTTTACCAGAACAGATTAAAAGATTGCAAAGAAAAATTCTGCAGCTTAAAAACGTAAATAATTGCAAATCTCAAAGACTATAAAGCCAAAGGATTTGAAACAGCTCAGTTACAGCTGTGAGAGGGGAGACACAGTGTGAGGACTCAGGGTGTGCTGACCCTGTGTCATCCCTCAGGGAGACCTGGAGGCCTGGGAAGTGTGCTGGGAATGCAATGAAGTATTTTGAAATTCAGCAGCATCTGCAAGACGTGATTTCAGAAGGAAGGTGTGGTGGAATGAGGTACGGACTTCTGCTGTGACTGACAAGGCCCACTTTAATGCTAATTGTCCAGGTTGTATATGATAGGTCACATCCAGAGGAGCTAAGCAGACAGAGTTAAAAACAGCCTCACGCTCTCAGCCGCACATACACAGGCCCTGGTGTTCCAAGGGGCTTATCTCCACTCACGAGTTATGGCACAGGCTGTTGCTGTCTGTGCATGCCATTCTCTCAGGCTGCATGCTCAAAAGACTGGCTCTGTCCTTGGTCAATAAATCAAAGCTTTAGATAAAACAACACACAATTAGTTAGATGACTCCCAGGCCTTTTGTTTTACTTCCTTCTTGTTCTCATGCTTGATTCATGCTGTGCCCGACAGGAAGGTAGCTGAAATTTAGAAAGGGCATGTTTCTACGTCCCTTGCCTTCACAGCTGGTTAAACACAGGTCTCCTTAGATGTTAGTATAACATAGTCAATAAATTGGGGGTGGGGTGATTGGATGATGCAGGATGATTGGAAAGGGAAAATAGTTCACAATCCTCCAGCACCTTACCCCTTTTTGTGCTTGCATGTGGCTTTTCACAGCCTGTCCTACTGCTGCTCAGAAGAGGAGCAAAGAAAATGTCTGTGTTTCTGGAACCCACCCAGTGCAGGGATGGATTGAGAAGGGAAGGAAGCACGTGGCACTGCTGTACAGAAATACAGAAAGAACAAGTAACACAGGTCCTTCAGCACTTAGAGGTAATATAACTGCATCAGAATCTAGGAACTGACTTTTCAGGGTGAATATATATACTTAGAAAAGCCAGGTTGGAAAAGATTAACAGGGTGAAGATGTGCTTTCAGCATGTTAATGCCAATGGGCTGTGCTACAGACCACCATTTATTTGTTTCCCTGTTGTTAGCTATTGCAGGTGTACTCTTATGCCTGCATTTTCATATCCTGCCTTTAACATAATTTATCTGGTTTTATCCCATTAATTTTTTCATATTAGTCCTGGCAAATGCATTAACTGTCTTGTTGGTTTAATATTTCCTCCTTGCTACAGGAAGATAGTTTTCAATATTTTGTGCAAAGATTAAAACAGTCAGTCAAAGTGTTTGGCTTTCTCATATTTATTAAAGGACAGTATTTAACTCATCTCTACAGTCCTGGCAGTTTTTCCTAGAAATACATCTTCCATTTGGGAAATCCTAACCTCTAGTGCAATAAATGCAATGACAGCCACCACAAAACATGACATATACCAAGTAAGGGAAAACTGTAAGAGGCCAGGTTTTGTTTTTATGTTATGGAGACAGGTTGTAATTATTGAGAGCTTCTAAATCCCACTAAAAGCTCACTATGCCCAGTTAGTTACAGTGTAACTCACTTTTCTTTCTCTCCAAAAATGCAGTAAACCAGATACTAAAGGATCCATTCTTCTATGGGCTGGGGAAATATAAGAAAGAAAGTGAAAGGGCTCATGGTTATTAGCAATAGTATTGACATTTAAGAATTCAAGAGTCTCTCTGAGGATCTGAACCCGTGTCAAATGTGAAAGGAAAGGGGTTTGTGAAATAATTTTATCCCTATAATGAAATCGCTGACATGAAATCTCCTAGCTGCTGAATTATTTAGAGGAGGAAAAAGCAGGAAGTAAAATCTTTTGCTGTTCCTAAAATAATTGCTTCTGTATTTTCCGCTTGCATATTTTTTTCTGAAAACATTCTATATCCACAGAGTCTGAGTGGACTTTCACCAGGTATAGGCTTTTAACAGCTTCTTTTATGAACTAAGTCATAGAGAAGGAAATAATGAAGATAGTAAACAGATTAAACTTGGGATACAATGCCCAGTAGCAGCAACCACTTCATCTTTTTTTGCCATGTCTGTTTTATGTGAAGGAGACCTCTAAGGGGTTTTCATTTTGATCAGCCTTGGTATCTCAGACAAAATTCTCTTTCTGAACTCACATAGGCCAAGTGAACCTTGCTATAGGACTTTCAAAAAAAAATTAAGTCTGAGTCCAGACTAGAGTGAGCTGAAATGTCAGATCAGAGCTCATGCATTTAAATGTCTGTTTATTGTTTGAATGTCTCTTTCATTTAGTCAGGTTTTGTCTAAGTGTAGTTTGTGAGTGTAATTTCTTTGTGGTGATGTGGTTATAACACGGACAAAGCTTGCAGAAGGCTTTTTCTCCATGTTTGGAAACTGACCTCACTGCAGGCACATGTGTTTAAGTTCAGCTGCTTTCCAGAATTTACCTAATTCAATCAGGACAATGACTAAACCCCTTTTACTACGAGACCCCTTTCACACTTACCAGTGAGAGTAACAATCGCTTCTGGCCTTATGTCTTTGCAGACATATTGCATTTGCCTTTTGTTTGTGTTCAAATGTCAGTGTTTATGACACCCTTGATTCTTCATTTTCTTCCACCCTGTTATGCTAAAAATTTCTTCAGTGGAGCACTGGAGACAAATATTTTTTAATAGTTTTATATCTCCTGTGCAATCTTAAACCTGTACACCTTCCCTCCTCAAACTCTCAACTTTTTTACTTCAAGGCCTAATTCCTCAATTGTCTGCTGATTGTTAACCTGTCTCTGTAAAGCGTGACTGGACATCTAACTCACATTGTGTCATGCCTTTTCCCCAGTGGTTGTCCACTGAATTTTCAATGGAGCTACAGGAAGCAATGACCAATAAACCCTTCTGGAAATACAATAAGAATACAGATATTTATATGGGATTGAGTATTCACAGAAGATACAGTAAACTCTTGACAGAATTCTGGCAGCCAGGGTGATTTTGCTTGGTATGACTCCATATACTCAAAAGGAAAGAGTACACTGTCCTGGAAGATTGCAAAACATTGATGACCAATCAGTTCTCATTTCTGATAAGTTATATATAATAGTTTTATTAGATACAGCAGTAAAAATGATTCTTAATAGACTTATCTGATATTCCTTTAGCGTGAAGGTGAGGAGCAGAAAAGGCCTTGACGGTATTTAAGCTATGCTAAGGTACAGCTAAAACTTTCCCATGTTATCAATTCTGTTTCCAGCAAAAATGCAAACCATAGCCCCATACTAGGTAATGCAGAGAAAATTAACTCTACTCCAGCCAAAACCAGCACACAGGTATGGTCCTTAAGCCAAAGAAAGAGCAGGGTTCGAAGAAGCATTCTGAAGAAGAAGCTGCAGTGAGCAAAATGTTCACTATGAGATATGAGCTGATATAGAAAACAAGGAGGCAGAGATTATAAAAAGATAATATTCTTCTCAATTAGCATAGCCTGTAAATAAACTGCAGAATTTCCTGTTGTAATTAGGGCCTAAAATAACTAATATTTTGTTTAGGGTTTGATGATGATTCTGTAATGGTCTTTCAGTCAGACCTTAGGATAAAAAAGAAATAAATTTCCTTTAGATGGAGCTTTGTAAATTCAGAAGAAGACTTTAGAATGGGACTCAGTGTGGTGACCCAGATTGCCCTTTCTAGTCCTGTTTGGTTAGGCAATTTTAAACAAATATTTACCCTCCCAGCAAATAATTCTTTGTTCTGTGGAATTAAAGACTGTTACCTGAGTGCACGTCTTTAATTCTCATGTTGCAGATGAGGACCATTTATTAAATCTGAAAAGTCTTTAATGAATTTAAAGGGCTCTAGTGGAACTGGGACAACCAGGAGGCATTTCATTTCATGCTCAGGTGCGTTGAAAATGATAATGTATGGAAAGTTTAAACTGCTACAATTTTTCTTCCTGCAATTTAGCTATTGTGCTGTGAACATGAAGAATTTTTAGGAACCATTTAATATCAGTATGCAGCCTCACATCACCACTTGGCTTTCTTATACTGTCTGAAGTGGTGAAGGTTATTCAAGTAGGCCAGTAAATGCTTTGTGATTTACCATCTCTTTTTCATCCTTTTCTTGCCAGGGTAATACAGCGTAGCAGCTACCTCACCCCCTGCTTTAATCATTATTTGATGTCACATGAAGTCATAGTAACAACAAGTCCAAGTTCAACATCTGTTGGCTTCCTCACAGCACACTAAGTGGCTGATGATTTTTAGCTGTTGGAAGTTCTTCTGCTTTCCTTTTTCCCCCATAAAGTCCAAGTTTTTTAGAGTTTCTGGTCTAAGAACTTTGTGGTTTGGGATGTTGGCACTTCCAGCTTCACATCTGATCTGGTTAGAGTGTCTATAATGCAGGTCTGGCTTTGTGCCTGTACTGGTGGCCTAAAATTAATTTTTAATGAGTGAAATGAAATATGCACTTATAAAATGAAATTCATCTCAGGCTAGAGCAGCTAAGATGAAACATGCCTTAAAACTACCCATATACCTATTTCATATTGTCAATTACAAGAAGAACCTTCAGCAATAAGGTCAGAGGTAGAAATCTAAAGTGAGGTCAGTCTAAACCACTCATGACATGTATCTGTGAAGCTTGATACGTAGGTTGCTCTAATGTCTCTGAATTCCATCTGAAACTCCTGACATTCTCAGATGTGGCTTCCATCTGGGTGTGCCGTCTCATTTCTAAGAGTTTTTGGTTTTTTACACCAAATGCCTTCAGGCCTCAATCAAGGGACAGAACTTTCGATTCTGGGACTTCTGTGAACACTTTGCATTTTGCCCTTTTAAAAAAGGGGTTAAAAATTCCACCTTTCATAGAGCTCAGAACGAAGAAAGCTCCTACAGACTGAGAACTAACAGCTGACAGACTGGAGTGGAGGAAAGTACAGTCTCTGCACCCACTTGTTCAGCTATGGCCCACGAGAGCTTCAAAGAGAAGGGCTTCACCAGGAGGTTCTGAAGCACCACCCACTTATTAAAAAATGGTCTTCTGTTTGAGGCTGTGTCACACCTCAATGCTAGGCAAAGGTGCCTCTTTGTATTCTTGACTGCATTTCACTTGATCCATTAGGGAAATCCCCACCAAACGGAATAAAATAATGATGGCTCAGAAATTACACTTTCTGTCGCTTTCTGGCATGCCACCTTTTGCTTTTAGTGCTCAGATTTACACAATGGACTGAGACATACATGAACCATGATCAAAAGCTGGGACATCTTTGTTGACAAATACTCCTGACTTTTGCAGTCACTGTTCTAAAGAGGGTGGTAGTTAAAATCTGTCCTATATTCCTATGTATCTGTCTAGATAAACTCAGCTCCCCCAGGACGTTTGTACAGCAGTAGTACTTCTGAAACCATCAAAAGTACTTGCTCATGATAACACCATCATAATACTTGTTCACAGAAATTACATGAGGTTCAGGGACATAAGTAATACTCTCATCACAAATGAAGAGGAAATCCTTTCTCTTTATACCCTCACAAATAAGGGTAAGAATATAAGTAAAAAATTTTATTAGGGACTTGGGTCCGGATAAACACCCTGCTTGCACTGATCATGAAATATATAGCAGAAGTATCTATCTGTCTGTCTGTCTGTCTGTATATATATCTCATATATCATTGTTCCAAAGCCTGTCCAATGACAACTGTGAAATGATTTGGACAATTTCAATATCTATACAGTAGAGTCCTCACACTGTGAACCATCATCACAGTCACCCCTAGATGACACCCAAACTGTTATAAAAGGCAGGTTCACCAAAACTAGAGGAAGTGAGATGCCAATTTAATTTCTGGTCTTGAAAGGTGGTCCCTTTGGTGCAGTACTGCAACAGTATAGTAGTACACTACTGGTTTATGCTGTGGTTCATACTATATGTATTAGCTTCATCGAGAATATATTGACAGAAAGCTTGTAATTTAACAAACTTTTGTGATTAGTAAGTTAGCAGGATTTAAAAGAGAAAGAAACACCACTGAAACAAATTAGAAGTGCTGAAACATGTAACATTTTCATGTTTTTCATATGAAATACACACACCATCATTCTGGAGTTTGTTAGTGTATGATACCAAAATTGAATTTTTACAATAATTTAGCAGGTTTTCTCAGATGTATCAGAACTACAGAACTGGTATGGCTGCTTAATTGGTGTCTTCTGCCATACTAACATCTATAAAGTAAACAGCATGTCCATAGATTTGCTGTTCATTATAGCCTAAACTAAATGATAATCAGTGTGTGAGACTCAGATGTTCAAAACCAGTTTTGTAATTTGCTTCAGTATTAATGCATTGCATCAGGCTTCACAACTACTTGGATCAAATTCATGTTTATATGTTTATACTGTAGCTCAGTAGTTAATGCGGTTTCAATCAGTGATGGAGAACATTACTAGATGTTATTCTCTGGTGTTTCATTGCTAATCCTCTTTATAACACACACCAAATATGCTATAGCATTTCTAGAGGAAACTTAGTTCTACAGTTCTGTAAGCATTTTTATTCTAATCTAATACTTCTCCTTCAATTGTTTTACTTTTCTAATATATTACCTTTTAAATTTACATTTTCAAGTCTTAAGTAGCTTTTTGTTGTAGTTATTCTGAGTTTGAAAGGCTCTGCTATTTTTTAATGCAAGCAAAGAAAAATAATGGACATTTTTCTAATTGGAAAAAATATTGTACCATTATTGAATAAACTCTTACAATGCCTTGCCAGACCACTGATGCAGGGGTCATTTGTATGACTAATGTTGTTTCTCATAGATACTGAGAGATTCACAGGCTACATTAGATTCCAGGGTGGGTCTGCACCAGAGATCTCCTACTTGATTAGGAGAGATGCATTGCTACATCTAGCAAAAAGAGGCAGTGATGTAAGTGGGGAATAAAGGGCAAGAACTTCATGCTGTTGAAGAAAATAGACAAAAGGGTAAATATTTAGATACACCTGCCTAGTTGGTTTGACATAAAAGTGCAGGAGAACTGGAAACCTTCAAATGACAGTAAATTGACCAAAGCAATAGCATAATCTCATTAAAAGGAATGGCACGGGAAGATGCAAAGCTGCCCAGGGGCTTATAACTGTTCTAGCACTATTTGTTCACCCTTTATTTAATACCACCATTAGAAAGCCTAATGGACTGTTTATATCACACTATTAGACATATGGCAAGATCTTTAGTAATTGGAGTGTGATATATAGTAATGGTCTATTGTTTGCTTGGTGCTACCTACAATCGGGCCAGTGCTGAATACTTACTTGTCTACTGCATATTCCAAATATAACGGCAGAGGCGATGGAGCTGCCAGAGATAAATGTTTGGGTGGAAACAGACTTTCCTGAGGCCCTAGAAGCTGAAACATTAGCTGCTTGTGTTATCTGGATTTTTTTTACACAGCGTGGTGAGTTATTTGATAATATCAGCTTGAGGCTATGCTTGGATCATGTTTCTTCAGAACACTGTCTGGCTGTGCCAGACAGAAGTGTCATTAAATATATATTACAAATGCTCCAGCAAATTAGATAATTAATTACAATTCACTTCTATAGGAAAGGCCATTTGATATTACTATTCTTTTTATGGTAGATTAGGTTTGATGATGTTGTATTACGATATTTTTTCTGTGCCATTAAAGCCTGTTACTGACTTTGGAGAAAACATATTTAAAAGCAGGGGATTTTATCATGTTTCAAATACATTTCTGAAGTGGTAAAGACATTAGCAATGTTAAATTTTCTTGCACTTCTTTTGGAAAATAAATATTGAATTTGTATGACTGAAGATAAATCAATAAAACTCTTGCAGAGCAATTTAATAAAAAAATTAAAAAGAAAAAAAAAGAAGAAAACAGTCTGCCCACTCCACAATCCTCATTTTTATCCAGTTAATTTTTGTGTCTCTCTAGAGTATGAGCAAATTGTAGGCTTAACTGACTGTTTATATTTGCTGTAGCAATGTAATAGAAATAAACAAAATATGAAAGTCATCTAATCCCCACAGCTGCCCACAATTCTAAACTCCCAGACAGTAGTTAATATTTGTTTTCTGATTTTTGCAATGAAATTAAATAAGGGTGTATACATAGCAGGAAAATTCCCATAAGGGCATGATCATGTTCTTGATGCCCATCTCCGTGTTGTGGGGCTGTGGGGCTGTGTCGTTGAAGGAGGAGGTCTGAGACTGTTTCTTCTGCAGGGTGGAAAAGCAGTTGTATTCCTTTGGGGAAGACCAAGGCAGGCTTCCAGCACTACTGGCTGGTAAAGAAGTAGAACAGACCTTGTGGAAGAGCCCCTTCTTTTTCTTCTTACATAAGTGAATGGAATCTCCTATCTGTTAGAAAGTGAAGCAAAGGACTGTAGAGTTTTGGACATGTAATATTCCATTTATTTTTAATATAACAAGGCAATATCTGTGCAGAACAATAGTTTGCCTATGGATACCATCCTTTGACATCAGTGAGGGATACAACTTGGAGAAACTGAGTCTTCTTTCAGAGCAATTTAATCTCATTTCCTGTCATAAGATTTCTGCTGATAGATATGCAAGTCATAAGTAATTAAAAGGTCATGTATGACTAGAAATTCCTGAAGTATAGTATCTATGGGGATTTTGTCTATGAACAAAGGGCAGTAAGGAAATGAAAATGATTCTCTTAAAAGTGAAAAATAGACTTTTTCAGTAATCAATAAGCAGGAGAAATCAATACCAAATTTAAAGAAGAAAAATCAATAGCACTCAAAACATGTGGCTCCTCTTTTGCATAGATTATCCTACTATAATGTTTTCTCATCCCGTAGCTTGGAAAATTCCTTCATGTTTGCATATAAGTTCTTTTCCATCAACAGTGCCCGATTCCCTTCTCCAGCTGTATTATTGGGATACTATGGATATGGATTGGGAAAAAGATGAGATAAACCATACATCATTGCCTCCATTTCTGCCACAAATTGTAAAGGAGAGCTGTTCAGGTCTTTTTGCAACAGTCATGCCTCATAATGATTATTCCATCCCTTCACAATAGTGTAGTATGAAGGTTTTTTTGCTTAATAATTCCCTTTTACTGAAATAATAGCATCAAAATACAAATTACTTATCAGTGATTTTTCTAATATTAGAGTAAAATTTAAAACATTGCTAAATAACTGGACAAAAATTATCATTGATAAATCAATGTTAGAGAAGGATCTTACAATGACAAATTACTGGGAAATAAAATAGTATGAAAAGCAAGACACTTCATAAAGATGACAACTACTGCCTACTGTACATAGGAAAAAAGAGAAATTGAAACTAGAAATCAAATTGATTTCATTATTTTCTCAGTGAATATGTGTAACTGAAAGTTTCAGCAAGGTCTTAGTCCCATTTGCCACATAGTGCGATGACTCTGAGCAAATGGAAATAACTGCAGGTTTATGAGCTTTCTTTGTTACAGCTCATCAGCACAGTGAAAATTTTATTGTGGATCTAAGTAACATGAACTGAAGCTAATAGGATGGCTTAAAAACCATTTGCAATTGAGATACATTTTCTCCTTCATAAAGATATCAGTCTGTTCATTTTTGTCTTATAAATGCTTCACTCAAATACATTTATTGTTCTTGACAGGTGAAGGGGTGGAGAGTGGACAATTTCTTACACAATTCATTACAATCACAATAAAAAAAATAAATATTCAAATATCCATTACCAGAGAGTGTTAGAATCAATCAATTTCAAGCTTAACGTAAAATCCAAAGCAATTCACTAAAAGTTCACTCATAGTGCAATTTGTTTCTATCAGCATGGCTATGTCTCCTGTGAAACATCTTGTAAAACATATGTTGCATAGAGGTATAGAACTTCTCAACTTTCTGGATAAACAGTTCTCAGACATGTAGTTCCCATTAGGGCAAAGTGGGTCAATTATTCATAAAACTGTACAGTTGTCATAAGGAGTCTCCAAGGCTCATCATAACTTTTCAAAACAAGGCATTTATTAATAAAAATTTAGTTTGATATGTAGAATAAATGGTAGACCTAAACATTTTCATATACACTTTGCAGCATATATCTAAAGAGTAGAAGTACACAAAAGAATAGAGATGGTCAAGGAAGTCTGTGAAACTGTGGTGCTAAAATGTGAGAAGCCTTTTGAAGGATTTCTGTTTGAATAATGTGGAAAAATTACTCCAAAGTCAGTGCAAATACTCCCATTGTAAAGAAGTAAACATATTGATTCCTTAATATTTTTATTCTCTCCATTCCTCTTTTGCCACTTAATAATTATCTATCTCAATTATCAGTTGTAAAATGCACCTTCTTTCTTCCTTCTTACCTCTGCCCCTGTTCTATATCATCTTTTAAGGTTTCAGTTCTTTAAGAGCCTATTTTTTACTAGAAGTTCACCACCTTGGATTCCTTTTAGCTTTTCAGTATTTTTTTCAGTGTGTGATAAATTTAAAGTGGATAGTTATATGCTTACTTTGCAAGGCAGCCTATTAACCTCTTTTATTGCAGTGTCTTAATGACTGAGCATAGAGTCATAGAATCACCGAATGGATTGGGGTGGAAGGGACCATAAAGATCATCTTGTTCCAACATCCTTGCCATTGGCAGGGACACTTTCCACTAGACCAGGCTGCTCAAAACCCCATCTAACTTGGCCTTGAACACTTTCAGGGATGTGGAGTCCAAAACCTACCTGGCTTACCTGTTCCAGTGCCTCACCGCCCTCTGAGTAAAGAATTTCTTCTTAATATCTAATCTAAACTCTACTCTCTTTCAGTTTAAAGCCACTGCCCCTTGACTAAGGCCCTCTTATGCCTGCATTTGTCAAGTACATGACTGATGGGAAAAAAGACCATCTGTGTTTCACAGTTCACTACACAGAAAACTCTGTGCTCTCACATGTAGCAATTTATCAGTTCCTTCTTGCAACTAGGGGAAGAAAATTTTGTTGAATGATACTCCAGTTATAAGGCGATGAGTTTTTTTGGAGGGTGAGGGGGTGTTCCTGGTTGTCCCACAGATTTTGAGTTACCTCTTTTCTCAGAGAAGCTGGGATTTTGTATATCTTCATATGCTGCTGCCAGCAGAAGTCACAAGGAATTTTGAAGATGGTTATGAAGCAAATAGAAATGAATTGTAGTTACACAGCACTTCACAATAGCAACAGAGCAATGTACACCTGGAGATATGACTGGTATTAATGACAGTACCTACTCAAACCATAGTTAGAACTCACCCAAAGTCATGTTCCCATGCTGGTCACCAAAGATGTCCTCCTGTCGTTTGTTTTGTAGCATGTATACGAGTCCAAGGATTAGTACGAAGACAGCTTTTGGTGTCTCCTCTGTGCTGCTACTTTATATGTCTTCCTCATTACCTGCCTTACACTTCCTTGACTACTATTCAGTAATTAATGACAGAGCTATGAGAGTTAACAGACTGTGACTGAAATGTTCTCTCAGTGATGGCAATTAGTTGCCAACATTGTTCGTGCTGTACCTGCAATGAAGATGTTGTACTTTTGCCACAATGGCACCTAAATCTTATCATTCCTGCCCCTGCTGTTCCAAAATAAGATATCTGCAATAGACTTTACACAGACTCAGGTATTGACATACCTGGAAAAGGTCCAGATTATATTCTTATGAGACACTTGATTACAAATTTTTGCAAATGGGTAAGTAAAAAGAAATTGAAGACAATTTATGTCTCAGTAATGAATATTTATAACAGTATTAGGCTTTAGCAGTATGTTCCCTCTAAAACATATACATTTATCATTAATGATTAAAGAAGTAATCTCTGTTTTCATTGAATGAGGCACATCTCCACTCTTCATTTTTCAAAGAAATGTTTGAAAATGTGAATCAAGTGTAATAAATGGGATGTCACTTGCCTGAGTCCACAGAGACTGAAATAATAGCCTTGACATCAACACCATGACCCAGGTAGCACAGAACAACATTAAATGCAAGACATGGTTTTCAAGGAAGTACAACAAGGGGAACCGTGTCTGGTTTAGCAATGCAGAGCGCAGCGGGCCCTGCTTTCCTGCACATGCAGTGCAATTCACTTGCTAAAGCTTCTGTGGTGTTTCTGTTGCCATCTCTACCTCGGTGGGATGAAATGCAGCAGTGGTTTAGAAGAGGAGATGGATGGCTTGCTGTCATGTTTATTCAGAAAACTGTCACAGGGAACTGTTCTTTACCTGAGTGACAGAGAGGGTTTATGACCTAGAGTTACAAGAACAAACACATACTTTTGTCTCCAAAATATTGTAGAGGTCAGTATGCATCTTTGTGGCTTTAAACAGAAAGTTCTGCCACATCCAAAAGGAGGAGAAGATAGTTCAAAAGGCAAAGGAATCTTTGCATGACAAACCTTTTACATCTACCATTGGTCACAGAACTGAGAAATACAAAAAAACCACTATTTCATAACATGTGAGAGCTTAATAAGGAGACACTTAACAGGACAGTGTCGAAGGATTGAAACAAACCACATGGATATAAAGTATATTTATTTCTATGGTTGCCTAAAGTCCAAATTCCTTTCTGAGCGGAGATCACAAGCTTCAAGCCCAGAACTTGGGCTGGGAAATCAACAGAAAATAAAAGAATAAATGACCAATCTTATGTACAAAAATTATGACACATATTTTTTTCCTTGCTAATTATTATTTTTTAAAAATTGTAATTTATTTACATTTATATGAGGAATGAATTACCAATACCACTGTATTAAAATATATATAGGTATTATGAAACTAATAATTTGAAATACGTGGTTCGTATTTCAAATCATCACAGACCCTAGAATTTTGAGGAAACCGTTTAATTTTGTATCCTACAGAAGAAGAATGGTAGCAAGTTTCACTAAGAAATAGAATTGCATGAAATAGATTTTTTTTAAATTCATTATACATCTGAGAAGTTTGAGTCCTATGTGCAGTGACTTTGTGAGTGGAATTGGATTGGACAAGTGGCAGCCTGAAGATGATGATCTCTGCATCTGGGGCAGATGGGCAATGACATAAGAGTAACATCTGCAATGAGTAGAACAAAACAGATTTTGTAGCAAAGAAGGATGTGATTTACAGCTTTCATGATGCTGACAAGCTTTGACTAAATGGCAGATTAAGTGCACATTCAAACTGGATTTCTCAACATGGAATTCTCTAGACTAAGGCAAACATGGATGAAAAAGGGTGACTTTCTGAATCTAACTTGACCTGGGAGCAGAGTCTTGCATGAACAGTCACCTCTTTCTCTTCCGTCTTTCTTGACATGTAGTTGCTCAGATTTTTCAGTTTCCTAGGGATTGCTGACTGTTTGAGCAGCACGAAACAAAATGTTTAGAAAGGTTTAAATTCAGATTTTCAGATTCATAGATATGTTCAGTGCTGATCTGAATTATTTTGTTGGTTTTGTTTATTGTAAAAAAGATTCCTCACATAGACTGAATTTGCCTGTTTCTGCCATTCATATCCAGCACATAAACTATTCCTTCTTCTGATCCCAAGTTTATCTGTGCACATGAATTCTACACATAATATATGTTAACGTGAGAATTATACATGAAGTCTTTGTCTGCTAGTTGGGCAGTATCCTTTAACTGGAAGTAAGGCCTATTTATCCCTAATTGGACTGAAATAACAAGAGGGAGTCTAATAAACCATTCTGCATAAAGTGGTGGTGCAGCTGTGACTAGTACAACACAGCAGACGTATTTACATATTTATAGGGATCTTTCCTTCTTGCTTAAGCAGGTTTTAGATTTTTGGTTGCGTGTACTCAGAACTGTATAAATTCTGCAGCATACTTCATAGGCCAAAAAGTTAGACCATAGCAACCATAAAACCAAATCCCTCTCTCTACGAGAGCAAGATAGGGCTATGATTAAATGTCCTAGTAACTTCGTGTACACTACACCAGCCACAGTATGATGGGAGTTTATTCACTGCTTGAGATACAATAAAAAAATAAGAGAAACAACATAGCTCCTCTGACAAGAAAACTGAATGATATCTGCTAATTAATACTAATTTCTGTCACCTGTCATGAGCATGCTAGTTGGATGTTTGACAATGGCATTTGTTAAAATTACATAGACGAGCCTGCAGGAGAAGCTGCAAAAAAGATCTTGGACAAAGGATGTGAATTCCAAGGAGATTGCTTGATAGATAGATTTTTCATGCAATAAACTGGGATGCTTCAGCTAATAAAAAACAGAGACTTGAGCTTGGGGGTGGAGGGAAGGCATAAAATGCAATTGCCTGAGAAGCCTGCAACAAATTCTGGAGTTGAAAGAAGAGAAAAGTTGTATACGAGTTGGTCCCAGCTAAATGAAAAAATGCATTTTTCTGTTAGTTCTTTTGTAAGGAATAATTAACATTTTAATATACTATTTATTTCCATCTCACAGAAGATGCCAAAAAGTTAGTTTTAAAGACTATGCTTAGAGTCAAGATGTTATTCAGTCTGAGTTTATGTTATGTGTGGGTGGTATTTTAATTTTATTTTAATGTGCTTTTAACATAACTGGAGCCCCCAGGATTCACACAGAAAAATAGGCTTCACCTTTTCTTCAACATTTGGTTACCCCTATCTCTGTGCTAAACTAGATCAAAAGACAGTTGACTTAACTTCTTTAACGTGATTTATAGTCATTGAAGCATATTGTTGTGTTCTGGATAAGCCTCCTTACTCTGCCATTTCACTTTTCGACCTTTAACAGCTTTTCCCACTCTTCTGAAATCAGAGTCTGTTTCATGTTAAAAAAGGCTCATGCACTTTAAAATCCAATTCAAATTCTCACATACAGATCCAACATGCAGTCTGAATTGCATTTTTAAGAGAAATGTCACACTTCCATATTAAGGAAGGACTTGTGCTGAGTTTTATTTGGGGATTTGAAATGAATACAGATCATTCCTTTTCAAGTTCAGCATAATATTGCGGAACTGTGACCTTTTAAGTGTTTGCTATTCTGCTTTTACCATGCTATAGGCTCTTAAGATCTGTTTACTCCTTAGTAAATTTTGGTTTTCCTACTAGATTTCTTGCTCTTAGTGACTTGAACGTAAAGAAGGGGGATGGAGAAAAGGGGTGGTATCTTCTTTATAAACCTTCACTTCATTCTGGGAGTCCCTGCAAATCAACAAGATTATAATACTTAAATTCCACAGTTTGTGAATGATTACTTTCCTTCTCTAATTTCTCAAAAAACATACGGAACTTTTGCCACGTAAATTCATGAAAAGCTTCCTGCATTAAATAAGTTTGCCAGAAGAGAGGTGCAGAAGAAAAGGTGGCACCTTTATGAAAGTAACACCAAATGAATAGCAAAAAATCAAAACTGTACAATTTTTGCATTTAACTTACATTTCGGTTTCAATAGCATCATCCATGCAACAGTAAGAAACTCATGTTGAGTAGGGAAAAGCCGTAAGTTGGGGCCATACCTTAAGACAATTCAGTGAGCAATAGAAATAATTCTTTCTCATGGAAACAGGTGAAATTGGACACATGGGAAGAGTGACAGCAGTGACCTGTTGAGATGTTTCTTCCTGAACTGGATTCAAAGGCCTCGTGAATTTGATTCCAGCATATTTACACTGGAAAGGGGGTGGGGGAAGCTGTTTCATAAGTGTAGATCATTTTTTTCAGTAGCATTGGAAAGCTTCTGTCTTAGAGTGCAACTTTCATGCTCTTCAGGACACAATCAAAACAACTCTATGAAGCAAAACTTTAGAAAATGATTCATCTATCATTTTGAAATGTGATGATAAATTTTAAGTAAGGATATTCAATTGGCTCTCTATTTCCTGGTGGTGAAGTTCTTCAATATTATTGGCTATGTTGCACTTTGTGATATATATTTAAGAGCAGAGGACATGTTCTTGGAATTGTAAGTTAGCCATCTGAGCTTTTCATTATTGTGAGTCATATTTTCAATGATAAGTTATTTCTTTGATGAATATGAATGCTATTAAACTTTTTTGTTTCCACACAGTCTCTTCAGGGCTGTCTCAGGATTCCTGATGACATCTGTTATATTTTCATTTTATTCAAGTAGTGGTAAACTATTATCTTACTAGGGAATAATTTCCATTTCTGTTGCTTTTATTTTCCTCTCTATGCACCATACTTTTTAAGAGAACAATTATAATATTACAAATCTGCTGATTTGTTTTGAGATCAGACAGCATATTTGTTGTCTAAGTGTTGTACAATTGCCAACCAGACAGGAAAAAAATTATTTCTTAATTTGACAAGAAATAATCTTGTAGTAAATAAGCTTTATATTTGTCTTTTGAGGAAGACTGCATGGTAATCTATCAGATCTTTGTAATTTACCACACTTGTTTACCAGACTGTGAAATTTGGACCTTTATCCATTTTTAGCTACAGAGTCACTCAAACTTCCCAAGATGCTGCTTGGCACCCTGCTAAATTTGAGGTGAATTGAAATTAATACTGTGAACGCCATATAAGACAGCCATATTTTTTCCTAGTGGTGTTACTTTCTAACTAATGTGACAAGTATCTAGCATTCATAAATCTCTCTTTTTGTTTTGTTTTGTGTTGTTTCTGACATAGGAAGTCAAGAAAAAATTGACAAGGGTGAATTCAGGCATCACTTGTATATTATTTTCTGTCAACTTTCCAATGGAAGTCCAGTAATCTGTTGCAGAGGTCATATGCCCTTACCAAAGTGCAATGAATGGCACTGGGAAGTTGTATCAAAGCAAATGTTCATGGGTGAGCTTGACTGTACAGAAATTTTAAGAAGTGAAAAAAAATCCATCTTATTTCTGTATACTGTCTTTCTGCTTTTATCGGTTTCTTACCCTTTCAAGGCAATGGAAACATCATTTATTTTTCTCCATTTCTTCCTTTAATACCCTTTCTCTTCCTTTTTCTGCTGCCTGCAGATCCATCTCAAATTTTCTCACAAGAGTGGGCAAAGTGGAGGTCTGCTGCCTCACAGGCTGGAACAGCCTCCCTGCTGAGGGAAGGGAAGGCTTTACTCCCACCTTCTCTCAATCCCTATGATTCTTGCAGCTATAGGCCTTATATTTAGTTACCACCATGTCGGTGGTCAGGTCTGCCTGCTCACTTTTTGCAGTCAAGGGAACTGTCAAGTCTTTGTCATCAGAGAACTCATGCTGAACAACACACCTCCCCAGGGACCACTACTAACCAGCCAGCTATCCTCTACTTGGAGAGATCTTATTTTCACTTTTCAGTATCTGATTTTAACGTTCTGTCAAAAAGCTTTTTAAAGTATTTTTGCTTTCTATGAAAGGTATCTTCTAAATTATATTTCCACACAGAAAACTTCACTTTCTACACTGTAAATTTCACAGCAAAGCCCATGTTTACCAAGAGCTTCAGACTGCTCTATTCCCAGACTCTGAACATTAAATCTCACCTTGCATCTTGCCTTCACAAGGGTCAGGACTCCACCTCTCCTCTCCTGCCCTGCATGGATTCTCTAGGTGCCTGGCTGCCTGTCTTCTCTGTTGCTTAGCATATCCTACACAATCATTTGGTCCCTCCTTGAGTGGTTGGAAATGACAAATTTGCAGCAGCAGACCTGCCTCCTGTTGGTGCAGCCCAGGATATGCTCTGATTCTGCTCCTCACCTGTTGCACCCCCCTGGAACGTTTAGGCATGGTTGTCATGCTTTAATAACACACCTGGTCTTTAGTATGCAGAAATGAGCACTGTACAGCATCTACAAGGGATTTCAAGATAGAATGCTTTTAAAAATTTTAATGGATAATTTCCTAATAGTACAATGTATTGTTCCCCCAAAGAAAAAGAAAAATCACCCTTTGAAATCTAGTTTTCTTAAAATAATATTACAAAGGTAAGTTCTGGCTGGTTTCCATGGCTACCATCTACTGTACATCAGTATTTGCTGTGATGAGCATTTTAAATGGCCCAGAGTGAGTCCTCAGAACACAAATTCACACCGGTGACATATCATGCGTCAATGTCAGAGAAGCAGTTTCTGCCACTGATTGTGACATTCACATTTTCTGTTACAAAATACTGAATAAATTAAATTAAAATAATATTATATTTGAGATGCAGTGCAGTTAGCTGAACACTGAAGTTAGAAGATGGCACAGTAAGAAAATAAATGTTCCCACCTGTCTTTCTTTTGAGAACAGATAACACAGAGTTTTCTAATGATAGAGCTAACAACTATGATCTATACTCAGAAAAAGGCACTGTAGTACAGTTTTGTTACAAAGTTATGCATACATATTTGCTCATGTTTTAATTACAATGGAGAAACTCTATTTATAGTGGCTAGATAAATCTCTAAGTCTTTTTCCATGAAGTTCTGTGAAGAATAATGTATTCTAATCACTGCTGACAGTACCTGGATAACACACATTTTGCCATAACACACCTTTTCCCCTGGTGAGGCACAGATTACTTTATTTCTTAGACTCCAAATTATTAGAAGCCTTAAACTTTATTATTTTTTCCCCACTGGCGGATGTTTTGAAATGGAAATGAAGCAGCAAGATGAATTCAGTTTAGGAATTTTGCAGATATTCATGATTGTGCCTCTTTACTCTTAGAAAAAAAGTATCTTTCCCCCCATGCCTTACTATCTGTCAAGTTTTGAGAATTTCTCTTGTGCACCTCTAGTGTTTTACTGTGCTCACACAAGCAGAAAGAAGAGTCTTCTCAATGCTCACTGCTTATTCTAAGTATCTGACCATCATGAATCCACTGTAATTTCATTAAAACAGGACCAAGCATAATATATTTACTAGTATTCATAGAGATGTCTAAGGCAAGTGCTGGGGAGTTATTTGGTGTTGGGTCAGCACTAATAAGAAAATGATTTAGGTGAAATACTGAACAGTAATGAACTCCATATTAGGCAAATTGGATGCTAATGTTAACAGCATGCTTTTTTAATATTAATATCTGCAATAACCCGCCTCATTTCTTTTTCAGCCATAAAGATATTTCCCATCATGAAAAGATTTGCATTGCTTTGACCTTTCCATGTCAATTAGTGTTCCCCCTTTTTCTCTTATTAATTTGCATCT
This sequence comes from Campylorhamphus procurvoides, assembly GCA_013396655.1. Classification (NCBI taxonomy): domain Eukaryota; kingdom Metazoa; phylum Chordata; class Aves; order Passeriformes; family Dendrocolaptidae; genus Campylorhamphus; species Campylorhamphus procurvoides. Next base: position 1,126,879 of record WBMV01000457.1, read on the forward strand.
AATTCTTTCAGTTTGTCAGAAAATGGAGGTCAATGTCATCTTAAATGGCTCGCAAAAGCTTTTACCAGTGATTGTTTGGACATTCAATACACAAAAAACTAACAAGAATATGTTGAACATATTAAGTGGCCAAATGATAAAATCAGTAAACATATTAATGACACTTAAGAGATGGTATCTCTGAATACTTGAAATCGGATGTCTCCGAAAATGAGTAAAATGGGGCAAAAGAAGAGTGGAGGTTTGAAGCATGACTAACACCTGACTACTGAGGGCCCCAGGAAGAGGCTAAGGTTTGTGTGCCCTGATTCCTATACCCACACACTTAACTTGAATTTCTACTCAGCATCATGGCTGCAGGAAGCTGAAGAGACTGAATTACTCCAATTCTTCTATCTAGTACAATGCAGAATTTGGAGGGAAAAGGTGGCAAATAAATGATAGTTACCTGCGTAAGGGAAACCTCATGTGAGAGGTTAGGTTGCTGTCACCGTCTTCTCCCACTAAATGCTTGCAGAACAAGTTCTCATGAACAAGAAACCCCATCTTCCTGAGAAAGATTTAACATAGCTAAACTCCTTGAGAGGAAATAAGTTGGAGCTTTGTTAAAAAATCACAGGGATCACTTGAGGGCTACAAGCTGTCAAATGTAACAACTATGAATGAACATGTTTGCCCAGAGCCTGGAAACCCCTGGTAGAAGCTTGTGCTCTCATTTACCATATGGTTCCAGGCAGTTGCAATTCATCCAGGCTAGTGTTTTTGACAGGCAGCCAGATATGTTCACGCTTCCTTCTCCGAGAGGCTTTGGAGCTGAATGCTAAGCAGTGAGCACCATCACTCCACAGTGCATTTGACACTATCATTCCCAGTGAAACTGTAGTTTTGAATAAGAATAAAGAAGTAGACAGGGATGTGAAGAGCAGCTCAGGTAATGACTTTGATCAAGACAGAATCTATTTACTTACAGGGACAGCTACAAAGTCGACACAGTGCTAGAGGTGGGGAACTGCCTTTATTTTAATACATACACCATAACACTGTGCGACCCTGGCAGGTATCTGTGACTGAAGTGTTTGTAGGAGCCAGAGCTCGATGTGAACTAGATGTGTTTCCTAAGACAGATTTATCAACCTCCACAAGCAGTTGTGAGTCTTGTCAAATCTATTGGTGAATAAACATGCACATACTATACTGTCACTATTTGCTAAATTGATTGTGTCTGGGAACTGAGTTTACAGCTACAGAAAGTGATCTTATTTTTGTCTTGCATGCAGTGGTGCCTAGATTACACATCAGAGATAAGTCTGCCATTCCTTGGGCCAGTGCCTTAGATAAAAATCTAGTAAATCTAAAGTTTTATTTTATGGTGGCTTTTTATGTTTCTACAAGTAAATGTCACTACTTAGATATATGTCAGATAAAAAGCATGATCTGCTTTGAAAACAGATATTAAAAAGTGTGAGAAAACTTTCCTCACCTATATTCAGCCCAAGTTAAAAAACAACAAGCAAAATGTCAAAATTCTCAGTGATGAAAGAGACACATATGTCCCACTTGAAGTCTTTAAAACTCATACGTGTTTTCCAAATACTTCTAACAATCTTTTTTATAAAATTTGTCTAAATAAGCAATAAAAGCAGCAAAACCAAAACCAGCAGTGTGCAAATGGTTTTCAGCTGTCAGAGGGGATTAATGGGAATTCATGTCATTAATGGAATAATAAGCAATGCACATGCATGTGTGTGTATGTATAATGCATGCACACGTGTATACAAGAATATATATAACAGCTATGCATAAATGAGCTGCTTTTAGAAGTAGAATTTTTAATATCGCTGTTATTAATTACATAGCCCGTAGAGAGCTGAAGACATTCCAGGTAATAGCAGTTTCCCCTTGAGTTTGCTGAACTTCAGGCCTGACCTTTTCTCCAAATGTTTTCTGAGCAGTGACCAAGAAATTTGAAGAAGAAACAGGTAAAAAAATATTAATGCAAGGCTAAACAGAGGCAAACACTATTTTAGTAGAGTTATCAAGACAGACTGTAAGGGTTTTAATGCCTCAAACTAGATTTTATCACATCTGATGGTAATAATTTACTTTCAATAGACTTAATGGCCTAAAGTATTATGCCATTATCATGTCAGTGCTGTATGAGGAAAGACTGCTAGTTTGAGTGCTAGCATCAGCTTAGTTAGAAGAGTTTCTTTGAAGACTATTAGGTAGTATGCTGTAGAAAATGATATAACATTACTTTTTATAAGGGCATAAGAAAAAAGAACTTCAGTGCTGTCTTAACAGCCATTTCCTAATTCATGATCTCTAACATATTAACACTGAATATTAGAGTGAGTGGGAGAAGATTAGCTCAGAAATGGGAAAGAATGAGAGTTTATTTCAGATTAAGAAGAAAAACTGTAGAAAGACTGGGTGCAGATCCTCTAGATCTTGCGGATATCTTTTATGAAGCAAGAATTTGAGTATTTTTATTTTTTAAATAAATTGACTCTTTTGTTTATTAACTTTGTCTTTCAAGCAGAGAAATTTAGTTAACTATAACACATGCAGCATGATTTAGGTTAAAGATACAGATTTGTGTTTATAAGCCAGATCCTATCATGCACACCCACGTAATGCCAATATCGAATTTTTGCATGTGTGGAAGAGGTGTGAGCTATTGGTTGCCTTGCAGGGAACACTACAACTTTTACAAACCTAACTTTCTACATTTGTGTCCAGACACTTCAGTGGGGAATGTTGTAGGTATGGGCTTTCTAATAGATAGGCCTGGACGCAAGGCCAGGTGTGGCCTTCCACAGAACAGCAGAACCTCAGAAAGCAGCATTTCCTATAGTGTGACTAGAGCATGTGCTACACAGGATGATGCCAAAAGGGGGGCAGCTACTGTCTCCATAGCACTTTTGATATATTTGTTCCTGCACACAGAAGTATCTTCTTATGCTACATCTAATTCCCTTGGGTCACTGCGGTATCTTTTGTGCAGCTCTGTATCAGGCAGCTGGTGGCTGATTAAAGCAATTATTTCAATTTCTAGGGCTACTGCTAGACATTTTCTGCCAGTGTTGAGTATTTATAGGAAGGATGCCAAGGGCTTAATCATCTCACATACATTTTAAATTATTGATTTTATATAGATGTAAAATCAACAGGAGGTTATTTAAGTATATGGGTTTTATTCACTTCTAATGGTGACTTCTAAAAATCAGATAGTGAATTTTCTATATTTAATCTGGAAAGCTATCAGCTCTTCAGCTTCTTCTCACTATTGTAGGAGAAGTGGTTTGGAAAGGTTTCATATCATCTGAAAAACCTTTCCAATCTGCGAGGTTTCATGGCATCACTTTTCTATAAATACATATTCCCCGAAAATCTCTTGAGACAGGACTCAGGTGCTCTATCTCCTTCAATTATATTACTTGATATAGTATGTTTGCTCACTGCCTGCAGCAGCTGAGGTATTTGCAGGCTCACCTTCCCCCCAAGAGGATTGATGTCCTGAGGATATTGCCTCCAGGCTGCATATGGGCCAGACATGTAGGAACACAGCTACAAGTCCACTAGTGCAGGTTCTTACCAGTGTGGTGTGGGCTGCATCACTAGATGAGAAGGCATGTTGTGGAACCTTCCGAAGAAGCTTGATGTTAAAACCCTCCCACTGTATATGCACAGAGGTGAACAACCAAATTAGTAAAGCTAATCCTCCTTCCTGCTATCCTGCTTCCTCCTGGTGAGGGTACTGGGCGTGTCCCACAGCGCCTCATTGGGTTATGTCAACACTTTCTGTGTAGCAGCATTCTTTGTACGTACACACCATATTTTTTAACACATGCCTTATATTTTTTAGCCTATATAAAAAAAATTCAGGATATCCTTATCTAACTTTTAATCTGATTCTGAGGATTTTCAGTTAAACCTGTAGTATGATGTAGATTAAATGTAAATTATCTTGAAATAATATGTCAATTCGAATGAGGAAAAAATATACTTTAATTATTTTCATGTCCATGTCCTACTAGTACATTTAGCTGAAAGAAAATAAGCTATCTACCTCCAACGTCAAGTAATTTGCCCTACTAGAGTGATTGAAATATTCCCAAAGGAATCTGCTCCCTTGGAAAAAGAAAACAGCATTAGGCATTTAAAGCTTCAATGGCTAAAACGTTTGCTTCATAAATATTAAAGCCAAGCCAAATCTTCTAACTCTCTCACTCCTGTAAAGGGTGGTGTTCAATCACAGTGGAGCAGAGAGAGTGTCCGTGAAGATGCTGGAAAGGATCGATACCGTTTCCTAGCAACAGGGCTATGTGCCTGGGGTTCCTGCATCCACAGGGAGCCTCCTGACCCACTAAATCAAGGCAGCAGTTTTGCTTCTGCTGTCATTGTGCTATCTTGGAGCAAACATTTCCACTGTTCTTACTTCCCAGATCAACCCAGAGATAAGAGAAACAAGCAGCAGTGGGGTGGGAGGAGGATGATTATATTGCTTCTTTAGAAAGGCAAGTGTGTTATCTGCCATGATAATCTTTTAAAGAAAGGTAGCTTTACAAAGGGAAAGAAACCTCAAATGCACTGATATAATTACTGTTTCCTACTATCAAGTGATGGACATAATGTTTCATGATAGAGCAATCACAGTCTGTAGCCATGGAGTATAGCTTCTGAGCAGAGGTTATATTAACTGTGTTCACAGGGCTGCATAATTATAATGGAAAAAGCAGGCAGTGAAAAGCAAATATGACTTCTTTGCCATTCTTCTAACACTACTGAACTCTGTAAATTAATTGCGGGTGGTGGCTTAAAAATAATTTAGCTTCCCACTATTAAACAGCATTTTTAGAATTCTTCCATTTTACATGAGAAAGCACTGACAGTGCATGTGCTTATTTCCTCCCTGTCTGCTCAGAGCAAATATTGAGTCCAAACAAATCTGTTTTGGTTTCAAATCTGGTTAACTAACCAAAAAAAACCAACAGGACAGGAAGACAGATAAAAGTCAACTAGGATTAAACCCAGGGGCTTTCTCAGACAATTATTTTCCTCTGAAAGTTGCAAAATTAATTGGAAAACGTGTTTTGTATCAGAATAAGGAGCATATTCTACTACTGTTATAGGGTAGGTGTTAATATTGATTCCTCTGACAAATTTAATGTGATTTATTGACAAATTTTAACTCATTTTTTAATGTAGCATCATGAGCATGTATCCTGCATATTTTCTCCCCCTCTTGTTTTCTCTTTTTCTTCTTTAAAGAAAAACCCCAAATCTTCCAGTCTTGTGTTAGATATTTGGGCAGCATTTCTGACCTCTTCATGGAATAGTTGGGCCCACCAGTGAGAGAGATATTGAATCACAAAAAGAGTCAATTTCATCAGCAAGGCTCTTTGCTACTAAACTTATATTTCAAAATACCATGCATTGTTTGTAAATTGAGATTCACTCTTGTCCTGATCTTAGATTTTTCCTTATTACAACATACACTGAAAATCCAAGAAGACGCTGGAATCATTAATTTATTCCTCAGGGTGGTTTTGAAGATCATCTTAAGGCAACTGGTTTGAGCTGTCTTCCCAGGATAGTTGTAATTAAAAACATTCACACAGCTTAAAAGTTCTTAAAAATCTGGAGGAAAATGCAATATCTACTGTAGATATACCAAGTATTGCCTATTGCCTACCTTAGAATAGACAGTTAATAATAGCACAGGTCTCTAATTTCTCCTACATTGAAATAATTTCAGTACAGTATATAGAAAACAAAAAGACTGAAGGTTGAAGTACTGTTCATGGTTTTTTCTTGATTATCCCCATGCTAATTAAACTGTACAAGTGTAACTGAGGGTCAAATTGAGTGCTTAGTCACAGAGTAAGAAAAATTTTTCATCTTCTGAAGCCTGCAACGATAGGTCATTAATTTCAGAAGGATGACTTGGGCCAGCACCCCTGTCGAGAGGCTAAACAGCAGTTGAAATAAAAATGAAAATACAATGAACCCTGAATTTAATTGAAAAAAATTAGTATTATATAATATGGTGGACTAGTTGCACTACCTCATCCTTAATTTTTTTAAAACTAGTAGTAAATATCCAAACTCATTATTACACCATCTGAGTAGTTTAAGGGTACATACACTTCAAATTTGTAATTTCACAGTGTTAGCAAGAAAGCCCTCATGTTCTGAGAGAGATGAAGGTCAAAACTCTGAGTGTCTCTCAATTACCTCTCTGTTTCTATGTTACACTGCATCACATGGCAAGGTTGCATTATTGTGAATCCCTGGATGAACAGCATCCCGCTGCAATTCTTCTCTGTTATCTGAGGAACAGTTTTTTACATTTTGAATCTTGCCTATAGGAAGATTTTGGTTATAGGACTTATATGGTCATACAGGCTGACTGCTGCTGATGAAAGAAGTCCCATAAAACCCTAACTTGTCTCTATCCTGTGCATGGACTTCTACAGTGAGTCCTAAAAGTATGATAAAGGTTGTTAGGCTTTCTCTTGGCCTTAGGAAAACTTTGGCTTCAGACAACTCTATACCTTAGCAAAGGGGCCTGCTAGAATCAGTGGATTTTGTTATGGCTCACCTGTTGCTCACCAATATAATCACTCCAAAGTTCTGGCTTGGCATTATCATAATCTGTGGTGAGGGTAAAATGACTGTCCCTCCACCTTGTATCGGACTGGTGAAACAATGAGAATGAAAAACAACATCTTCCTCCACTGCAGTCTTGCCCCAGTCAGGCTTAGCTGGGTACCTGTGCCAGACTCTGGATTTGGGCTCCTTATCAAAGTTTGTGCTCAACACACAGGCAGCAGCTATTACACTTAATGGAAAGGAAAGCCATTTCTTATATAACTTTATATGAAAAAAATACTCTGGGATAGGGAAAGGCTGCTTTTTTTTTTATTTTTTTTTTTTTTGACAACTGAACATCTGACAGATCCATTGTGAAAGATGAAAAAACCTACTATGCCTTCAAAAATATACAAGAGTAATTGAACAATTTGGGCTCACTGAGGTGTGGAGGGCACAGTGAAGAAGTGCTGGCACAATTCTTCAGGGCTTGACAGCTCCTCGGGAAGAGTCTATTTTTTAGTAAGCTGCTCATTAATCAGGATTCTCTCTAACAGTTGGGATAGCCCCAGGACCTTAACTGATTGTCTTTTCTTCACAGAAAACTAGACAGCCTAGCAAAATGTAACCCTGGTGTACATAACAGGCCACCCCCGGCATTGGGTTGTGTTTTATGAGTGTGAGACTCTTCCTGGGTACTATGTGCAGTCGAACTAAATGTATGTTTGAGAACAGCAAACAGTCAATAGTCAACAAAACATTATGGACTGTCTATTTAGACAAGATAATATGTGAAGAAGGGCCCATAAGTGTAATTTAGTTCCAAGGAGTCAGGGGGAAGAGGGAGACAAGGCATTTTCCAAAGGTGGCTCAGTGCCCTCTCAAGCTCAGCATAAGATGCCTCAATCCCATCTGCATCCAGTAGCTGCTGATGGGGACTGAGCAATAAGTTCCTCTGTCCCCTGGGATTGGGTGGCCTCAGCCCTGCACACTGGCAGCAGCTCCACCTCCCTCTGTCAACTGAGCAGCTCAGGCTCTGGGAAATGTTGAAATGTCCACTACCTTTCCTTTAGGCTACTGCTTTGAAAACAACTGAAGGTTTATGAGAGCATACAGAAACTAAAAAGTAGCTCATCCATGGGAGTCCCTGTGATGGTTGTACTTTATTTAATGATTTTTTATACAAAAGCTGTTCCTCCTGAAGGTACTAATCCTCCAAATCCTCAGGGGACCTTCTTTACAAAGCAGGCTGTAGAGTCTTTGAGGTATATACGAATATGATAATAAAACAAATGCTTCCAAAACCTTGGGTATATCCAAGAGGCAGTAGTTCAGGTTGGCTAGGTGCCAAAAATTCTGAAATTCTGATGATCTGGTCTTAAATTTGCCAGATCTTTTTTTTTTTTTTTCTGCTGAGTGCCTGGTTTCAAGAAATACAGGTTATTCTTTTGATTGATAAGTGACCGGTAATATCAATAGGAATAATATGGGTTAAATGGGTTTTGTATCTGTGGTATTAATGAAAATCCATGTTCCTTAAACACCTAGCTGATTGATTTAGCAATAATGGTTAGAATAATGGAAATGTAAAGTATTTGCTGCTATTCAGAAGATATTTGGGGTTGTTTGTTAACTAGCACAGACATATGATACGTTAATTAATTACATTGGGGTAGAATGTGTTTTGAGAGAGGATGAGAGTCATTTAACTCTGGGACTTGAGTTATGTTTCACCAAGATATTTGTTGCCTTTTGCTGATTTGTCACCAAAGGGTTTATAAATTACTGTACAGGCATCATGTCCTGCAAATGTATTGTAGATCAACTCAGGGGAGTAAGGGGACTCAAACACACCATTGGATACAGATGGGCAAAGAAAAAAATTGAAGTTTGGGGTGTGTGAAAGGGACTATTGGAGGAAAATGATCCACATCTTATCCAAGGTTACACCTGGATTGGACATGATGATCCTGGTGGCCCCCTTTCAAATCAGGATATTCTATGATTTTAAGACCTTTAGAAGTTATTGGGAGTGCTTTTAGCTCTAATAGAAATAATTACTTTCCAAGTTTCCATTGAAATAAATGGATGCTTTGTATACCACAATGTGGTGGTCAGAAATTCACCAGCAAGAGTGGCAGAGATTAACTAGGCGTTGTAAGATCTCAGTTAATTCTGAGAGTCTGCAGTACCTTTCTCTTTATATCCAGTGTTGCCTTAAGGAAAGGGGAAAAAAACTTTCCAAGACAACTTTATGTGCGTAAAGTAGAGAAGAGTTCTTTTACTTATAGGGTTTTGGGGGGAGTATAAAAGAGTAAAACACGTGTTGACAAGTAACAGATAGAAAAGACCAGTGCTAAGTTGAACTCACGGCCTCAGGAATACCATGAGAACTCTTTTGCAAGCACCATCGCTTCAGACATGCAGAGTAAATTAATCCAAAAGGCTTCCCTTTCATTTCATTCCCGGCTGTATCCAGCCAACCCCTGAGCCACTCTGCCATGTCTTACAGAAACAAACAAGGGACAGCAGCCTGCCCCTCCCAAGTGAAAGACCCTTTCACCCACAGGCTGGGAACATGACTCTTGCAACGTCTGGGCCCAAGTCAGCTCACCTCCCAACCCACTATAAACAAGGGAGAAACTCCCTTTTGCAGCTGCTACTTCTGCAGCTCAGCTGCCCCAGCTCCTGCTGGTACCCAGTTCCCATTACCGGTCTCGTCTTCCTTCAAGCAGGACTTGAGGTTCTTGAGGTCCAGTCCGGGAGAACAAGGGAGGGGAAACATCTTCTCTCTCACCTCAGGAGAGTAAGAGAAGGAAACCCCCCTTTGCAAGCAGAGCTCTTCTGAGCTCTTTCCCCCGCCGCTTTTGGGGGGGGAACACAGGGCAGCACAGGGCAACAGAGAGTGTGTGTGCGTGTGTGTGAGAGAGAGAAATGTCAACAAAGTGTAGGAGCTGGAGAAAGCAGAAAAAAGCCCTGTCTACTTGGTAGCATACCAATTTTATAACACTACTCAATTATCATATCTAAAGGTTGTATCCAATCTAAGACATGTCCATATCCAGAACTTGCCTCAGAACCGACCCATGGCACGCCTCTCCTAGAATTGAGTTGGAGGTCCTAAGACCCCTTACTTCATCCTTTATCACCATCTTTATGGCATTTTCCCATATTGGAGCTTCTCCAAGGTTGCTGGGCTTTGCTTTCTTGTTTTGACTAACATGGTATCTAATTCTCTTAGCTCTAGTACATTTTTCCCAGTCATGGTGTACCAGCTATTATCTGACCCTAAAGACAGCTAGCACGGGGTTAGAGGTTGCTAGCTACTCTGTATGTGAGAAACTACATAGAAGTATAAAAATCTACAAATTCATGAAAACCCTAAGGCATCACCAGATACTGTTGTTCTAGGCTTCGCAGGAAAAAGAAATATAATAATAGTTGTAGTTGCTTGCATACATTTATTTGTTATTATCATATGGATTATGTATATAGACTTGTAAAACAGCAATTGTTTTCAGAGTTTCCACATGCAACAAAGCGGAAAACTATAAAATACTACTAATCAACACGGTAATAAGAGGCTCCTAGTGCATACCCTTGCATATGACCTGAATTTACAATGCATGCGATCAAAGAAGAACTAATATCCACCTCATTTACTGTAATTCTACCATCACCCTATGAGTGCTGATAAGAAAGAAAAAGCATTAAAGGACACTGTTTATTTCATATGTGATCCAGTACTGCCTTTTAAGAAATATTTGGCATTTCAAAAAAAGAAGTGCAAATGAAAATACAAACGTAGGCCAATACTTTTCATAGTCAAGTTATAAACAATCTTCCCCTTTCACTGTCTGTAAGAATTATTTCACGACTTTGCTCTTGAAGTGATAATTCAGACCTTTTGACATCAGTCCCCAGTCAATAAAGTAAATGGTTGGAATAACGTTGGAACTTTATGACTCTGTTCCTTAATAAAGTAAAGGAAAAAAAGGCTTTTCATTCCTTTTTCTTATGCTCTGAGGGCAGGCAACATTACTGTTGTGCCCTATGACTATCATCCTATATTCATCTGCACTCTTAAATCTGTGTCTTACGTCCAGTTTGTATGTATGGTTTCCTGCAGTGTGAGACTTCAGTGGGACTGAAACAGTGCCAAAGAGCAAAGAATGCAGCTCCTTTTAGGAAATATGTACATCTTCTATGTAAAAAATGAGGATTTTTTTTCTCCCATTAATTTTGCAATGAGCCAACATGCATTCCTCACTCAGTTGTATGAACTACTCTGACTTAGAGATTTCACATCACAAAACTTAAATAAATTTTGTTGTTTTAATTGCAGTAACTTCTAAAGGCATTAACTAAACTGAGGTAATTCTACATATTGGACATATTTTTTACCAGAAGGTGCATCCCAGAATACTTAAAGACATAGACTAAGATCTTAAAAAGCCTAGTTACTCTTTGCTTCGGTATTCCCTGCTGCAGGGCTACATTACAGGCTAGAAAATAGAAAAGAAAGGGTTATTTTTTAATTATTATTGTCTCTATTTTGCAGAGTGCTTACTGGGTTACCTGAACCTCGAGGAAGTCTGTGGCAAACCAAACTTGTCGATTAAGGAAACTAATTTCCATAATATTCCTTATGGCTTTTGACTGAATTTGAGTTGCCTGAAAGAAAAAAAATAATAGAGGTGGGGTGGTACAAAAATGTTTGAAATAATTTTAGCAACATTTTTCTCCTGACTATGACAATGTGTAAATTTGTTTTAATATGTCACCTGCAAGTGATGGAAGTTAACCACATGGACCTTTCCATCAATTTCAGCTACTGATACAAAAAGGGTGATTCAGCATGAACAGCACTGAACCTTGATCTTCCTTGTGTCTATTTTTAAGTGACCTAAATCACCATGGAAAAGTTCAGTGAGGTTTTAGCACAATTCTCACCAAGATTCTTTCAGTAGGATAATCGAACACATATTTCATGCTTTGGGATATCATCAAATGCAAATTCCCTGGGAACCCAGAGGAGCAAAGTTTAGTAATTTATACCACTGTCAGTCCAAAATGACATTGTTCCTGCACATGTACTCTTATGGTATTAGAAACATAGAGGAAAAAACCAGCAAGGACCAGTAGAAATGTGGTTTTCCTATCATGGGATTATTGGAGCTTTTTCCTACTGCTTCTTTGGTGACTGCATTTTCAACTATTTAAATTTCATATCTTTCCCATGTACAGGATACAATAAAGTGGTATAAACTTAAGAGTGTATTTCTATCCTTATTAAAGGTGTTAGCTAAAAGATAGACACTGTCAATAAATTCACAAAATACCTTTATTTGAAAGCTATCACCTTAATAGAAAATAAATGCTATTTACAACTGGTTGAATATTCACTGTTTTTATCTTCCTCATAATGAAGGTCTTAGTTATTTCCATCCAAAGTTTTCAGAGAAAAGACTGCAGAAATACGGATAATCAGAGTTTTATGCCTAATTTTAAAAGTGTTACTAGGATTAATTGCCATCAGTGCAATGCCATCTGTCATTGTCCCACAACAACAGATCATGTAACCATCCAATTAGCAAACTCAGGATGCAGTTTAATTAATCAAAAATAAAGCTTCAAATTTAAGACTCTTTATTTCTCTCTTCACTTCAATAATGCCTTATTTCATTTGCTATGGTCTCATCTCATCCCTCTTCTTTTTTCTACTCTTTGCATTACCTCACCTTCAGTTTGCATCTCAAAATTGAAATGAGAAAACAATATTTTTTTACAGTTTTATGTGCTTTGGCTATGATATATATCAAGACCTAATTTAGAACTAAGGTAAGTAATCTTTTTATTCAAAGTGCAACCTAACTATAAGGATTAATTATATTTTTGATCTCCACATTTGAAAAATCAAACTATTTCTGGCTATTGCTGCCTAGATTTTCTTCTCTTGCAGGTTCAAATGGCAACAAATTGCATTAAGCACAACAAAAACCTTCATTCATCATCTCTTTTTATTCTTCTAAAGAAAGAATCTGTGAGGCTCTTTCTGTTTGCCTATGTACCTTTGTGATTCCATGAAGTCCATGACATTGTGTTGGAAGAGAATATTGTGGAAATTGATTTCTAAGCTTGCATTATTTTGCAGTAGGAGAGGGTTTTTCTCATCCAATTTGATAAATCACTTCATTGATAGGTAAATTTTACTCCTATAACACTATCATGTTGTGACAGAATATTTCCAAAGCACATATTATTCCTGCTGGCAGAAATTTTAAACATCCTTCACTATATGATCCCATAAGAATGCTTTTGTAGCTTTTCCTTTTGCTCAAATGGTCAGCAATAGATACTAATTCTATCTCATAATTTCATTCTGCTGTTGTCAAAATGATCACAGTGGAAAATATTTCTTTCCAAAGATGCTGTAGAAGTATAGAAATGGCATTTTTCTGTATGAAATGCTTGTTTTGAATGGAATGGTGCTAGATTATTGCAAGGTAACGAATGGTTATCACAGTACTGAGGAAGACATCTGCCCCTAAAGCAGGAAGGTGTAGGTTTGGACATTACAGAGACAGCCTTCCATTTTTATTATTGTTTACATTGAACACTGGCCTGCTTTTTCATAGTTCTTTGAAGATAATTGCTGAAATAGATTTAAAAAATACAGAATGAGAAATAGAGTGACTAAAACGACCGCTTGATACTTGCAGGTGCCTTTCATCACTCATCATCTATCATTCCTAATGATATTAGGTATTAGCACCCAGAATGGAATAGGGGTTGTTTGGATTGCACCCTGGAATTAGGGTATTGAGACAAAAGTTCTCCTGAAGGTCCTTTGAACTTCTTCTTAATCTATGCTAATTGCTGGATCGGTGTTCTGGAAAAAAAAAAAAGTAATAATAAACCCCACATTTAAAATGCTGTTGAAATGGTTCTCATACATAATGCTGAATGCTGGCACTCTGAGATCAGTGGCTGTAACCCCCAAGTCTCATTTTCATTCTTTCACATATATATGTTCTTTGATCATTTCAGTGACAGTGTTTGTGAGCAGTAATAAAATTACAGGCTATTTTGTACAGAAGGCTGCTTAAGATACCAGACAAAAGTGATGAACGACTGTGGGGAGAGCTGACTTAAATTCATTCTTATGGTTGATACCACAGATCAGGTTGGTAAAAACCCCCATGAATGCTTAAGAATCACTATTCACTGTTAAATAAGAGGTAGTTGTAGTTCTGTTTCTTACCTGAGGTTGTAGAGCACATTTTCCAGAAGACAGACTGATACCTTCTATTTCTTGCCATGCTAACCAGTTTCTCTGTAAATTGATCCTTGACTTTCAGCTCCTGACCCTCAGTAATGTTCCCTTTGGGCTGAAATATACAGACCATATCTTCAAAAATATTATATCATGATACCATATCTTCAAAGGTTCCTTAATATTTGAATGCAAATTCCTTCCTTTTCTTATGTTATTGAAAGACTTCTTCCAGTGAGTGCACATGAAAGGCAACTGGCAGGAGGATGGCAGGATCAGGCCTAGAAAATGCTCTGCTATTTACCAACATGTGAAAAAATGGATACAATCTATACTGGCAAACACAGAAATGGTTGAGGTTTTGAATTATTTTTCTTCTTCAGTGTTTTCCCACAAGTTTTAAAATAGTTATAAGTTGGTACATAGTAATGTAGGCTGGTACTCACATTCACATTTTCGCCCCCTTCACCATTAGGAAGGGTCTGTGCTTGGTCTTTCTCAGAAGACTTTTTATTCATTCATCACTGCCAAAAATCAGTTCTGCAGATGTCTGATACTTGTAAAACTAATCACAGAAATTTTGAAGGTCTTATTTTAAATGGAAGAGGACTTTTGCTAAAAAAATATAAGCCATTCAAGCAAAGCAAAGACGATATGCTGTCATTGAGAGGGACATGCACCTGTCATGCAGGTGATTGAAAAATCACTCTCTCCATTGCTGTCTGATCCTATAGGGTCTGTCTTACTGAGGGCTGTGAAGAAGAAGAGTATGGCTGGGCACTGGAACAGACTCCCCAGAGAAGTGGTCACGGAACAAACCTGACAGAGTTCAAGAAACATTTGGATGATACTTTCAGGCACAGGGTATGACTCTTGGGGATGGTCCTGTGCAGGGCCTGGAGTTGGACTCTATGATTTTTGTGGGTCATTTCCAACTCAGCATATTTGATGATTCTGTGAAGCTCTAATGCTTTTGCAGAGCTTTACCACATTGACTAAGATTGGGCTCTGGCAATGTGACATTACTGACATTCTTATGTCAAATCACCACTGCTATACTCACATTCCTGGAGACCCCATAACCCACACAAAGCACCAGCAGAGTGGATGCTTTGGTGTAAGAGTATATGTTCCATTTTTCTCAGTAGCTGTGAGGGATGTGGGAGGTGTGATCTGTGTACTGACCCCCAACACCATTTACAAGCTATCATTTCACCCAGTGCCTCCTAGAAACTCAGTCTCATAGACCTTAACCAGAGGAGTTCAGAGAATGGCTTTTAGGTGAGGTCCATCTTGCACAGTCTACCCTGACCCTGTAGGATTTCTGTGAAGTTCTAGTGCCACAGGAAATACGAAGGGAAGGTATTTGAGTGGCAGTACTGATAAATCAAGGAAGCTCTAGTTCCACGTTCCCCTTTGTGGTTGAAAAGGTCATGTCACTCTGACATGAAGAGGGCAGAGGGCAAGCAAAGCAAACACAAGACCTCATACTGCTTGCTCTCATGGAAAGGCTAACAGCTCACACAATCTCCTGCTCATCGATAATATTCATATTTCACCAGCTCAAGTAAAAGGAGTTGTGCCGAAGCAGGCACAGACCTCCCTTGGCTAGTCCGCCATGGACCAGGTGATCCTCCTCCACTGCAAGGAGGCAGGGCACTTCATTATAGCTACTCAATGATGTACTCTTGCATTGCAGTACAAGGCAAAACACACAGAACAAACCTGCAGTTGACTGTACTCAAACATAGACACAAAATATAGGCTTAAACCCAGCAGTATTGGATGCCTAAAAATTCAAAATATGTGCGAAGTCTGTTAAAAATCAGAAAAAGGTGCAGTGTTTTGTATTTGTCAGGAAATCATATTTCTGGTAGAATATTTCCCAATATTCCTAATATTTTTCACTTACTTACAGTCCAAGACTTACCCTACTGAACTTCTGAGAGCTGCTAAATCAGTGTAAAGCAATGTGTTTGGTTATAGAGTAGAGTTTTATTTGACACACACGAGACATAAGCATAAAAACCGGTATTTGATTTTCTCAGAGAAACCATGTCATTCCTCTGCAAAAAGAAAAACAAACAACAAAACCCACCAAAAAAACCAAACCAAACAAAAACAAACAAACAAACCGCCTCTAACCCCCAAAATTTGTTCGCAGCACATATTATTATTTCCACTCATATAATACTGTATATAATCCAGTCATATAATACTGCATGTAAGTATAAATATTCCATAGGGAAATTTGACAGAGAGGTCCTGGTGATTCTATTGCCATACGCCGCAAACCTAATGACAGTAGAAGAGAGGAAAAAATCACCATAATTTAATGAAATAAATTCAGTGACGTGGAAAACATTAAAGCATAGCTGTAGCAGCTGTTCATAACTTTCTTCTCTGTGACATGACACTATACTTCACTGAACATACAGAGGTCACCAGAGGCTTTTGAGGGTAAAACAGCATTTATGAAAATTTTGCTTGTATCTGCTATTGTGTACCTATGAAGAAGAGATAAATCACTAAATTTTTGACTATCACTAGCAGAAAACCAGTTTTATCTTTGAAGCAACAATGATCAAATAACAGAATTTGAATATTTCTTATTTAACTGGTCTTTGAAATATATCTGTTTTGATATGAGGCTCAGTAGTCAGTGTTTGTCAACCACTTGCATGGCTCAGTTTTTATGTCCGTTTTATAAGCTCCACACTGAAGTAAGAATGGAGTTATATACATATCTGTTGCTGTCAATGCAAGAGTAAATTTGTCATGATGTTTGTTAAAACTGAATTCTCCTGCTCTGCTGAAGAACAGGAGCCTGTTGATTGATGTTCCTGACTGATTGAAGGACCAGGTTTGTTTGGATGACATGTCTGCAGAAGAGAAAATGTGGAGTCTGGTCTGGGTGCAGTCTCCCTAAGGCCGTTTGATTTTTCCATGCAAAAAGATGATATTTTGAAACTCACCAAAGTTCAGAGGTGATGGCTGGCTATGCCTGGCTATCTGGTCTTTGAAGGAGACTTAGTAACTTCCAGCATGAAAGGCAGAATTGAAAACTGATCAAAAAGCAAGCAGAGAAAGCCTGCAATGCTCATTGAACAGCACAAGACCTCATGGAGAGGGCCCTTTTTCACTATCAAACTCAGTGTGAATTTTAAATGAAAATAGAGCTGGCGATCAAGAGGAGGGAAAAGGAAGACCTCCCTTTAGTTAAAGGACTGGAAAATTATTGCAGAGAAATCATATCAGTGCTACACTTTATTCCTTATTTTATTTCCTTGCTCCAATTACATCACTTAACAATTACCAGATGAATAATCTCTTATAGTTGAAGAAAACTGGTGCAGCTAATGACTGCGATAACTATATTTCTTATTGTAGCATGGATGGACATTGATTTGGTTGAAATCAAAGGTATACCAACGTGAATACGAAACATAAATTAAATTGGTAACTTATATTTAAGCCTATGTACCTCAGTCTATATGAAATCAGAAATCAAAAGCTACTTTTCTATTGTGAAATTTTACCACATGTTGATTTTTGACCATATTTAGCTAAGAAGACAAACAAATTTGGAAAGATCTGTGGATGTGAGCAAACTAGCAGAGTGCATCTATGGCTATATTCAATGCTTAGTCTATAGTTCTGCAAATACTGCATAGAGGGAGAGGTCAAGATAATGACACTGAGAGAGTTGGAGTTGTTCAACCTGGAGAAAACAAAGCTCCAGAGAGAACTTATAACAGCCTTCTAGTACCTAAGGCAGCCTACAAGAAAAATGGAGAGGGACTTTTTACAAGGTAATGTAGTGGTTGGACAAGGGCTAATGGCCTTAAGCTGAAATAGAGTAGATTTCGATTAGACATTAGGAAAAAAATTTACTGTGGGATTGGTGAGACAGTGGAACATATTGCCCAGAGAAGCTGTGAGCTCCCCATCCCTGGAAGAGTTCAAGGACAGGCTGGATGGGGCTCTGAGCAACCTGATCTAGTGAAAGGTGTCCCTGCCTATTGCAGGGGTGTTGGAACTGGATAATCTTTCAGGTCCCTTCCAACTCAAACTATTCAGTGAGTGTATTATTCTATGATTCTATACACTTATCCCTTTAGCCTCCAGCTTTTCTACAAAAGCATTTCTACTGTCAGCAACATAAAAGAATGTGTATTTTTCTCACATTTTCCACTGCCAGTTTTGGGGATTATGGATTCACTATATCCTGGCAGCGCTAGTTTCAACTCAGATCAGGAAGGAGAACATTTAATCTCATGACTTTCTAAAGTGAATTTATTGACTCAGTGCACCATGGTCAACATCAGAACACCTTTTTACCCCTTTTTTTCTCTTCTTCTCTTTGATGTGTGCATTGTGTATCCTTCAACCTTATTTAGTTATTTCTGTTCTTTCTCTGGTATTCTTTTCTTTCTCTTTTTCCTTTTATTCTTGCATAACTGACATATCAGTGTGCATCAGTTTTCTTTACATTCAGAATCAGTTAGCCGTGGCACAAAATACTAAAGTCGAAGAGCAGAGAAACACAATAACGGTACGACAATATCCTGCTTTAGAGAGGCTTCAGAACAAACTCTGACATTTAATGAATCAATATACAGTTGCCATGGCAACCTTCAGTGATCACATTTGACCTTGTCACCATGGAATCCTTCCTTTAAGAAACAGGCAAACAAGAGTGTTTGGTGTATGAACCTTCATACTCCTGATTAAAACCTGAACACCAAGTTCTGAACAAGCCCAGCAGCATCCGTGATATGATTAGTGTAAGAAAAAAATAATGCATTAAATTGTAGGTCCATATTTCCACTGTTTCTTTGAGATCACAAGTATGGAGTGAAAACGGAATTTTAAGTACTTTGGAATCAGATTCTGCTTGTATAGAATGAGTTGCAGAAAAAAACAATCAGAAGATCACATTGTCTTTCTGTCTGTGAGTCTACTGCTTTTTTTTATAATATCTTGGATCATGGCTTTTGGAGAAGGGAGTAGCAAGAGTAGTGAATATACATCATGGCTAATCTTGGATGATACGATCTCTTGTGTCAGCAAGAAGCTGAGTTGTTGTCAACCATCTTATTACTACGTTGCAACAGTTAAGAATACACTTT
Source organism: Campylorhamphus procurvoides (assembly GCA_013396655.1). NCBI lineage: Eukaryota > Metazoa > Chordata > Aves > Passeriformes > Dendrocolaptidae > Campylorhamphus > Campylorhamphus procurvoides. The sequence goes on from WBMV01000457.1 coordinate 1,145,884, forward strand.
AAAATATGCTAAATGCAAACAATGATGAACAAGAATTTGGGGGAGTAACTCCCTTGATCGTGGAGGCTAATCATTGCCTCCACTGACACTTTGAGGCTAAGGGATGCATAAAAGTATAAACTGCTCAAATGGCATAATGCCTCTTGCCATGTTCTTTTGTGATATTCTCTATATGTAGGAATTACAGTTTCTTGTTGTTTTAATAATGCCTCTCTTGACATGCAGCTACTTATTATTTTCTGACTGTTAATTTTTATGAGCTTTTGTTTTTTGAATTATCAACACATGGCATATTACAGCTTCATTCTCCTACAACCATGCTGTTTGAACATATAAAAAAATAAAAGCTTGTATTATGCCTAGGGACACTTTAAAACATAACCTAATAAAAATCTTTAATATGTAGTTCTTGCTGCTTGGGGTTGTTTATGTACAGCAGCTTTGTGTTGTGTTCCCTGGTGTGTCTTGGGATGGAACTGTATCTGACCTTAATATCAAGCAGCTCAAATTCTGGATGATAGTGAGTACTTGCCCCAGCGGAAATGTGTTGGTGGATTTTCAAATGACAGGAGCTATGAGATGATGGAACCTATGTAAGTTAATACATGTGCATCTTTCTTTGTGCCCACTTTTTCTACATTTACCTTTTGATTTGCCTTAATTTAATTAACTTTACATTTTCTGCTACCAAAAATTGTTTCTCTATAATGTGATTACTTCTCAGGTTAAAAAAAATATAAATTTAGTGGAAAATATATGAATTTTTATTACATTTAACTTTCTGAACGACTTAGACACTTTTGCAAAAAGTATTTGTTCCATTAGGAGTAGGGTGCTGAGTGCTGTATGTTAAGTTGGCCTAAGGTATTAAGATCTAAACCTCTCTTGTTATTTGCATCTTCTTTTTGAAAAAAGAATTCATCTAGAAATTTTGTAGATATAAAAAAAATCTTCATGATCTTTTTCAGTCCCCATATATGCACCCATTCTATCAAATTTTCTACTGATTTCACACCAGTTACATGTCTTCAGAAATCCTTGATATTTGGATAATGGCAAACCCTTAATATTAGCCCATGTGAGGTTTACTTTTTGTATCACTGGAAAAAAACCAGTTGTGAGTGGTACAGTAAAAAATATTTTTTCTAAAAACTTAGATAAATCATTTGTAAAATGATGTGTCACTGTACAAACGAAATCTGGTTATTATATACAAAGGTTTTAGGTCTGTTGAAGTTAAACACACAGTTGAATTTTGTGCTTCTGTCACAATTTTCTTCTGCAGGCAGTTCATTTTAGGATTTGACACTTTCCTACAGCTTTTAGCATTAAATAGTGCCCTGATGTTTTATATTATATTACAATGTTTTATTTTCAAGTTCTCAACTTTTTTGTATTGAAATAACGTACATGATATGGCAGTAGTTACAGTACTTGACCTTTCAAATGACTGTGCTCTTTCCAAAAATTAGTCTAGTTGTCAAGAAGACTACAGCTTTAAATCAAGACCTGTATTTTATGTCAAATAAATAAAATACAGTTTTATGCAAAACTTCACGAGGAGATAACAAAGACAACTCAGAATGGGACAAGGCTGGTAAGCTCCTGTTGGTATGAAGGCTCCAAACATTAGTACATCACTCTGTTTTCAGATAGGTTTGAGGGCCCAGAGCCAGGAGGATTACCAAAGAAATCAGAGAAGAAATCAGAAGACTATGAGAAAAGTTTTTCTCATTCAGTACTTATAACATACACCAAGACAAAAAAGGATGTGCAGGAGGCAGCATGAACTTGTATTGTTCTATAAAAATCTCTGTCAGGATTTCACATCTTTCTTTCAGTTCATATGAGCACACAAAAATGCTTCTGTCAACTTGCTTGGAGTCCTTTGTGATACCCACTCTGCTCCACGCAGCATGGCTTACTGCAAAGAAGACCATGTGCAGAACCATTCACCAAGAGCTGCTATTGGTGTTGTCAGAAACTTGCTCTTTCCTTTCTTCTGTGCTATATCTGGAAGGAAACGGTACCTAAGAAAGGTCTATATTCCAGTATAATAGGAAATCTTTTGCAGGAAGTAGGGTAGGTCTTTGCCACAGTCATGTCCCACAGCCCACTGACCAAACCTGGGAATATTAGAAGTAAGAACTAGTGAAAGGAAAAAAATACAGGATGAAATGTTTGACCTCAATGATCTTAAAGGCCTTTTCCAACGTAAACAATACTATGATTCTATGACACTTTCCAAAACAGAAAAATATCCAGATAAAAGAATGGAAAGATGCTTGATTTAGGTCAGTTTAGTTACACTCCACAGAAATTGTTGCTCTTTTCAGACTACCTCAAAACCCTCTCCTGCCTGCACTGCTCTTTGCTGCTTTGTGTGTTTCCAGTCTCAAGTTGTGTTAAATCGAACTGATCATGTAAGGGAGAAAGGGGAAAGTGGTAACTATTACAGCCAATGCATTCAGTTTCTATATAGCCTGTTGCAGAGAATCTTCTCAGTGTTTCCTTTCCAGATTATGATTTCTAAGAGTAGAAGATTGTGGTTTCTTGGTATCAGAGTTGAGCAAAGTGTCTGACTGGAATATTGGTTAACTCTTTTGTGATGCTAAACTCTTCTATGGTAATCAAGTCTGAGGAGGATAAACAAACAAAATAGGAACCTTATATGTATAATTTACTCACCTGCAAAGAGGCAAACTCCTGAAAGAACAGATGCATCTTAGTTTCTTTGAAACACATTTCACTGAAAGCATGACTCACTGATTAGCTAATATTTCGCTGTTATGGGCCATAACACTGTCTTATCAATAGCAGTTATGACAGTTTACATTGCATTAGTGCACAGAACTTCATCAGCTGTGATCTATCAGATTACTCAAAGAATGTAGAAAGAGACATTGGCACTATAATGGAAGTCTTTGTCAAACTGGAGCAAATCAGTGGAGGGGAGGTGGTTAGGAACCTGGAGAAGACAACATATGAGCTGAGGCTGAAGGAGCTGGGTTTGTTCATCCTGAAGATAAAAGACAAAGGAGGCATCTAATCACTCTTCATCTAATCACACTAGTCACTGAGCTACCTAATGGCTGGCAATAGAGAAGGCAGATCCAGACTCCTCTCAGAGGTGTCTGTGAACATACAAAGAGGCTCCAGCTGCAAAGGAAACTGACTAAAGAGAAGAAAATACTCTTAACAGTGGTTGTGGTTTTGGAGGGCCAAGTAGAGGAACTCTAAAGGACCCTTCCAACTGAAAATGTTCTAGGATATATGTTTTTTCTTATGTAAATAGAATAAATCCCTTCTGTTTATGTTTTAGTGCGAGAAAGCTTTGTGGTACACTGCCTTGTGGTATAAACCAGTATATCTTCTGCTTAAACTTTCACTTGCTAAAATATTAATACTTCATTTTCATTTATTCTTCTTTCTTTAATATCAGAATTACCAAATAACCCTGCAGTACATGTTCCCTATTCACCAAAGCTGCTGGATTAGAAATATGTGTGAGGCTCCATTCCTCAGACTTTGTGCTACTCTGCGGGGTCATTTAGCACCTTATGGGCCTGCTCAGTTGCAGTCCTTCATAATCTTTCTTCTCTTGCTCCTTGTTTGTGGGATTTTATTCTCTGAAATACAGTTAGGAGGTTGCTTGCTAGCAGAGAAGGGTGTTCGAGGCAGGACAGTGAGTGAAGCAATATGATGGAGACATAGAATCTGACATAAGTGAGATAGGAGAAGGAGTCCTGAAGCAGCTGGGAAAATCATGTAGAGAAGCATGAAGAAGACCTAGGTATAAAATGCAGTAATCTGTCAAATCAGGAAGAGCTAAAGACAGAGACAACATCTGTCATAAGAACTTGAAGGAACTTTGAAGCCTGTTTAGCTTGCAGGACATGGAGGGACCAAGCAGGGGATACTTAGGAAAAGGAGTTAGGAAAGTTGGAAGCTAAAGAAGAAATATTCCTTCTAAGACATGTAACTAGGAAGACCATTTTTCAAGGCCACTTTCTTTCACATGAGTCTCATATTATTCTAGTGTGCAATGAGATTTCTCATCTCTCAAATCTGTAAGCAAGTATTGCTCAATGTCTTTTCATCCTACAGTATAAATTCACTTTTCTGATTCTGTTACAGAATCTCCCCTTAAGCCCAGCCATGACCATGTAGCTACAGAGTCCATGTAGACTGTCAGACTTTCCTTGCAAACCTAGAAGACAAGGATACCTCACACCACAGCTTTGTCTCAGTTTTGCTTTCTGTCAGTCAGCGTGTAAGCTGCTGCGTCTTCAGGGCCAACACACAAGTAGTGGAGTACCATGGGCAGCTAAGCTGTGACAGGGAGCAGTGGCTGGTGGGGATGGGGAGGCAGGTTACACTCTCTTATTTCCCTGTAGGGAACTGAACTCTCCAGGGCCTTGCTTTTTTCTCTCTCTGTATCTCTTCTTTTCTCTTCCCCTTTCTCCTTCTTCTACTCTTCTTCTTACCACAGCAGAGTTGTCTATGATCCTTCTTGCTTTCCTCAGCTGGATTTTATTCCTCAGGATAGTTTTATCTTAGTCAAATCTGTTGTCTGTCTTTTCATAATTTTATTAATGTTAACTGTTAACATACAACTTAGCTATGCCTCACAGAGGGGTAGGAGAAATGTTTCAGACAAGCAGCTTTTGGCTGAGTCTGTGCTGAATTTGTTCATTAGTTTTACAAAAGCCCACTAACAAAAGCAATCCTGAGAGCTGAAAAATATGTCTGAAAAAAGTGTTCAGGAACTTCACAGAATGGTTTAGGTTGAAAGAGACCTTAAAGACCACCTAGTTCCAACCCTCTTGCCATGGACAGGGATACCTTCTGTTAGACCAGGTGGCTCAGGGCTCCATTCGACCTGGCCTTGAATGACTCCAGGGATGGAGCAGCTGCAAATTTTCTGGACAACCTGTTCCAGTGTCTCACCACCTTCACAATAAAGAATTTCTTGCTAATATCTAATCTAAACCTACTCTCTTTCAGCTTAAGGCCATTAGCCCTTGTCCAACCACTACATGCCCTGTGAAAAGACCCTCTCCATCTTTCTTATAGGTCTCTTCAAGTACTGGAAGGTGCCATAAGGTCTCCCCAGGGCCTTCTCCAGGCTGTATAACTACAACTCTCTCAGCCTATCTCCACAGGAGAGGTACTCCAGCTCTTTGATCATCTTTGTAACACTCGTGTGGACTCAAATATGCTTATCTTTATAAATATTCCCATATCAGGCAGGTTGTTTTGTCCAGTAGTGATAAGAACAGCCATAGCTGGAAGACATTCAGATCAGAGATCACTGTCCCTAGATGGTTTGTTCTCTGCCACCATGATGGTGTTCACTTGGAAGGGTTTGTCTTTACATTCCCACCTTTCCAGCTGAGGCCAGAAACTCCCAGACTTCAACATGGTGAAAAAGCATGAAAGCAAGAAACCCCTTTAACATATTGTTTTTCTTCTGTTTGAGCAAGTAATTTATATCAAGTTAAAAGGGAATGTTCCAAGGCCTATTTTAAAAGAACAAATCCTTTCTTGGGAAAAATATAAAACAACATGAAGCATACTGTATTTGAAGAAAATGCAGTAATTTGCATTAGCAAACAGAAGTCCAGTATCTCATAGAGCCAAAAAAGGAAATAAAAATATTCCCCACAAGTTTCTCATTGATTTTTACTGCATTTAGCAGATAATTCCAATTGTTTTAATTAGATATACAAAATTTAGACTTGCATAGTTCACAAAGAAGAACAGGCCAAACAGTGAAATACAGGGTGACATCTTTCCTTCAGCTTCATTTTGGTCCTGAGTGTTAAGATCTCCTGTGCAGAGACAGCTGAGGAAGCCATTGTAGAGCACGACAAGGTTTCTGTTTCTTAGGTATGATCAATGCTACACATTCTTGAGTGCCATCTACTGGCTTTTCATTAACTATTTACATACTCAAACAGAAAGTGCTCCTGTAACCTCTGGTACTAATCAGAGATAGAGTCCTGCTACAATGATTGTTATGTTTCAAAATCTGGGGCATGGAACTGTATCTTAAGATATGCTCTCTCCTGGCAGAATGAAAGAAAACAAATAAAAAATCCCCAACAATTTTAAACATAAGCCAAGAAATTACATATTTTTAAGTCAGTCTCCAATACAATCCTGTTATCAGGAAATAAAATGTACTCATTACCTATATATTTGCCTCCCGTCACTGGGGAAAATAAATTTTCTTTAAACCAAAGGTGAATGGTTCTGGTTTTTTTTTTTCCCCAAAAATTCTCCCTGAATTTATTTTGGTTTTGTGTGAAATATTTTAATTTAATCTAGCTCCAGAAATATTAAATAATTTTTGTCTTTTAAAGAGAAAAATTGAGGTAAACTTTTTAGACCAGGTAGCCATTTGAAAATTAGAAAATAATATAGGACCAAAGAATATTAAATTTAATTTTTTTTTCATTTTCAAAAATAAACATAAATTTTATTTAATTAGCATGAATCACCCTGAAATGTTTCAAAATCCCCAAGTCCAACCCTTATTTTCACCCCTTAGTAGATGAAAGGCATGTGATGTTCATCTGAGAATTTTGTTTGGGCCCAGCTCTAGATGCTTTATTCTATTTAGGTTTGTTTCAAGAAAAAAAAAAGCAAGCTATTTGAATAACTTAGTGTTTCTAAAACTAAACCTGCGCATTCTTCTCTGAACTGCACAGATAAAGTTCACTGATTCCTTTCTGCCACATCAGTTTTAACATGATGCATCTAACGAGTGATAAAAATTGTAATTTGGATTTTTCTTTTTGCTCTAAGAGTCCAATTTTTCATATCTGTATTCCCAGCTTACCACCACTACAAAGAAGATGAAGCTGTACTTTACTACTAGTCTTGACCTGTCAGAATAATGCTGATTTAGTTTGGAAAGTATTTTCAGACAAAAACTCCCAGCCAGATTATAATGACCTCCACTTCATTATGCCACTATCCCTGTCTCTTCATAGGCCAGGGATGATGTCTGAAAGTATGGTGTTATAAATAGAGTGCAAAGCATTGTTATAAGTCTCTGGTTTGAGGCTAAAGTGAAAATGTGTATGTTGAACTGATTTTGTAGTGAACTCTTTCTAGAATTTCTAAACTGATTGAGTGGGTTGGTGAGAGAAAGGAATAGAAGGCCTATTATAACCCTTTTTCCCTCTGTTTTCCTGCTACCACTGTCTGACAATGAATTCCAAAGATCTATAAAGCTGTCAGGTTCACAGAAGCATTCAAGATCTGGTTGTTACAAGGTCACAGGAGAGAATGAAATGCACTAAAAAAATGTATCGCTATTTCCTTAGGTGGGGACATAGTAACTGATGTCTTAAAAATAAATGCGAAAGGTGTAATATGAATGAGCTTTTGAAATCAAAGTCATCCGCAATGCAATGAGTAGCAAGCTTCCATTTCCCCCCCTATCAATAAGTCTCTTTTTGACAAGCTGGTAAAGGTACATACAGAGGGGACTAAAACAGCAGAAGCTGCACACTCTATTTTTCTCCAGGTTTATTTCCTCAAAGCCTCTCTGTTCACCAGTCACGCTATAGAGCTTGCAGTTTCACCTGTCTGGCCTATGTAAACAAGCCCTGATAACATGAAAACTGTCTTACATCCTTTTGTTTTATGAAGGAAATACTTTTCCATATCTGTTGTGTAGTCCCAAGCCCGGGCAATGCAAGACAAATCACAATAGTCTGCCCAATGTATTGTTTTCTTGGATTATTTGAAGTTGTTTGTCTACATACGTCATTTAATTGGTCATTGTTTAATTTTATGATTATTACTATCAACAATCTTCTTTTATTCCAATGATTTCATTCCGTAAAGTTTCCCGTCATTAGAAACTGGATAAAAGAAAAAAACAATACAATTCTAAAGTAATTTGGTTTAGAATATTTATTTCAGTTGAAAATAATGTTTTAATTACTCCTATTCTGATCTACATCTGAAAAGGTCTGTCCCTGAGCAGCTCTGTTCTCTGTGATAGACTATTACTTGTGCTTTTTTGTGCAGATTGGAAAATTCAAGTGTTTTACAGCTATTCCCATGATAATCATTTCGGTTTCTCATAAACTGTCATACATTTCAGCTTTTCTCCTGTTGAACCTTGCTGTTTGGCAGTCTCACACTGAAAACAGTTAAGCTGTTTTACATAAGCAGCATTGTTCTAGAATAGCTTTAAATATATATCCATGTTCAGGGAGTGCTTAATGAGTTTTTTTTCTTTATAAGCATTACAATCCTGTTTTTGTAATGAGTTGTGTTTTGGTGGAGTCATTCTGCGGTAGTACACCTGGAAGGAAACAGACATCTAGCTACCAACATTTCAAGCAGCAGTCTGCAAAGGCAGCTATGTTATCATTTTAAGGCAGTAGCTGACAGTTTGCACTACTCAGGTACCTCTTTTTTCATCACAGTTCTGTCCTTTAAACCGCTTAGTTATGTGTCCTATGACCTTATGAGTTGGCAGGTGTTAGTATAAATGGGAAGAAGACCCAAGCATTGAATTCCCCCTTGAGAATCAGCCCTTCCTATCTTGCACCTCTGTTCACGGGTACATTGACTGCATAGCAATTAATCTTGAAGTCTGATCAAGCCGGTGAACAATTCAACACTTTTGCCACCTTAGCATAGTCATTAGGGAAGAAAACCCAGTGAGCCATACATCATGCTGGATTATTCTCTTGATCAAATCCATGGTATGTCTTGTCATCTCTCTCTTTTTATATTTAACTTCATAAGCACTTAGTTAAGCCTCTGCAGTGCTAGTCAAGGACTAATTTACAATGTTTCTAGACAAAGCCAAATCAATTTCTTTCCTATTGAGACTGGTCTTATCAGTAATAAAAATATCATTAAGAAATCAACTCTAGAAGAAAGTATCATTCCTTCTGCAGCTTGAAAGTAAGCTATATTTCTCCATAATGGTGTCAGTACTCCACCACTAGAAAGCTCACTGGTCTCTGTGATTATTTGGACAGAAGACAAATTAAACAGACATACTCTTAACGTTTTTGTCATGAGCCAGAGCAATGTCAGCAAACAAAGCAAAGCTTAAAAAAAATCTGTAAAATGCCCAGATAACTTCTCAAATGTAAGACAGCAATGTTCATGTTGGAAGTTTTTGCTAATATCTTGAATTTTGTGTTTATGTTAAGCCATTTACGTAAACAAAGAGGGCATAGGTAAAGAAAGATCTGCTTGAGGGCAGATCTCTTTCAGTCTGTTAGCTGCATTTAGTGAGTGGATTAATTTCCTCCTACTGAAATGGCGACTTGACTATCAATCTTTCTGCGTCTTGGAGCATTAAACATTGCTGCTCATTTTCAGCTCTCTTTCTATGTGTGACTCAAATGTTTTCTTGAAATGTGACTGATTTCCTCTCTTACCATGGCATAAGGCACCACCAGATTGCAGAGGATGCCACAGGGTGGTCATCTCAAGGCAACCTTCCAGATGGAGAGAGACAGGGATCTGGAGGGGTGACTGACATCTTCATTGCTTAGCTAAACGTTCACCTGCCCTCAACAGTGAGTATGCTACAACTGACTGTGGGAGATACAAGTAAAGCAAAGACTTTACCCTTAAACACAATGAACAATCAACTAGAGAAAATTTTCACTATCCCAATTACAGAATTTATAAACCCTGTTTCATCTCAGTATGATTCTATTGTCAGTAAAAGCAGTGAGAAATGCCAGGAACATCAGTGCGAGATTCTACTTTAACCTAATACATACAGTTTTGCCCTGTGCCATTTCTCCCTGATGTCATTTCTTCCCAGTAAACAGAAGAACTGGAACATCAAATATTAATAATGTTCAGAGAATTAAGTGCAGTCAATCTATAGATTATAAAAACTGTAAAAATAAAAAAATGTTAATAACTTGAGATAATTGATAGATTTTAAAACCCCCAAATCTCAAAAATATTCTATGAGAAAAACATGCCTAAACTATCCATGTAAATTTTTTATTATAAATTACATGTCTGTTGTTAGATTGCTATGAAAAACATGACAGTATGGTCTGTGACCAACCTAAACAATCAGTGACATTTTAGATGCTGTAGAGTATCCTCTCACTGGAAAGTGGTGTAGACGCACACAAATCCCTTGTATGTACCGTAGCTGCTGATCCCATATGGATGTCTCAGACACCCTGGAGGTTGTCCCTATCAAGGGATGTTAGATGCCTTTGTTAAGACCCCTGAAAAAAATGTCAGATATCCCATTTGGCCTCTAGTCATCTACCCTGCAGGACAGGAGTATGCCTAAATCTTTTGCCACATCTGCCATACGGATGTCCTAGAGAGCTGCATGGTGTCACTGATGCATCCTAAGCACCTCATCAACTCAGTAGAGCACAAGAAAGGATTCAGCTGATCAAACAGGCTCCTAAAGGAAGCCTTGCTCTGAGCTCCAGACATACTGCCTTAGATTTTTTTTTTCGTACATTGAATGTGTATTTTTCTAGTGTTTCATTGTTACAAGTGAACATAGCATACAGCTAGAGGTAGCAATGGGCAGAAGTTTGCTGTGAACTTTAAAATTAATTTTTTAGTTATCTAAACTTTAAAATTTGAGCATGTGGGTTTTTTTAGCATTATTTCAACTTGAATATCATGCCATTTCTATTGCATTAGTTTTGCCAGTCTAGTGTCACTTTTCTTACTATAGTTTTAAAAGCCTATTTCAAAGACTTTATTTTTATGAAGTCACAAATCAGCTACTAGAAGTGATTGTGAGACTGTCGTAAGGAGTCAATTGTTACTATGTGAAAATCCATACTAGTAAAGTTTTCTCAAAACGTCCCTGGATGGGACAGTTGATGAAATACTCTTTTCATAATGTAAATGTTGTCACTACTGTTTTTCAGAGTAAACTGTCTTTTCTGCCTTGTGGTATTCAAAATGGCCAGGACTTAGTGGTGTTCTGAATTTCTGTTTCCAGTTTCATAGCAAGACAGCAGCTCTAAGATAGGAACACTATTTGAATTGTTGCTACAGGTGACAGTGGAATGATGTCAAATTGCTATTACAGTGGCCTACTCGACCAGAATGGAATTACTCATGACACAAAGTCCTTGATGCATAACAAATTATTTATTATTTAAATTAAAGACAATTTCTGAATATTATACTGTTACTCATATAACATACCTTGTGAAAATTACATTAATCCAACCGTGGTAAAGTTTGGAACACCTTCAGCAAATCGAAATAATGTAGCAAGAATATGAGTCCTTCTAAATTTGATTCATTACCACATCACAGTAAAATTACAATTACCTAAGGACAAAATCTTTTTTTGTAATAACACATTGAAACTTGCTTTTTATTTTGAATATTTAAACAATCCAGATTGTATTGTATATTGAGGGTTTTTGTTTGGTTAGTTGGGGGGGGGTAATTTTTTTTCTGATGTCTTTATCCCCAAAATATTTCTGTTTCTGAAGCCTCAAAGAATTATTCTGGAGTTATGATAATGACTAAGTATTTTTAATTAGAGTAATTTAATTTAGCAATTAAGGCCTTATCATGTAGCAGCACAAAGATGCAGTTTAAATATCTCCCTAAAACTATCATAATTTCTATCACATTATGTACTTGCCTGCTGTTCAAATAATGGACTCTTTTCTCCTTTCCTTTTACTACCTGGAGCTGGCTTCACTTGCTTTGTTAGAGTTTTACGTTACTTTTTTCTGTGTTTGATACTTGTTTACACCATAAGAAGGTGATGAAATCTGAAGAAAAATTTGCAAGCTATTGGCATGGGAGTGCAATTCATTTGTCCTTGTGCTCTTAGATTACCCAGGTGCCACTGAGTACTTAGTCTGTGCATGTCAGAAAATAATACTTAAAATAGAACACAGCTGGCTGTGCAAGATGCTGGCACAAAAACAAGTGGGTGCAATGTACCCATGAATAAATGTGTGGATATTACAGGAAGGTTTTACAGGAAAGTTTCACAGGAAGGTTTCATACACACAGATCAACATAGGCTGCCATCCACCACTGTGACATGGGATTTGCTTTAACAGAGGGTTGCTCCTCTGCAGAAGCCATAGCCTGATTTTTCTAAATTTTCAGGTTTCACCACCGTTCTTATCCAGGGTCTGGACACCTGCCATTTACACTGAACCTGCTATCATTTAACCTTCAGCTATACTAAATGGCTAACAGTCTCAGAATGATTTCTTGGAAATGAAAGATACATGCCTTCAAATTAATGACTCAGGGAATATAATAGCTCTGTGCACCAAATGGCTTCACTTTCAGAGTGCTAGTGAGCCACAGATAATGTACCAAATCCATGTAACATTCTTTTTTCCCCTGCCCCTCAATATTAAATAAGAAAGAAAATGTAGCCATTCCGAGAACAAATATTATTATTATTATCCAAATATTACTGAAGTCCCTTGAGCTTTGTGCAGAAGTTAAATGAGAACAAAATAGTTTCTCTTTATAAAGGAGGAAAAAGTATTTCTAGTAGTAACATATCAGGACAGAAGTAGCAATAGTAGTATCACATTAAAAATAGTGTTTTCAAAGCATTTCAAAATTTTGAGTTTTCTGTCATGCACTTATATAGTTATTCAGAGAATAAACCAGACTGAAGGAGAATTCGAACAATAAATTAATGCTTACAAAGGCAATAAATTTAATTTTGCTACAAGAATTTTTGTTTGATTGTTCATTTTAAGTTTTTTTTCCATGGCTCAGAAATCTGTTCAACTAAATCATTTTTGTCCTAGCATTGACTTACCCAGACTTATCTCACTGCATCCTCTCTAAAGATTTAAATATTTGCTTGTTCAGGTTGCTGTACTGCAATATGTCCCCTTCTCCCCTGCTGGAATCTTGCAGTTCAAGGCATCAATCAGCCACTTAGCCCACACTATCATGCTGGTAGAGCTGTGCTTATGGGTGACTGAAGCACAGTCAGTCACCAGCTGGTTTCAACTGAATACAGGGAAAAAACCCTCAAGTAATAAAAACAGGAGGAGGCAATATCTGGAAAAAGTGATAACCTCCGAACTTCACTTACTCAACACATAAAATTGCCAACAGAGTAGTCAGTGCATTGTTTTTTAAACCTCAACCTTACTTCCACAGTGCCCTCTGTTTTGAGTAGAAATGCTCAAGATGTCTTTCCAGGATAGATATACTGTCATGGTATCGTGGAATTCTTTAGGTTGGAAGAGTCCTTTATGATCACGTGCCACTGTTAACCCAGCACTGCCATGTTCAGCACTAAACCACATCCCTTAGTGCCATGTCTGCACATTTTTTTAACGCTTCCAGGGATGGTGATTCCACCGCTTTCCTAGGCAACCAGTTCCCATGACTGACCACTCTTACAGTGAAGAAATTTTTCCTAGTATCCAATAAAACCCTCACCTGGTACAAGTTGAGGCCACTTCCTCTCATCCTGCTACTTGTTACTTGGGAGAAGTAACCCCTACCTGTCTACAACCTCCTTTCAAGTACCCATAGAGAGTGACGAGGTCTCCCTTGAGCCTCCTGTTGTCCAGGCTGAACTACCCTAGCTTCCTCAGCTACTCCTCATAAGTCTTGTGCTCCAGACCCTTCACCAGCTTTGTTACCCTTCTCTAGACATGGTCCAGCACCTCAGCATCTTGTAGTGAAGGGCCCAAAACTGAACATAGGATTTGAGATGTGGCCTCACCAGTACCTAGCACAGGCTTTGTCCTTTGACAAAACTTCCCTTTTGAGAATGGTTAGTACCTCAGGAATCCAAATACAGGAATCCATACTGTTCCAGAGTACAGCAATTGAATCACTGTGAGAAGTACCTTCCCTTGTCTGCTCTCTTGACTATACCTTGCCAAAGAAGCTGAAAAATAAGTGGCCCATACAGAGGCGCCCACTCTCGTCTGTCACTCTCAGTACAGGTGCATTAGGGTCTGAGATGTTTCTCTTTTCACTCAGTCATATTTAGCAGCAATCCATTGCCATAATCTTAGGTATTATTCTAACTTTAAAGCAGTGGTTTCTTTAGTGTACATTGATGAGTATTCTCTGAAAATGAGAGATTTCATTATTTCTGTTTCAAGGTGAGATGTAGGAGAATGAAGAATTGAAGTGACTTGTCTGTAACCAATAGCCTGAGAATGATGCAATAAAGGTTTATGAAGTCATGAATATGTGCAGAAGTGGGTTACACACCTAATTCATGATATCTCACTGAGTTCTATTCAGGAACTAGAGTATCAGGTGAGATAATCAGAGGGCAAATTCAAAACCAGTGAGGTTCTTCATACAGTCCCCACAGAAAATGTGGGCAACACAGCAGGGTTTTTTTGGGTTTGTGTAAAACTTACCTGACCAAACCAGGCAATAAACTATGGAAGGGAAAATTCATTCTGGAGGATACTGAACTTCAGATTGCTGGAGGTTGCAAGAGAACATCAGAAAAGACCTTTGTTTGCTCTTAGTCATCCTGTTGACCAGGCTGTGAATAAGGCATTTATCTACACCAAACCTTTGGTCTGACCCAGTTCATATGCCATAACTATACTGCATATCCAGAAAATTCATGCCAGATCTCTGAATATATTCTTAGCTGTCCAGAATATGATAAACTGAATAAATACTCCTAACCTAAATCACCGAAGGTAGAATAAGAAAATAAAACTGTCAAAAAAGCCAATTTAGAAAGTAATGCTGACATGGTGAAGCGAATAAAGTTTAGGCTGCAGTGTTGCATGCAGTTTACTTCCTGCTCTACTCAGTGCTTCTTGTACATCCTAGGCATGTGGCTTATCAGGTTTTGTGTTTCATTATTAACTGTGAAAGCCCTTTTCTCTTTTCAGAAAAGATGATTGCATGATATTCATTTGAAATGTAAGTTTTCCAGAGTTCTCCAGAAAGAAGAGACATCTTTAAATCCCAAGAATAAAGCTATTTAAATAAAAATACTCAAATGAAATAAATAAATATGAGTAAAAAGAGACAGGAACAGTGCCTTTGTTAATGTTAGCTTTAATTAAAAAAAAATGAAAGAAATTTCATAAGGAGTCTCTGCCTAGGTATTATTTCTCTGTGGCATATAACCAAGATTATTTTTGAAGACTGTCTTTCACTCTTCCAGCCCATTAAGTTAAAGTGCTGCAGCTTACATTTCCTATTGATATATAAAAGCATCAGAGAACCAAAAAGGTATTTTAAAATGACGTGCATTGACTTGTATATTGGTATGAAGATTTTTTCTATACTGCCTGCAAGAAAAAAAGCACAGAACTATGGTGTTTCCATAGCAACTGCATTTTAATAAGGTGAAATTTCCAGTTTGATAGCACTGAACAACTAATAATGTCAGCTTCCAGTGTTGCAGAAGCTCGGATGTCACGAAGGGTCAGCATAAAACATGGGACTAAAATTGACTTTTTGCAATATTCATCTTTATTGCTAGCATAATTTCAGGAAAAGCCAATAAAAGATATGATTAAAACAGTAATCTTGTTTTCACATGCTTATCATATCATAAAGCATCAACATTTGAAATATATCAATTTAAAGCTTATTCATGTCTCTCTAAGAAACTGCTCTTGCTGCTAGATTACTTTTCACCTTTAAGCTTTTACTATACAATACTTCATGAGAGGGTTCTGAGAATAATTTTCTGGTAGTGGGTGTAAAAGCTCAAAGCCCATACACTGGCTGTTTGTGTATGCTGATGTTTGCCACTCAGAACATAAAAACTCATTAGCAATTTTACTGTAAAATCACATTTCCCTTAAGGCTAAGAGCTGAATTTAAGTGATATTTCTTTTTAAGAACCCAGGAAAAAATCACAAATTCAGATCTGGCTTTTAAAGTTAATGGAAAGTCTTTCAAAGGCTAGACAGGTGTTTGATTTTCTTTTCAGTCCATTTCTCTGCATCTGTAGTCTAATGTGAGCCTTTCTGGAGGGTTCCAGTGGTTTTAGGCTGGACAGACTTGGTAAAAGGTGAAGCTAAAGAACAAATTTATCCCTGTGACAAGAAATCTCTTTACTGGGTTAAAAGTGCAGTGGATGGCCAGTGTGAAGTGACATTACTCATCTCCACTACGGTACTCACTCTCGAAAAATGTGATGCTAGGATTACTTCAGCTTGCAGAATGAAGCTGCTCTCTTCAACCCTCCCCTTCAAATATAATGAAAATTAAGATCAAAAATTAAAAGAGAAAAAAAAAAGAAGGGAAGGAAAGCTAGGAATTAAATCACTTATTTCTAGAAATTAAGGTTTTAAATAAATTATCAGAAGTGCTTACAATAAAACCAGACTTGACAGAATAGGATTTTCTTTCTGAAATTTTTGTTTAGAGATAATTTTCTCCTATGTTTAATCACAAACCATATGGCTCCACTGATGTTAGTATGCAATCTGACCATTGCCTGGCTGAAGGACAACTGTAAAGGAAAACCCTACACACATACTGTAGAATTGTCTGAAAAAGGATGGCCATGGCCAAATTCCCTAGTTTTGTTTCCCTAGCTGTGCTTGGGACTGTTGGATTCCACTGGCCGGCTTGAGTCAAATCTGTGCCAAGGATCATTCCTCTGACTTCAGTAAGTAGAACACGCATGTCCTTCCCTGAAAGCCCTTTCTTGGTTCATGATGCTTTATTTTTTTCAGTGAAAACAATGAGTGGCCAAACATCTGTATATATTGTTTTGTTAGTGATTCATGATACAACCTGAAAAACATATAAATCTCCTTATAAACTTCAAAAGAACAATATATATCATAGTATCTTGTAGACCATGTTTAGGACCTACTGAATGCAATTGCTGTGTAATATTTTTGTGAATTGAATTCAGATTTTACTGCAGTAACACTCTAACTCAGCCAGAGTTGAGAGTTTTTGAAAATTTCACCACCTGAAAGTTGGCACAGTACAAAATATCTGTGCCAACATATAAACATATAAATTAATTTATATGTATGTATATGTCTTTTAATGTCAGATAATTATAGCCCTCTGTATTCAAATATCTGATTTAAAACATTATGGCAAATTAAAGAATGTTTGTATTTTAAATAAATAATATGGTAGTGTCTGAAAATTAAGCTATCTCAAATTATAACCCACATAACCCTACAGTTATCTAATCTATTTTTTCACTAGATACATTTCCTGTCTGCATAGTGACTATTAGCCATATTACATTCAATTCATCCAAAAAAGTTATCTAAAGCCATGAATATGAGAAATAAAGTTATAAAAACATGTCAACTAAAGTATTAACATAATAATAGCATACTATCTCAAATATTTGATTGGATTTATTTTATATTAGATTGTTTTCCATGCGGATACTCAGATGCCATCAATTCAGCAGGACTATACATGGCTTAAATCACAAATTTGGACCCAGAATTTCACAGGAGTGTTGATTTCAGAGTGCTTATCTTTATGGCACATCTCTGTTCTGCAGTGGGATATGGGGTAAGAGGAGATGTTGGAGATCTGACTGTGGTGGGGATGGAGCATCCAGCAAGACTGTATTTAACTAAGAGATCTTGACATTTTCTTTGAACCAGCCTCAACTTGCAACACCCTTCTAGGTGAGCTCTTTGTAAAAGATACAGTGAGCAGGACACCCGCCTCTGGTGGTGGATATGGCAGGTGCTAGAATGATGGAGCTGGAGACTGTGATCCTGTGTTCATGCATGGGTACTAGTGTAGTTGAGAATTTTACAGTGCCACTTAAGTAGCCACAAACAGGCTTAAATGGAGAGCTGGTCTTCTGAGGTGGCTGGAAGACTCTGACCTTCTTTCAGTGTGCTGACAGCCTGTTACCAACTTCTGTAATGTTTTTGTCATACAGGCATTAACGCCTGGGAACTGTAGTGAAAATACTAATGCATTGGAAAGGGTAGCAAACAGGTTTTACATGATAATAGAACTCTGACAGTCTAGAAATGATCGTGGTCCTTGTTTTGGAGATAAAACCAGGTTTTTTCTTCTTGTTTAACTCTATTAATAATAATGTCGTATGAGACTTAAGGCCCAGCATTCCACTACCTCCCACTCTGAAAAAGATCTGTGGAGGATAAAATACAATGTCAGTGGTCTCAAAGCACCCTTGATAAAGCTGATGAGCAGGAGCATTGCCAGCATCCCGCAGAGTCACACCATGTGTCTGAGGGCATTCTCCACATGCTTCTTGAACTCTGTCAGGCTTTGTGCCATGACCACTTCCCTGGAAAGCCTGTTCTAGTGCCCAATCACCCTCTGGGTGAGGAAACTCTTTCTAATATCCAACCTAAACCTCCCCTGACAGAACTTCAGGCCATTGCAGCTGGTCCTGTCACTGGTCACCACAGAGAAGAGATCAGTGCAGAATCTGGCACTTTTTCCAAACTTTCTCAGTATCCTCTCCATTCCTGTGTCTAAGTCATTTATGAAGATGTTGAAGAGTACAGAACCCAAGATGGAGCCCTGTGGAACCCCACTAGTGACAGGTCACCAGTCTGATGTCACCCCATTCACTGTTATCTTCTGTGCTTGACCTGTGAGCCAATTGCTCACCCACCATATGATGTGTTTCTCCAGCTGTGCTGGACATTTTGTCCAAAAAGATACTATAAGAGACAGTATTGAAAGTCTTACTGAAATCCAAAAAGATTACATTAACTGGCCTCCCTTGATCAGCTAGGTGGGTTACCTTTTAAAAAGGAAATCAGGTTGGAATAATAAGCAGGACTTTCCTCTCATGAAAGGTGTGCTGGCTGTCACCAGTGTCTATGTTGTCTTTCAGGTGTTTTTCAATACCTCACAGAATAATTTTCTCTATAACTTTACCAGGCACTGAAGTGAGACTGACAGACCTGTAATTTCCAGGGTCCTCCTCACCTTTCTTGAAAACTGGGACATTTGTTGAATTCCAGTCATCTGGGACATCTCCAGAATCCAAAGACCACTGAAAATCATTGAGAGAGGTTTTGCAATGACATCAGCCAGCTCTGTGAGGATTCTTTCATGAATCCCATCCATCCTCATAGATTTGTAGGGATCCAGTGGCAGCAGCAGATCCTGCACAACTTCAGAGTCTACTGGGAGTAGATATTCTTGCAGTCATGGTCCTCCAGCTCAAGGCACTGAGACCCCCTTGGTCTGTTATCCATGTTGAAGACAGAGACAAAGAAAATGTTAAACACTTCTGCCTTTTCTCTGTCCCTGTTTGTGAGGTGACCATCTTCAGCCTGGAGTGGGCTGATGACATTTCTGTATTGCCAATTGCCATTAATGCATTTGAAAAAACTCTTTTTATTGTCCCCTACATTTCTGTTCAGCTTCAACTCAGTGGAGTTCTGGCCACTCAAATTTTCTCCCTACAGCAGTGAGTAGCACCTCTGTATTCTTTCCACTTGACCTTGCTTCTACTGGACACACATCTTCCTTTTTTTGCCTTCTTTCCAAGGGAAGATCCCTTCTCAGCCAAGCCAGCCATCTGCCTCACCCACTTGTCCTGACGTTTGGGAATTGCTGCTCTTGTACCCTTAGGAGGCGATGTTTGAAAAGTGAGCAGCAATGATGGACCATTAGCACCTGCAAAAATGTTTTTCCAGGGAACCTTACTTTCCAATTCCCTAAGCATCCTGGAGTCTGGTCTCCTCCTGCAGCAAGTCTCTCCTTAACTGTGATTTAATTTAGGTTACTATGCTCTGATTAATAACATTGCTTAACCAATATGGAAATTTATGACATATGAACAGTTCAAAGCAACATATAAATGATATTTGAGTGGTAAATATGACTTATAAATATAGAATATATCAGCCTTCACTGGAGTTAGAGAATATAAAATGCAAGAGATGGTCCCTGCCCTATAAATTTAATAAACTAAGTGCAAAAAGGCAAAACACCTGATGTGATGGATGAAATAACAAAGGCTAAAGGTGACGTGACTGTGAGCAGCAGCAGCAGCAGTCTTGGATCTCTGGGCCATTGACCTTGCTAGAGAAAAAGGCTGAAAATGTACTGCAGAGGAGGACGGTAGGGGCTATATCTCCTAACCAGAGTATTTCCTGACATTTACAACGAGGTTGCAAATATCCAGCATGTGACAACTTTATAATTCCTGTTTCCTTTGTAAACCATATTAAAGCTGCTAAACCAGCTAAATACTCTGTGCTATAATTTGAAAAATGCTTTAATACTGAACAGAAGATTTCATTTTAAATCACATGACAATATGGAAGTAATTAGAAGTGTTCATGTTCACTGGACCTACTCCTAACTGTGGTATTTGCATAAAAATAGCTGCTGGATAGAAAATTATATGCAATTGTGTTTTTTCAGAATGTATTCACATGCTAAACTTTAAAACACCCAACAGTACAGGCACAGAGAAACTTTATCATTCTAGATATTTTTTACTGTAAATAATTGACTCTTCTCAACATCTACTTCTGTGTTATCTACACTGATTACCCATAGCAATATATTTATTACAAACACTTGAAAATAATGGCTTATTTCCTTTCATCTTACATGGAAATACTAATGTTGATTGGAAATATCTGTAGCATAGCTAAAGAATATGTATTTGGTACTAGTCGCAGTACAGCAATTTTTCACCAGCCTGACCAGCAGCAGGAATGCATGGTGCTCTAATTAGGCGGGTTCCATGGTATTTATTGCTCCCATTAGTACAGCATGACAAATCAGGGCATGGCATTTAAATAGCTTGCTTAATGGTTGGAAATATGTTTGCAGCAAAATCAGATAAGCATTAAGGAGTCAGAAGCTCCTGGCTCTGAGTTTCATCCACTAGATCGCACCACAATCAAATTACCAGATGTCATCGAATTTCAGAGACTCACAGACAGACTCATAATGGCTTTTTAACATATAGGTATTTAGACAGCTATATACAAACACTGTGAGATACACACAAAAACCAAAGGAGCCTGGGATTGTATATCTTGAGATGTCTAACTAACTTTACAGGTTTGCCTGTATTCTCCAAAGCTTCTTTGGAAGGCTGGAAAGTCATGGTCTACATGGTTCATTACAAAAAATTACAATTTACGGATAAGTTTCCATAATGGAAAATGGCACCTAGAGACCTTTCCACACAAATTTAACTGCGGTAGTATTTTCATCTGTAAAGCAGCAACATCTGAGTGCTGACATTTTTCATTATGATATTTCATATAACAGGTAATTATCAAATACTGGGGAAAAGATCATAACAGTGAGGGGCATGGGATCACTGCTACCCATTAAGTCACACTGACAATATCAAGTCTCAATGGATTTATTTTAATATGGATTTTTTTACATGTGTGGGTGTGGGTTCCTATCCATCATGGCCTGAGCTGTTTGTTTCCTGTGTCTGTAGGGACAGCAGTAAGGTTGCAGCCAGCACCCATCATGCATTTGTCTTTCCCCATATGGCACACTAGTTGAGTGGCTGCAGGGTTAAAATCTGGAGGAGGATTTAGAGAGTTCTGTTTCAAGGGTGGGCTTAAACACAAGCTAAAATGACAGTATAAATATATCAGAATATTTCATTTCAGCCCAATGTTTTTAAAAGCCTGTTATTCTCATGCTATTTTCAGAGAAAATGTCTAATGGAGATATAAGATAGTACTCAAAATATATGACTGGTCAAAATGACTGGTGAAAATTTCAGTCGTTCGTAATACAGATCCACAGGTATTTTTGTCAGTTGTTAGGGAGGCATAAGACATTCTGATTTTATTTGAAATAAATAGAAATGATTTATTATAGATTCTCCCAAGTTAAGGTGCAGTTAAGATTCTTTTCTGAGTTTCTTGCACATTGAACACTTAATATTTTAAATACACAAATTCAGCAAAAATTTCAAGTGATACATTTTTGTAATTACAGGCAGGATTGTGAACAGTTTCATAACCAATAGGACATAGAGTATCTAATAGGCAGTTGAATTTATGGGCCTGTTGTAAGCCAAGCCTATACTTAATTTTATTTTGATAAATAGTGCTCCAGGGGATGAGACATCTAGACATAGGTGGAGTTTAATTTGGGGGATTAACAGCACTAAAGAATTATACTCCAATAATTTTCTGTCTGTTGGAAAATTTTATACATAGGCTGTTGATCAAGCAAGAGGAATGACTTTGCTAACCGTGCTGGTTATTCCTCTTTTCTTGAAATATTGAATGAATAAAATACCAGCTGGGAAGTCTGCAAGGTTTTTATTCCACTTAGTTTAATATTTAATGACTGTTAAGGATAATTTTTCTGACAAAAAAATTCAAATTTAACTGAAAGGAAAACTGTCTCTAAACACAAAAAGAAACTTACAGAGCTAAGGAGTAAATAATTGCGCAAATTTTCAGTACCACAAAGAGATGTTCTAGCCCTAGATAACAAGAGGTGTCTATCTGTTGTGGGAAAAGCATGTTTCCATGTGAACCTGCAAGCTTTCTCCCAGTTTTTCTTGTGCAGTGAGCAATATAAAGCCTTTCACAGAATTGCAGAATCATAAAATCATTTAGGTTGGAAGAGACCTCTGAGATCAAGTCCAACCTTTGAACAAACACCACCTTGTCAACTAGACCATGGCACACTAAGTGCCACGTTCAGTCTTTTCTTACACACCTCCAGGGATGGTGACTCCATCACCCTCCTGGGCAGTCTGTTTTGATGCTTGACAATCCTTTCTGTGAAAAAATTCCTCTATTCTCCAGGTGAATTCTTCTAGTGATGCTGCCAGCACACTTTAACTCCATTGCCCATGTAGAAATCTGAGCAATTTCATCATCGGCTCCTGGTGCAGGAATCCGTCACTAAGCTTCCTCTGTTCAGCAGCTGCTACTGCTCAACTTTGGCCTCTGCTACTCAACTCCTCACTGGTTCTCATGTCTTCTTTCCTGACAAGCTTTACGTGCTTGGGCTTTTTTTAGCAAGAACTTTTCCCAGGATGAATCTTCAGTTAGTACAGAGTTACCCAGGGCATTTGTTGGCAGCAGACAGAAAAGAGCTGATAGCACTTCTAGCAGGATATTGAAAATTATTGTCAGCTTGTCATACAGTCAAAGAACCCTGGCAAATATCCTATCTCAGCATGTGAAAATAAGATGCATAACTCCATCAGATATTTTCTTCACCCCATCAATTTTATGTATGCTCCCAAACTGACTGTGGAATCACACTTCAAGTCTGAATATTTCATTAATGGTTCTACCATTTACATTCCATAAATGTATTTTCAAATTTGTGAAAAATTGCCATGTATATAGGTGGTATACATGGCACTATACAAAGGCAGCAGCATTGTTGCATGCAGCAGGGGGGTGGTTAACCATACTCCATCCTATTCCCAGTGATGTTCTGGAACTACATCTATCTACTCATCAGCTCTCTGAAATACCTACTGAGGTGTTTTTTTCATAAATGTTTACTGCATTGGGTAAAAGGCAAAAATACTACAATTATAAAGGCACACTTTAAAACCACAGTACACAAATACATACTTTGCCAAACATTAATAAAATGAAACATAGACAGGAAAGAACATATGACGGTTTCAGAAGGCCACTTTCCAGGACTGCAGAAAGAGTGACGAGTGACACAACTAAAACCATGCAAACTTTCAGTACATCAGTAATATGAAGGCAGTTGCAACTCTTCTTCCTTCTGGTTGTAGAAAAGAATAATCTCCCAGGTACAAGATAGGCTGCCCGAACTTACAAAGCAGAAGTGTTTCCCAGACCTCTCAAGTGGAATATTTAAAAGACTTATCAAAAAAACCCCACAATCCCTGAAATGTTTTCTGGGGTACAAATACAGTAGAAGTAGAGAGTGCGCAATTCTTAAAGCCAAGACAAACATATCTCAAAGTTAAAACTGGAAGCTAAATTTCATGTAGTACAGCTTTTTGGGTACAGAGAAGCTAGTTCTCAGAAAAACTGTTGATAAACAAGCATATCTCCAGCTTGAGTACATACCAATTTACTAAGCAATTTTCTTACACAAAGAGGAAGATGTCAGATTTTAAGATAGTAAAGAGAGGCAATAGCAGTGATTTTCCTATCTGCACAGGAAAGCAATTTCCAAGATTTGCATTAAGTAAAAAAAATATGGTTAAAAAAAATAAAATGCTTAGAAAACCCAAATATTCACAACATAGCTCAGGTTCATTGGGGATGACTTTTTTTCAGAATGATTGGGTGGATTGCTCCAGATACATAATATGTTGTAGATATTTTAAAGATGAAACAGTTTTATGGTCTACATTAAGTTCTACGTATACAGAAATATTCCTACTTCATACCATAATAATCCAATATCTATTAAAATTAAAAAAAAGTAAGAATAATTTTCTGACCCTCCATACTTTCAAAATCTTTCAGCAATCAGCTAGAAAACAAGACTACAGTGATTTGGCAAAAGCACATAATCATAATAAATATATGGTAGAAGTGACCTCTGAAGCTCATCCACTCCAACTCCCCACTCGAAGCAGGGAAAACTCCAAAGTTAGTTCAGGTTGCACAGGGCCTCACCCAGTTAAATTCTGAAATTTGCAAGGATGGACATTCCAAAACCTTTCTGGGAAATTTCTTCTAGTGCTCTCACATCACAGCATAAGCCTCTTGGAATTTAAAGTGCAGCCATTGCCGCTTCTTGATTTCCTGCACACATCCGAAAATAAGTTCATTTTCTATTCTGTCTGCTTTAGACAGTGGAGTAGAGAAAGAGGAAGAATTCTCAGCTCTTGACTAGACAAGGTCTGTTCCCTTGCCTTTTGTGTTCTCCAACCCCTACTCATTCTCCTGGTATTCTACTTGACTCCTTCCAGCCTGTTGACTTTGTGTTGCTGTCTGCCTGGGATAGCTAAAACCTAAGAACAGCATTTCATGTGGGGCCTCTCCAGTGCTGATCAGAGGGAAATAAACATGTCCCTCAAGCTCTCAGTTATGCTTTTGCTACTTAAAAGTGCAGGTAGCCAATGCTGCCAAAGGGGCACACTGGCACATGTTCAGTTTGTTGCCCATCAGGACTTGCAGCCCATCTGAGGCTGTTTTTGAACAGTGCAGGACTTTGCATTCATATTTGCAGGAATTCAGGATGCTTCTGTCAAGCTCCCTGTGAATGACAGCCTTCCCCTTCCAGTATATCAATAACAACCATTTTCTCATCCATCTCACTTTTGTCACATCTATAAACTTGGTGAATTTGCATGGTAGATGATGAAGATATTAACAAGATTGATCCTGAAGATACTGACACATGAAGATAGGCACTTGTAAATGACTGCCGTTGGTCATGGCTCTCTGAGTCCAGCAGTCCAACCATGCCTGTCACACACCTTAAAGATGACCCATTTAGGCCATTCCGCCTCATATTGACTATCAGTAGGAGTGTTTGTGTTTTAAACCCTGCCATTTCTAAGGTATCACAAAACCTAATCCCATCCCCTCTTGCAGTGAGTCAGCCATGACAGAAGCCAATGGGGTTGCTCAGTCATGAGTCACTCCCAGTAAATATGCTAGTTCACCTATTTTTGCTTTTATTTATATGTCTCAGGACACTCCATCATGTTCTGTAGTCTTTCCATGGATAGGGGTGAAGCTGACCATTTTTTGAAGATAAGAATGACATTTGCTTATTTTTCCCAGTCATTGGAAACTTACCAGGTCATCACACTTTTTCTAAGATTAACAGACCACAGCTTTGCTGTGTCATCTCTCAAATACCTCAGCATCTGATCCCATGGACTTGTGTGTATCAAGCGGATCTAAGTGGTCACCAATTTAATTGTCCCCTGAAGGGGATAGTACTTCTCTGCCCAAACTCCTGCTTATAACGGAGGCATGGGGAACCTCAGAGTAAACTATGCTAGTAAGGACTGGAACAAAGACACGCAGCATCCCAGCATTTTCTGTGTTCTTTGTCCCTCTCATTCATGTCCAGATAATTTTTCATATTCATCCTTGGTTGTCGATCCTATTGCCATAAGCTTCCTTTCAGTATTTTAGCTCAGTAGTAATTTGTTGAGCGAAGCTGTCCTACTGTGATGGCTGCATGTTTGCTTATCCATTAAATCAGACAGTTATGCCTTGAGGAGACTGCACTTGAAAGTTTCTCTCTCTTGCCTCCTTTGCCCTTTCAGACAGCCTCTTCAAGGATCTTGCCCACAAAGGTCCTGATGTAGCCAAGATTGTTCTCCTGAAACCTAGTGTCTTTGCTGCTTGTCTACTTTATTTCCCTTAGGTCCCTCAATTCAACTTATGGTCACTGCAGTCGTAGCTTGTTTAAGCTGTCACTGATTGCAAAAAGAATTTTTCTTTTCTTATGAGTAGTAGGATCTGCAGAACATCATTCACTGTCAGTCTGCATCACAGCTACACCAAAAAATCATCACATGCCCTGCTTTGTTGCTCCACCAACAGATACTGGAATGATTGAAGTCCCCCAAGATAATCAGAGCTTTCAGCTGGGGATTGCGGTGGGGATCCTTCAAGTTATTAAAGGTTTGCTTACCTTTTCCCCCTGTTACATGTGCAACCTGTAGCAGATGTTAGCTACACCATCCCCTGGGTGGCTACTGCTCTGATCTTGACCTGTAAGTTTTCAACAGGTGAGCTACTCCTTTGTGGAGAGTGCAATCCCCCAGCTCTCATCCTCACTGCCTGTCTTTCCTAAAGAGCCTCTACTTACCCAGTGCAGTGGTCCAATTGTCTTCATAACCTACCATGTCTTCATTATATTAATTACCCCAGTCCATGTTTGCACAGGATTTTTTATCCCACTCCCTTTCTGTTTCCCAGGCAGTGCACATTAATTTATAGATACTGAAGATGGGGTCCCTTTTAGCTCAGATCTCTTGGGAGAGTATAGAAACCTCTCATATAGGCACAGTCATTCCCTATTTCTCTCCTTAAAAGGCAAGGCAAGGAATTAGTTATGGAAACTAGGGTAAGGACAGCAAGAATCATTAGACTGCTTCTGCACCACTTTCTCAGATGCTTCCAATTTCTCCCTAGCAGACCTTCTGTGTTCCCAGAAGATCAGGTTCTCAACGTCATAGAAATTGACTCCCTGTGAGCAAAACCAACCCCACCAGCAGACAGCAATCTGCAAGCTATATTCACTGGTGCCCAAGGTGTTCCCTCCATCACCTGGCTGCCAGGTTACAC
Organism: Campylorhamphus procurvoides; assembly: GCA_013396655.1. Taxonomy (NCBI): domain Eukaryota; kingdom Metazoa; phylum Chordata; class Aves; order Passeriformes; family Dendrocolaptidae; genus Campylorhamphus; species Campylorhamphus procurvoides. The sequence continues at coordinate 1,173,072 of WBMV01000457.1, forward strand.
TAGTGCATATCTCTTCAATGCACAACTGAAACTTATCAATCCAGAAAGAGAGAAGTACAACCCAAGTTTGGGCACTATAACAGCTGCTGAATTAAAAAAATCCCTAACCTTAGAATCAATTTTCAGATAGTGAAGGACAGCATTTTCTATTAAGTTGCTAAAATAAACTGCACCTGCTTTGTATATGGCTACATTAATTATTAGGTCAGGAGAGTAGGACCAAATCTGTAATGTAAAATTTTTATTACTGCATATATACGCTTAAAAATGTTTAAGGAGTTTTTTTTGTTTTGGTTTGGTTTTTTTTAAGATGGACTAAATTAGCATCTGGAGACAATTATGCACCTGCAGTACATCTTTTGAATAAATTTTCTTCCAGAAGGAATATGGCTTTTCCTATCGAAGACTGTTGTGTGCTGTAAATCATTTTGTCTTAAAAATGTATCAGTTGAACCCAAAATACTTACATAAATTCATTCACAGCATGCCTTAAATTCTCACTGCTAAACAGTGATTATCTGCAAATCATTTTTTGTTCAAGGTTGCAGGCAATAAATTTTTTATTGTTTTATTGTTTTTACATAACTGTGCCATAACTCTTTAATTTTCTTTCATGCTACTGTGACAAAAGTCTTTACCAATCCTTTCAGACAATTTTCTTTAAAATATTGCCAATGGACAAAAAAGAAAATCATACATGAAGTCTTGTACTTCAGTCGAAACCAGTAAAACAATTTATATTGATTCTGTAAATGATTCTGATTTAGATTCTGTCTGGCTCCTCACATTAATTCCATACAGAAAGATAAAATACTTTATACTAATTATTCTCCAAACAAATAGAAGCGGTATGTATAAGCATTGAGAATTTCTTCAAGGAAAATAATCCCGCTGCCACACTACAATATGTACAAATTCATTTAATCTGTGGTTTCTGAATTAAGTCATGACAGATTTGGCTCTTCTTATACTGCCAATTTCTTATTGCATTGAATCAGATTGGATTCAAAGTAGTTCTTTCTCACTGATGAAGAATTACACTACCAAAAAATTCTCTGGTATAATACAACCACAACCATATTTCTCAAGCCTACTGAAATCCTACTGAAATCCTACTGAGCCCTCTTCCCACCTGTTGTCAGTGCTCCCATGCCTCTCTTCCATGCCACCATGCTCTCCTGGGTTAGTAAGTCTGCATGTAGCACACAGGGCAGCGAGTGTAGGGAATCCAGAACAGCAGGCTCACACCAGCATTTCAGCAATCTCCTCTGCACTGAAATATGAACATCAGGGCATATTTTTTTTTAAGTGGTAGTTGTCAGCAGTCCAAGGCAACAAACAAATTAGAAAGAACTATGACGAGGCCCAGTGGAAGGGAAGGAAAGAAGCAGAGAGAATATTAGATGTGTGGAGGTTTAGTGCAGAAAAAAGAGCATACAGGGCCATCTAAACAATAAGACAAATTCTAGAAAACTTTAGAAGAAGGTACATTTGAAGCTGCAGAAAGGGATTGAAAAGGACTGATTTAGTGGCATGACTAAGAAATTGGAAATTTTAACTCTTTCATTCAGTTGTGGAGGAATGTGACTAAACTGATTTCCACTCTACCGATATTTTTATTCTACCATTTTGCCAGTATTTCAGAAAGCCCAACAAGGACACTGTGAAGAGTAGGAAGATTATTTATGGGACATATGGGCTCAGCCGTTTTTGAGAGTATCTGAATCTTATGGGTAGACAGAGCATCAATAATATGTTACTGTCATAAACCACTTTTGGCATAAATGGGAAGTAAGTCTTTCTGCATTCACTATCTACCAGCTTTATTTGCTGAGTGTTATGCAGGACTTTAAGATATTGATTTATTTGTCTCTGCAAAATATTAAAGAAAATTGATATGAATACTTCAATATTCAATATTTGTGTCAAAGTAATTTTTATCTTAAGTACTCTGCTATTCTGAAAGGTAAGATAAACCAAATAATTACTTGTCCAAGAAGACCATGCAAGGCAACCCTTCTTTCTATGCAAAAAGTACAAAATACAGCAAAACATAACAGCAATTGAAGAAAAATGTGAAAAATTACTTATGAGAAGAACATGTGATGGGGTTAGACATCAGCGTCTAAGTCCTCAGGATTGTGTGGCACAATGAGCAAAGACAAGTGAAGGCTCCACTCCCAAAGAAGCAGCCTGGGTTATGGGAGGCTGTCTGGCTTTCAGCTGATCCTTTGTGCATCCACCAGCACTTCTGTTCCCTTACATCTTGTATGGAGAGGAACAGTAAGCCCACATGCATTTTAAAACTAGGTAGAAGTTCTCATTTGTTATTAGAAGTCAACTTTAAGTTAACTTTAAAGAACCACCAGCTATAAAACAGTCTGTAAGCCATTATCTTCTTTAAACTTTTGTCCATTTGGGGACAATTCTATAGTTTTGTTACATGAATTGTCCAGCACATTTTGGACACTCTATGCACTTTAATCTGTGAGAAATGAAATAATGTTTTGCTTCAGTCATAAGAACTCATGGACATGAGAGAGAAAAGGGAGGGAAATTCATTGCTTAATTGCAAGGAGTTGTTAGAGCCAATAACAGGGGTGATACTGAAGACGTCCAAAAAAGGAACATAAAATAAAGGGGGGAGGTAAAAGGGTCGTTCAAGCAAGGTAGGCAAGGAAACGGTATAAGTTCCTGAGTACCTAGCCAATGGGAAAAGTAACAGGGATTCCACCAGTTGGGGAAGGGTATAAAAGGGCATCCATTCTGAAGACAGTTGTGCCTCCTCAGTAAGTTGCACCTGACTTATCTGACTCATTTATATTAATAAACAGTTTTGCTTTGATGACATTGTCCTCTCTCAATTTCAATGAGTATTTATCACAATCATAACTTGACAGCACCTTATTTTCTATTACAAAGCAACAAAACTTTTTTCACAATCACCCTATAGCTATCTTACCATGCTACAACATGGGAGGTCTGCTTCAGGTTAAAAATTATACATCATGCGTATGATGCCATTTAATAATAAGTCTTGACTTTTGTTAGTAGAACTGAAATGTGTTTCTCTCTGGGAAGTCTATGAAAAATTGCATTTTAATAGTTAAGATAGTTTTACTGTTGCCATATATAAGCAAACTGCTTAAATAGTTGCTTTTTTAGAGTTTTTTAGTAGTCATTTTCAGTCACAAACTGTACTTTATTTTCTTACATGGTTCCAGCTTCAGAATTTGCAAAGTGTCAGCAGGCTGGATTAGGACACTAGTGGCAACTGTGTATCCATTGCTCACAACAATGAATGCTCAACACGAAGTGGGATCCACCTAATCTGCTTGACTGCTAAGTAACTGAAGAGTCAAAGGAGAAAAAAAATTTTAGGAAGAAGTGTAAGTGTAGATACCATTTTCAGAAGATTTATGACAAGGAGATTAGAGCTTGTTTTGCTTTGGGAAGATTTCCTGCCTAAGAAGAAGCACCTTTCTCAAAGATAGTTGGGTGTTTTCTCCTCCTGCATTCCACTAGAGGCTTTCAGGCCCTCTCTATGGTATAAGGAGAGATAAACCCTCACAGACATTACAGCCCCCCCATCTTGGGGAGAAGGGCCAGGGGGAGGCAGCAAAAATAAAAGCCCTGAATGATGAGTGTCTTTCCTCAGGCCTGGTGCTTTGGAGGCGCCATTCAGGTTTTCCTTTGTTAAGTCTAGTGTTCTCAACTTTGGAATAAATTCTCCTGAAATCCTTCCACTTCAGGGATACCTTCATGTTATCTTCACATATGTTTTCAGTATCCAGGTGAACAGAAATATGTCAGTGCTGAGAAGTAGACCTGTTTATAAAGGTCACTTAGTTCTCTTCAAACTGTTGATGCTACTTAAACTGCTGTTGTAACTGTTTTTGACATTTTAACAGCGACAAGTTAGTTCTAGATTTTAGGACACTCTACAGGACATTGTTAGCATCAATTGTGCCATTCTCAAGGCTTTGTTGTTGCAGGTATCTATGACCCTTGATTTGTTTGCACAAACAAAAGTTTCGTAGATGCAGTGACGTGAATACTGATCCATTAAAATATATGAGTTAGATATTAACACATGCTCAGGCTTACTAATTTCCTTCTACATTCAGATAAATAAATACTGAACAGCATACAACAGATGGAGGAAGATATTCTTAACTACAGACATAAGAAATTAATTTTATGATAGGCTTCTTTTTTCATTATTTGTGTTTTCAGCTTGAGTCCAACTTGGCAATTCTTGCTGCTTTTCTAATTAATTCTAATTAATTTAATAAATTTTTACTTTGCCAATAATTAGCCTTCTGGATATTTATTTCCATTTTTAAAATTAGATAAAACTGACCTCTTTTCCACAAGAATTCTGTGTTATATCCATTTCCTTTTTCATAGTATTCATTCTTCTTCAGACACTTGAAATGCTATTGCAGAAAGGAAAGTGAGACAGGTTATTATGTCGTAGTTAACTATCTCAATCTCTAGACTCTACATTAGAAAATGAGTTCCTTGTTGACCTTCATCTGTGGCCTGAAAGAAAACATCAACAGGACTTCAGGGGAAGAATCAGAGGTATAAACTTTGAATTCAAGTTTCTGTTCTCTCAACCTGGGCAAGGTACACACCAAAATGTAATAAAAACTATTTCTCTTTATCAGTTACACTATCTCTTGGCTCTACAGTCTGGGTTCTATAGACATTACATAAATCACAGAATCACAGAATGGGTAAGGTTGGAAGGGACCACATCTGGTTCAATTTCCCTTCTCAAGCGGGGTCATCCTAGAGCACAGGATTGTATCCAGATGGTTATGAATATCTCCATTGAGGAAAACTCCATGATCTCTCTGGGCAATCTGTTGCAATGTGTGGTCACTTGCACAGTAAAGAAGTTCTTCCTCATAGTTATGTGAACTTCCTGTGCATCAATTTCTGCCCATTGCCTCCTGTCCTATTGCTTGGCACTACTGAGAAGAGCCTGGCTCCAGTCTCATAACACCTTCCCTTCAGATACTTATACACATTGACAAGGTCCCCTCTTAGTCATCTCTTTACAAATCTAAACAGGCGTAACACTCTCAGCCTTTACTTGTAAGAGAGATGCTCCAGTTCCCTATCCATCTTCATTGCTCTCCACTGGACCTGCTCCATGAGCTTCCTGTCTTTCTTGTACTGAAGAGCCTAGAACTGGGCACAGCACTCCAGATGTGGCCTCAGCAGGGCTGAATAAAGGGGCAAGATCGCCTCACTTGATCTGCTGGCGCTACTCTTCCTAATGCACCGCAGGATACCATTGTCCTTCTTGGTCACATGGTCACATGGTCACACTGCTGGCTCATGACAGCTTGTTGGCCACCAGGACCCCCAGTTCATTCTCTGCAGAGCTGCTTTCCAGCAGTTCAGCCCCCAGCCCATACTGGCCCCTAGGGTTGTTCTACTCCAGGTGTAGGACTCTTGCTCTTGTTGGATTTCAGACTGTTTTCATTTAAGAGACTGGATCTACAAGTAAGATTAGTGGAGATTCAGATCAGATGATCCCCTCAAGATTCAAGTGTGACCTAATGTTCCCAGTACCACAGCAATGTTGTGGCTTCACATGGTTCTGCCTGTGCCCACAAACCAAACCACCATAGTATCAAGGGGCAAATGAAGGGGGATTGAAACTACATTTGGAAGTATAGTACTATTCTTTTCTTATTTGTTTCTTTACACTGGCTATTTGAGAGTACCAGAAATAAGATTGCATTCCTTTTCTTTAATTCGTAGGCGCATCACCATATAGTTTTTCTTCTGATTTGTAATCTTCCTTTTGCTGGGTTTCAGGTACAGGACTCTGCAACACTCCTACAAACACTCCTTTAGTTATGGTTTTATTGTTTGTCTGTGCGTTGACTTTTCACCTGTGCTAACATTCTTTGTCCCTTTCATCCCTTTTCGTATGTAAATTATTTTCAGTGCATGTTTTCTTATCTTGTGCCCAGAACATAGGCAACAGCTGCATGTCCTCATTTACCTTAAGCAGGCTATAGCCTCTTTGCTTTCTGTGTAATTTCCTAGTCACTCCTAATCCTTTCCACATTTTCTTTTGTCCTGATATTATATAGAACAGTTTGTATACTGTAAATTGCTTTCTGTCTGCCTTCCCATTAAATTACCATCTGTTATACATTATCCTCAAATGCTGTTTGCAGTCCAGCAAACTTCCACTAAAAACCATGGGCTATTTCCCTTAATTTTATTCTTCACTCTAGATTTGTCTCTGTGTAAAGCATATATGTGCAGCTGTTCAGTTCGTGCTCAGAGGTTTATCTGCTACCTCAAGCCTTTCTCTTTTTATCTTCCATTTCTTTTACCTCTCAGTTTCTTGATATTTCATTCTCCTTTTCCTTTCTAGGCTTCAAGAGTGAGAAATAAGTGTGCCTACAGTCTCTCTGCAAGGACCCAAAACCTCATCCAGCCTCTACTATTGCCATCAAATCAGATATCAGGGTAGGCATCCTTTCAACTTGCGCTATGAACTCCCTTGCCAACTCACACACTTCAGTGAAATTGGACATGAAGCCATGTGAAATGCATTTCTGTGTTTTAATATTTGCTTCAACAGAACATTTTCTATCTTTGCCAGTGTGACTTTTTTTTTTGATCCTGAACTGTAGTACACAGTGACTTTCCTGTAATGTTTCAACTTTATGTTACAATGTGTAACTTTTCATTTTGTCACTTCAAACTAAATGCTGCAGAGATCCACATAGCCATGGCTTTCCTCCTGCTGAGTGGGGCAGTTGTGGCTGTCAGTTCAACATTGTCCAACAGTGATTCCGCAGGCAGCCAGACCACAGAAAGCACTGGCTCTGCCACCCTTCCTAGCTGTTATTCCTCTCAGCATTAAATGGAAGGTCACTATTTTAGTCCTGCAAAATCCTGTTTACAACTGGTGAAACTGAACTTCCAGAATCTGTTCAGAAAGTTTATTCCTTAGACGGGGCTATTTTTCTGTGAGTTATTTGTATCTCTGCACTGCAGATGGTATCCAATTTGTTCACCAATCTCACCAGAAAAAACAGCATTCTTTCCCGGTCTTAATCTATGTATAGCTTTTTCCTCCTGGCTTTTTGTCAATGGCTTGAACCCCAAAGGTTTCCTCACCTGTCACTTCAGCTTCTTCAGGGACTAGGATACTGCCAAAATTGCTGATCTAAAATAGTTATTGAAAGAAAACTTTTGACTTCTGCAGATTTATTTCCCTTTAAGCCTCCTTCCTGTGTTCTGAGCACAGGGAATATATTTATTTTATATTTACAGGGTGCCATATCAATGTGGCCCTGCTCTGATCTGTTTTTATATTATGATTATGTCAGAAACCCATTTCTTGGCTTCCTGAAGATAAAAGCTATGAAAAATTTATTCAAAACAAATGATATAGATGGCAAAGTCTGTAGGAAAAAATAAAGTAAAACCTTCACAATTATGATTTCTCTCTAGCTATTTCCAAAGACAAATGTTGTTGACAACATTCTAAAAATTTTAACTGCCCCTAAAACTTTTTATTCTGAAGTGTGCTATGTTAGAATGACAATAGAATAAATAATAAAATAGACAATATGAAAATGAATAACATTGGGAGATCTTTCATTTTGTCTTATTTCAGTATTTCTGGAACATATCTGACATAAATGAAGGAAGTTCATGAGTATGGCATAATAATGAATTACTATTATTTTGTAATGCAGAGTTGTCTTAATAAACAGAATTAGAAGTATGATCTCAGTAGATGTGATTTCAAAGATACATCTGAAGCATTGCAAGCTGACATTTTGGATTCTCCTTGCTTTACAGTTTTGACAAATTAAAAACCTTATAAATATTCTAACTATCCCTTATCTCTCCTTCAATGAAATTTTCAATGAATTTTATAGAAATTACTCTGTCCCAATATGCATGGTGGCATTAGACAAAAAAAAAGAGACTGTGATATAACCTCTAAAATGACAGTTTCTGTTCCTAGTGAAGTTAGTGGCAGAATTCCAGTGTTTTCAGGGCATGCTGAAATGGAGTATAAGCATACCAGCTTTCAGCAGATTTATTTAAATTTGGCACTTTGATATTTTGAAACTTTTAAATTACAACACAGAACTTAGAATCAAAACTAGACCTTGTTGGCTTTCTATTCCCCATTTTGACATGTTCTGCAGTATCTGGGTTGCCTCAGGACACAGAGATTGCGTGAACCCACAGTTTAAGGTGGGATGTAGAATGCTGTATTGCACAGAGAGATTGTGGAAAACTACTCTCTTGTTCCCTACATGTCTAACAGGAATCAGTCCTTCAACATGCCATGTGTATGCAATGCAAGGTCTCATGTCATTTTTATTCAACACAAGCAGCACGGAGAATTAGTAAAATTGCAGGCCATATATCTAAGTGACCTGACCAGTGCATGCTGCTGTTACTAGATATTTAAGTCTTCAGTCCAAAGAAAATAAGTCTTTCTGTTATTGCAACTGCACTGTACAAGGCAAAATGTGAGGTTTGGTTTACCTTCAAGTTTGCTGTACTTGAAGGAGAAAATGTATGAAAGCTGGGTTTTGACTGGCTTTCTACTTCATTGTTATGTGAATCTATTCTGGCTTGATTTTTTCCCTCCAGTTACAATTATATATTAAAAAAATAGATGATTTAGGCAAAGTTATTTACCTTAGATAAGAAAAAAGGTGTTTCTTTCAGCTATGCTGAACTTCATCCCGTCTTCAGTCTGACCTGAGGCAGGAGAGGGCAGGGTGCCAGAATGGTTCATTTCATTGTTTATGGTGGCTGTAAAACTGTCAAATACAAAAAAATAACTGGATTGTTTCTGTAGAGACTACTGCCTCTCTAGAAATCTATGCCCAGGGGATGGGACTTAAAGCATCTTTACTTCTGTGATCAGTGGTTCTGGGGTAACATAGATGAACTCAAAATCAGATCAGTAAATTATAAATCATCTGTACTGATGTCTTCATGAAAAATGACAAAATGAACTGCACTGTTTAGGATCTTTCCTCCGGCAATTTTCAAGAATCATATGAGTGCAGCGTTTCCCTAAAGGATACTGGTTCCCAGTTCAGAAAAAGATTTAGCAGCACTTTTCACAGTCAGGTGTTCCTTCCTTCATTCCTGGCATCAGTCACTTGCTCAAGACAAAGCATCCCCTACTGAGGATGTCTAGCATCTGGCAAACACTGGGAGGAGCCGTGCTCCAAGGAGTGAGCCAACATTTCAGTGTTGTGCAGTTGCAAGCAGAAGAAATCTGTTGCCCGTTTACCAAGGCTGTATGATTCCCAGATATCCCATTTCTCTTCCAAAGATAGGAATGCATCAAGAAACACGTATAAAACAAGATCAATCGAGGATCAAGGAACAAGACTTGTAAAACATTGTTCATTTCTAGGAGAAGCTGAAGGTGACCCATGAGAAAACTGAGAAGAATGTTTTTATGGTGTTTTACCCCATGTACTGTAGTATACTTCAGAATTTTAAAATAAAAAGAGCAGCAGTTAAAAGCTGTAAACATTGTCCAGAAACAAAAAATGTGAAAAAGAGTTGACTTTAAACTGTCTAGTTTTGCACACAGCTCCTGACTGAGCAGCTTTGATGAAAACTTTTGTTATCTTTGTCAACACAATATGTTTACACTCCGAACACATTTACTAAACATTTGATTCAGTTGTAAAAGTGAATTTCTGGAAACACAGTCACAATGCAACATCAGTGACTTCAAAGGACTGTGCCTTCCTGTAATAGAGGATTATACATATTCCTGATAGGCCTTGTTCTTTTCTCTATGAGACCTTTTCACCCCACTTCAGCAATACACAGTGGCTTTAAGTAAAAGCTAGTTACTTTTGCCTCCATTTTTAGGTCATTCACAAGCTTTTGTTGGACAAAACAGACAAAACCCAAATATTCTGCACATAAAACCTAGTCCATCTTTTAATCTCTCTCTGTAACTTCTGTCAAAGTCGTTTCCATGGGTTACTTAATCATAGATTCATAGAATCATATCTTTGGTTGGAAGGGTCCTTAAAGATCATCCAGTTCCAACCCCCTGCCGTGGGCAGTGACACCTTCTACTAGACCAGGTTGCTTGAAGCTCCATCCAACCTGGCCTTGAACACTTCCAGGGATGGGGCATCCACAACTTCTCTGGGCAACCACTTCCAGTTCCCCCCTCACAATAATTTCTTCCTAATATCTAATCTAAGCCTACTCTCCTTCAGTTTAAAGCCCTTAGCCCTTGTCCTATCACTATATGCCCTTGTAAAAAATTCCTCTCTGGTTTTCTTGTAGTCTCCCTTCAGCTACTGGAAAGTCATAAATAGGCCACCCTGAAGCCTTCTCTTCTCCAGGCTGAGCAATCGTCTCCTCATAGGAGAGGTGCTCCATCCCTCCTATCATTTTGGTTGCCTCCTCTGGACTCTCTCCAGCAGGTCAATGTCCTTCCTGTGCTGGGAAGCCCAAAGCTGGATGCAGTACTTGAGGTGCAGTCTCACCAGAGTAGCATAGAAGGGCAAAATCTCCTCCCTTGTCCTGCTCGCCACACTGCTTTTGATGCAGCCAAGGACACTCCTGGCTTTCTGGGCTGGAGACTCATGTCCAGGCTCCATCCACCAACATCCCCAAGTCCTTCTCAGCATTCTTCTGATGCCTGCGGGGCTGCAGGTGTGGGAAGAGGGCACAAATGAGATATATTAATTTTGACACTCCTTACCATGCCTGTTAAAAATTTAGTGTTAGGGCTCAGTGACTCAGAGGTCCTGATTTCTGCAGATCAGAGCATTTCAGCAGAAATTGCAGATGAAATGCAATGGAAAGACACAAAATGGATTTTGGTTTGCAGTTCAAAGTAGAAAGGAGAGATATGTTACTCTTTCCAGGCAACCATATGTAGAACGAGCCATGCGAAAGCAAATCCCCTCACAAAACAACACCAAATTAACAACACCACATCTAAATACATCAATTTTATTTGTACACTAGCAGGAGTGCTTCCCAAAAGTGGAAAGTTTGTAAGAATGTGCTCATGCCAACCTCCCACAGACCATTTCCTACCATGAAAATGACAATATTCCAAAGAATTTCAGAAACTTGAGTCTATTCCAAAGATTTCCAGAAACTGGAAGCCTGGCCAGGGAAAAGCCTGAGTTGTTCTGAGTGCTGCAAGGGAGCATTCATCTCTGTTTGCTGAAGGCAGCTGGGTAACAAGAATTTGTACCACTCCCAGGATCACTGTTTTAGAGGGAAAATCTAGTCCTTCAGAGCTCTCTGCTGAAACAAAATTAGTTAGTTTACCTCTAAATCTCTTTTTCTGAACCATTTGAGATATCATAAGTGAAGAAAATATAGAAGACTGTAATACATTATATTTGTTGTCTAGTTTACTTATTTTTCGATCAAAAAAAAAAATGAAATCCCGATGCCTGACTGCCAACACCTAGAGTTATATAACATGATTTTTTCCTTATACAGGAGATTTAGGCTATGGTTTTATTACTGTTGTTGCTGTGTAGAATAGCTCTGAAAATCCTGGCAGCACAGTATCAAAACCAGTATTGAGGCAAATAAAACCTGTCCAGGATCCATATGGCTTTTCACTATTCCCGGCTTGGAAATTCCCATCCATTTTCCAGGCCTTGATTATGTGATATCCTAACATGAAAAACATTTGGGAAAATCCTCCTCTGCCTTTCCACCTCCCACTTTGCATTTCCATGTAAAGAAAAGGTACCAGATGTGTGGCAAATGGAGTTGACTACAGCAAAGGTGAGGGAGAAGTCTATTTTCTTTATCCTCAAACTCACCTTTGTAAAAGAAGTATAAACTGACTTTGTACAGGATGAGGGCAATGGTTTCTTATTAGATGCTAACATTTTTCACTATGCACTTGCTGCTCTCCCCCTTTAGACTAAATGAGTGTTTGTCTGCAAGACATCAGCATAAGAGCAATAAAGAGTGATGACTGAGGTGATTTTCATAGCTTCTTCCTCCTTTGTCCCCAAGTCACATTTCATGTAAAACCAGAAAATGATTAGCCTGTTCACTCTGCAGTGTTAGCTAGTGATTTGCTGGTGTGTTCTGGATCATGGCTGAGGTGTCTCTAGGGACTGTGAAGGAGTTACAAGAAATAACCATAACTGTAGCAAGCTCCAGGGGAAAAGAGGTGTAGGTTTATCCTCTATTTCTTGTTATTTTTAGTAGTTTTCTACATTAACATGAAGACATGGTAGAAATAACTATGGCAATCTCCCTAGGGCATTGTAGTTTTGTCTTTCTAAGAATAGCCCAGTGAGTGATGCATATTTGCCTTTACTGCAGTATACTGAATAATCTATCTGCAGAGACTGACAGGTGGAGTTGATACTTGAATATCATGACTAGCTAGCTCAAGCAATGAAAATATATTCTTAATTAGAGGAGGAGGTATTAACAGGTTAAAAGATGTCTATCTCGTTAACTGGCATAAAAAGAGGAAACTTCTTAATAAGTAAGTCCCTAGAAATAAAATAAAAATAGTAATAATAAAAAAATCATTTCACACATTTAAAGGGATAATCCAATCTTATCTCATTGATACACTGTAGAAAGAAACTTACCACTTATTTTTAAACAAAGTGACATTGATATGGGAAAATAATTATACAAAATACTCTTTTTGCTGTAGGAAAGCACTGAACTTTGATCTTGCTTCATATTTATTTGACTCAAACTTCATGTTTATTTGAATCAAGTGCAATTTTACTGTGAACTAGCAAGAGAAGTTTTGGGACTACTTTTTGAGAGAAGGAGAATTTAGCACAACTGCAGGATGAATCAAAGATTCACCAAAAACTTTAAAAAAATGTAAAACTGTAATTAAAGGGTTCAAACAGCCACCTGTGGGACAAGGAAGAGCTGATATTTATGCTGCTTTGGAGGCACTTTCCAGATTCTCTAATCGTGCTTGATACAAAATGTGAATTAAAACTCTCACCAAGGATCATACACAGATGTTACCATATCCTGACAGGAAAAAAGGCTCAGGAAACAAGGTGAGAAAGGCACACAAACAAGAAGGCAATGTGTGATGAGCTGCATTGCACCATGGTGAGAAGTACCTCTCTGCAGCAGTTTCATTCTGAGTCGTCAAGTTTCCTCCCAGCCCCTCAGTCTAAATCTTGTTATGCTGAAATTGTTACTGTGATCCTATGCAGCATTTTTTATCATGTCACAGAAATCTCATCAGTCCACAATGAAAAATAGACAGGACTGCAATGTTATCAGTTTAGGCCAAGCAGGGGATCACTTCCATAGGATTTCAGATTATCCTTTTTTTTTTCTGCTCTACTGCCTCTTACATATAAGTTGTGTTTTTTTGACAAATGTACATGCTACTTAAGAGAGTAGAGCAGACATACAGTATAAATGTGTTAGAAATATCTCTCTTTTTAAACTAAATCACTTTGTCTCTGGTTTTATGTCACTTGGTATTTTTACTTGGCTGCCAGGAAAATGTTTCTCCTTGCTTTTCAGAAGCTGTGTGGCACTTGACTGCACTGTGAGCATTACTCTTGAACCAGGAGGAATAGTAAGGAAGGGAGGTCATGCAAGTGTTATAGGAGAATACAGTCACTTTCAGCAAAAGCAGTCTCTGGTTGTTCCACTTGCTTTATTACAGTTTTTATTTATTTATATTATACCCAAGGATGAGGGATAAAATAATAACTCATGGCATGATGTCTCAAGATCACAGATAACACTATTATGTTTGCTGGATCTGACTGACATCCAGGTGTTTTTTGAGAATACTTGTCTTGTCCTAGGTAGGCAGGCTAGAAAAATATATTCATCTAACCATAACCCTCATCAAAACTTTTACTATAGCTTAAAAAATTTATATTTATTGGCAAAAAGCTACAGGCAAGTAACATTTTTTATTTAAAAAAAGAGAGATTTCCTAGTAAAATTCACAAATAAATGGGCATTTTAGTCTCTGGTGTATTTGTTTTTCTAGATCAGAATGTTGAAACTTCTACCACAGAGAAGATATTTGTACTATTGGAACTGTTTAAAAACCATCTCATATATATCAACATTGCCCTTTTATTCTGTTCAGTATTTTCTCTCGTTTCACTGCTAAAGTAAAAAAAAGAAAAGAAAAAAAAAAAAGCCTGGCAATTTTGAGTACAGTTAGAGTGCTATGCCAGGTGTTACAGCTGTTTTCCTTGAGAAAAGGACAAAGGGTTCTAAAAGACTCAAAGGCATACAAAACCTTATCCAACAGAGCAGCTTGCCCATGTTCCTTCATACATATGTAAGTTTATTTCTATCTATGCAATGAAGTGCAAGAGAACTGAGAAAAAATACTTTAGAGTTTCTCTGAAATAAATAGATGTTATAAGAAAGAAGCATTTAAATGTTTTGCTCAGTTCATGTTAGAGCCAACCAATCTTAGAGAAAACAGAAGACTGGATTTTATTACAATCACTTATATACAAACTAAATTGCTCAGGTTTGATGTTTTTAATCAGTGGTTTTACAAGAAATAAAAAAATATTGATTCATGACCTAAACAAGGCAACACTAATAGAAGTATCACCTATGACCTCCTTTTTTATTACCTCAGAACTTGAGCAAGAACATTGCTATATAAAGCTATCCTTTTTTATTGCATGCTTTAGTGGCACAAAAAGGTTACTAAGAGAGCAGTCCAAGATTCTGAAGCCAAAAAGTATGTCTGTATTTCAGCCTACTCTAGAAAGCATGTTTTTTAATTAAGGTAGTCTTTGGGCACTGTCATATATTTTCTTATTTTATTTTAAGAGTTTGGACCAATGTGATTTACAATAGTAAATTATGAAAAATATCTTTCAACTCCCTGTCCTTATGCATTGAGATTAAGTTTCCAGCATCTCTCTCCCACTATTTTAGTGGTATAGTAGCACTTGCCTTCCACTGTCAGAGTTAGAGAAGTAATTATTAAGAATTGTAATATAAGTAAATGTGAAAGCAAGGTTACCCAAGTCTTAGAAGCTGATGCAGTATGCTAAATTCTAAATGTTCCTCTCAAATCTACAGAGCAATTTAAAACCTATCTGCTTTTATTGTATTAAATTCTTTGATCATGAGAAAGTCTGGTCAGTGGTTTATATTCATCAGGTAAGTATGGTGTAATACAAGGAAGAATGTTTTCCTAAATGAATAAAATTAGAGTAATTCAGGACTCTGCAGTATACAGCTTATACTCTGTAGAATACAGCTTTCTAATAAAATATGCAACCATCATACTCCAGTAATATTTCTGGATTTGTCACCTTGTTCACATTGAAGACAGTGTGCATGGAGCCAATCACTTGGCTCAGCCACTGATTCAATTATATAAATTTTGATTTAGCAGGGACAGAATTCTCTTATGAGATTTCCATCTTAAATGACACCAGAGTGTGACTGGGGAAGATTTCACAATACTTACTTTCTAGTCATAGAAAACTGAAAATCTGTTACTGATTAGAGGAAGAGAGATGAGGGACTGGAGAACAGCATTACAGGGCAATTTTTGTAACATTGGTCTAAGAGCTAGAAACTTTTGCAGCTCTGCAATCCAGCAGAAGACTTAGTGTTCAAAGCTAGGTGTGTTGAATATGAGCACAACACCGCATTCTATCTCTGTACCAGCAAATGAATTGCTACCAACATAATAAGGGTTTTAGTTACTTCAATAACAATAACAATACATACCAATGGAAACTTGGGTTTGAAATCCTTTGCATTCCTTGAAATATCTCCAGCTGACATCTAATGTATCTATTTTTATCCAACAGGAGTATCCAGCTGGTTTGCTTAATTTTTAACTATATTCCTTCCAAAAAAGTAATAATAATCTAGTTTTTCAATTAGCTGTATTTTGTATACAGTCCTGGAAAGGGGAAGTACATGATTTTACAACTTCAGAAAATTATGGGCCAAGAAATATACATTTTGATTCATAAATTTCCACTCATTCTGCAGGCGCCCTGTGCTGGCTTCAATTTTTTTCCTTTCCAGGACAACTGTAATGAGATCCACCCACCAACTCTTCTTGTTTGCTCATTTGCACAGAGAAGAAGAAACAGGAGCCCTTTGGGTATGTAGAATTGAAATAAAACAATTCCCATTTCCCTATCAATTGGAAATTGAGAAGTTTTCTTTTTCATGGCTATGAGATCATCCACTCACAGCCCTTTATAGAGCTGCCAGCACCAACAACGTTACAGTCTCTGCCCTAGGGAGGGAAAGCACTGAAACTTCCCTCAGGGCATACCATAACATCGGCAAGAGTCTGCTCACTATGAGGTGTTTTCACTGAATTATTCTCTGAATGAATAAGCTTTCTCCAATTAGTCATTTCTGTCACAACTTGAAAAACAACTGTAAGTGGAGTGCCCAGAACATCATACTATGAACAACCACACAACTAACACCAGAAGGCTAAAGTTATTTAAACTTTTAATCCCTGGCTCTTGAAGCTACATTTGAATTTTCTCTCTTCTGCTATCCTTACAGGGCAGAAGTCATGTAACAGTGCATTTCCTTTCTAAATGTTTTCATGGTTGCAATGGCATTTACTATGACCTGTAGAAAAATGCCATCTCTCAATTCCATTTTAATCTTTGTATAGGATTTTCTTTCCCTTAAAATTTTGCAATAATTATAAAATTATTAAGAAATCTAAGGACACATTACTTTTACTTTACTTTTAAACTTCACTATTGACAATCACTTTGGAGCAGTTAAATGTCACCAGAGGAGGTTAGCAAGCAATACTAGGGGAAATGCAGCTAAATCATGCATTGCTTTTATCTTTTACAATAAGGACTGCCCCATATGCATTTCCTTTCTATGTCTTCCTGTTGCACACTATTGTCCACAGGTATATTTGTTTAAACATGCATGTAAATTATACCTACACTAGTGGAAAAAAAATTGTCTAACAGGAATAGTCACTTTTGCTGCTGTTTCCAAAGCAACTACTTGACAGCAAAAGATAATATTCCTTGAGGTGATGGTCTGTCTCACACGAAGATACTGAATGGCAGAAGTGACCATTTTATAGAATTATAGAATCATTTAGGTTGGAAAAGACCTCTAAGATCATTTAGTATAACCATTAACAAAACACTCCCAAAGTCCGACATTAAACCATGTCCTTAAGTGCCATATCTATGCATATTTTAAACAGCTCCAGGGATGGAGACTTGATCACTTTTCTAGGTAGACTGTTCCAAAGCTCAGCAATCCTTTCGATGAAGTAAATTTTCCTAATATTAAATCTAAACCTCTCCTGGTGTAATTTAAGGCCATTACCTCCCGCTGGCCACACTATTTCTGATACAAGCCAGGATATCATTGGTCCCTTCTTGGCCATCTGGACACACTGCTGGCTCATGTTCAGTCAGCTGTTGATCAGCACCCCCAGGTCCTTTTGTACTGAGCAGCTTTCCAGCCACTCTGACCCAAGACTGTAGCACTGCATGGGGTTATTGTGACCCAAGTGCGGGACAATTGGCCTCAGCCCATTGATCCAGACTGACCAGATCCCTCTGTGGAGCCTTCCTGTCCTCCATGATATCAATACTCCCGCCCAACTTGATGTGGTCTGAGAACCGACTGAGGGTGCCCTCAATCCCCTAATCTGTAGCAGCAATAAATATATTAAACAGAACAGGTGGCAATACTGAGCCATGGGCAATACTACTTGTGATTGGCTGCCAGCTGGATATAACTCCATTCATTCTCTGGACTGACCATCCAGCCAGTTTTTTACCCAGCTCACTCATTTAAGCCATGAGCATCTTTGAAAGGGAAGCTTCTGTTTTCATTTTCATCAGATGCAATGGGAAGTAGAAGCTACTTTTACACACCAAGTCCTCACAGGACTTTGACCAGCAATTATATTTGTCCCTCTGAAGCATTAGTGTCTTTCAATTCTTTAAAATCCGTCCACAGCAGCCTTCCCATAAGGTAAGGCCCAGGGGCAAATAATGGCTTAATTACTCTGCCTATAAAAAGCACTTGCACTAACTTCAGTGTCAGAAATAAGTGCAATGATTTTTGCAGCTCAGAACTCACAGCTACTGAAGTAGCTGTCTCTTTTTTATTCTTTTCTCTATGACAGCCTCATGGATGAAATATGTACTGTGGTTTAAATGCAGTCTGTATTTATTCACATGACTCTTTTCACATGTTATTTCAACTAATTAAGACTTGTCTGTATATGTGTTTCTGCAATACCTAAATACATTCTGTCACCTAGGGTTACATTTCTCATATGTTAATTGCTAATTAAAGGTAGAAGACAAGATTGCTGCATGTTTGTTTTCTTCAGGCTTTAGAAGCAGAGGTTGAGCAGATTTCTTTTTCAGGAAACGTTTCCTGGATATGGACAGACTAGGTAAACCAAAAAAATGTATTTGCTATAAATAGTAGTCCAAAGTCACCAACACTAACCACAGTTTATCCATTCCTTTCATCCTATGTATCTTAGTAAGAAATATTTATGATAATCATGCCACAATTTTATTAACACTGAAGACAGCTTATAAATATCTTGGTTTCTCAGGATTTTAACTGTACCAGTCAGACAAGTGACAGAAATTGGTTTGTTGGTAGTAACAGCAAAAGGATATTGGTGTTTTCACTCCTACAGATTATGCTCTAATCAGACATTTTAAAATTAACTAAAAATATTCCTTCCTTAAGATTTCCTGTCAATTCCTTCTTCATGCTCTTTATGAGTATATCCAATTCACTTTATCTGTTTAAATTCTATAAGAGAGGAATTCTTTTTAAATAGAGACTTTACTTTCAGAATGTGCCATATCTTATAAGGATGAGAACAGGGTATTATCACCAACATAAAATCACCTGGCAGTATATTTCTCTTCTTTCACTTTAAATGGATAACTCAAAGGCTAATTTTCAAAGGACTTAAATTATGCAGCTTCTAAGAAAGTCAAGCCTTAGCAAAAGCAGTGAATACTCCCGAGTATTTTGAAAGACACATTTTGTTCTTAGTAAACAAATACAAATTTTAGTAATACTACTTTTATTGCCTATTCTGGATTGGGACTGTTTAATTCCAAACACACAGTTTTCTCTGTAAACAAGACATCTCAGGATCTGCTATGTTATTAAGTCACCTAGTCCTGCACTGACTTTTTAAAAAATGATATATTCTTGGTTTATACAGTTTTGTTTCATTGTAATGTTGACTTTGATAATAGCACATATACTGGCAACATCTTAGAGCAATTCTAGGACCTTCATGTTAACACTTTGCTTTGGCTGATAGATGTCAATGTTTGAAACATAGTTTAGCTGGGTATATAGGCCTTATATTCTGGATGTTTTCAGAATAAGATTATTTTCCTTGGAAATATAAGTCTTTGTCATAGATGTGTGTTTTTCCCAAATGAACATTCCTAACATACATGCTTTAAAAAATAAGATCTGATGTCTCTTTATCAGACTAAAATTCTACTAATTTTTAGAAATAACAAATGATATAATTATTCTTCCTCTCATAAGCACTCAAATTCCCATCCCATATGCAGACTCCTGGATGAAGATTCTGATATTTGTTTCTGTTGCACTTAATCCATTGGCAGCAGAAGCTTCATGGTGAAGGGAAGAGGTCAAGCTCTTTCAGGAAACTTTTATATTTCTGATGCTACTTTTGCAGAGGCTTATGAATAAAATTAGGAAAGACACTTGATAATTCCATGCAGTCTGTATTTCCACCTGGACTCACAGTGGTCATTTTTCCATCCAAATCTGTATTGTCAAACTCCAGCTAGAGTCTATCCTTCAGAGCGAGTAGCCTTACTCCAAACAAGCTAGACGTAGAGAAAATATCCAGCATTTGAAATTTCATATTATAAAAGACACACAAATACAAGAAAATGTTGCAAAGAATGTTAGTAATGACATAATACCAAAGACAGAAACACCAGCTACTTGTTTGTCTCTATCACAAGAAATAATGACTGATTGCAAACAACAGCAGGCAAATAGGATAATCATAAATGAAGAATGATTTTCTCAATATCAAGCCGACAGTAAAAGAAAGATTCTCCGTGGGGATATTATTTTCTGCTGCTACTGTATTTTACTATTTCCTCAGATTTTTGGAAAGGTTTTTGCTTGTTTTTTTTTTCTTCAGAGGAGAAAACTTCAGGGAAGAAAATAATATCAAATAACAAGGCTGGAAAAAATTGTTTCTCAGAGTCAAGCCAGAATTTTATAACCTGGTCCAATTTTGCTTTACTTCCATACTTCCTGAATGACAGCAGTATTTCTCTCTGGAAATTTTTGAATGTCCCATTAAAAAAAAATAACAATCCCAAAACGTATCAGGGCAGTGGTCATTGGACATATGGCTATCTGGTTACACAAACATCTCCTCCAAGCCTAAGTAGCTGGACAGTGGACTGGTGCTGACTGCTTATTAGAAGCTGACTGCTAATTATTCACTCTTTTTGAGAATGGAAGTGGATACTGTCAGGACACAGCTCATCCTACAACTCACAGAGGGCAAGATTTCTGGAGACAAGGTTATCTTTTTTTCCCCACAGATGGTCAGTACTCTTCACAACAGTCTGCTGCCCAGACACTGTGAAGCACGGTTACAGCTCAGGTTGCAGAATGATGTGTTCAAATAGAGTCAACTTGGATCCGATGCCAGAAGTCTGCCCTGAATTTCATTGAGCAGAGTTGTCTGGCGAGCCATTTCCGTCTTTGATATCTTTGTGAACTAAGTCACCAAAACCAGACAAAACAGTGGCATGGAAGGTCATTTCCCTAATATTTTTTTGTCTTAATTTTAGAACTCAAGAAAAAAAGCCTGAAGATATTTTCACTTGGCAACTTGTTTTTTCACCTCACTGTTTAACCAGTTTAGTATTAATTCTCACAGTGATATATTACTCTGATGTAACCACACTCCCACATTGTTAATAACAAAGGCAAACAATCGTAGTGTCTCCCTCCCTCCTTCTCTTTTTTCTCTAACAATAAAACAGATATAAAACACAGCATAAATTAAGAATAAAGTTGTTATCACAGAAGGAAGTGGTGATTTATTAGTTACTCTGGCAGAAAATGTAGACATAGAGCTTATGTAGAACTTCATCTAGTTTTGGAAAGCTCAGTTCAGGTCCTTACTAGTACAGAGTGTTGTTAAACTCACTAATGCCCATATAAGACATGTGGAAAAATTATTTCTCTCACACAGGATAAATGTATTGTTTACATGTTATAGGTAATTTTTCCACAAAAAGGATATGCAAATGCATATTTTAACAGTTTTAAAGACAATCACAAACAGTAGGAGAGGAGATCAAACGGTTTGGAATAGGGATTGCAAAACTGTATCTGGATAAAAGCCCTGCTGTGTCTCTAATCCCACTGCAGACTGGCATTCAGAGTGACAGACGTATAATGCAGCACCATTATTGAGAATTAAAAGATGAAAACAAAATATTCATTTATCATATGGGAGTATTACCCTATCTCCTTTTCATTACAGTCAAGTTCTAGCATAATATTTTTAAATGTCAGCATTTAGAACTTGAAATGTAAAATAATTAAATAACTGAAACTTTAAAATATTTAATCTATAAAACACATAACCAGTAAAGAAAATAGACTTAAAAGCAAGATAAAACAAATTTCTTTACTTGTTCCAATTGCTAAGAATTTAAAAGACTGGAGAACAGAATTGGGATTACTAAATCCCAGTGCTTAGATGTCAAGTTAGAAATTATAACTGTTTAAAACGTGACTCATAAGATATGCAACAGCATGCTTGCTTTTGCTTTAGTCATGCACATTAAAGATACATGGATCCTGCATCAACATGATGCTACATAAGAGGTGTAACTTTATTTAGTTCATTTATAGTTCTATACAGTTTAAAAAGATGCTCTTATTTAGTTTGAACACCATTCTTTTCTCCCGTGTAAATTAATATAATAATATAGAACAAGACTTTAGATGGTAACCTATGTACTCAGACCAGAAGTCACAGGAGAATCCTACTTACATGATTCACATTACAAAGTCAGTGAGTAAAGTGAAGAAGAATGACTAGCTGGAAGTAAGCAGCAACAAGAATTTTTTTTGAAACCGGCATTAACACTTGGAAAGTGTTAACATCAACCTGGAGTCTGAGCATGGGATACACAAATGTTTATTGTAGGAGATGGGGGATTTGGAGACCCTTGCTTTTCTCCAGGTTTTGAATGCAAGTCTTTCTACAGGAAGGAGTAGTCTTTGCCTGCTGAGGATTTGAGATAATCACTCCTCAAAAAAAAAGAAAAATGCCAGTCTTTACACCAACAGTTCAGCAACCTAAGTGTTCATTCACAAGTAGAAATACAAGTTTTTTCCTACTTTTGCTAAGATAGCAGCAAACTAAACTCAAACTTCCTACTTGTCAGAACAAGGATTTAAGCTCTGGGCTAGTGGATTGCCCTGTCCTGGGCCACATTCTGTTGCTTTTCGTAGCTTGTCTATTTACCAGGGCAGTATTCCACTAGGACAAGTAAAGGATCATTAGTCATATATACACTTGGCTCACTATCAGAATGCAAAATTCTTGGCCTTTCATATTTTTGCCTCATATTTTTGACACATGATACTGCTATAAAACAGAAAATGTGAAGGACACAGCTTCCCACAGCTCCATAATACAGGATCCCATTACTTTCTACAATGTTTACAATTAGTATTGCAATTTTAAAATAAAAATAATCAGTGAAAACACTATTTTTCCCTACAGTTTTGATCTGACATAAGAAAAAAATAATGCAACAGTCTTATAGAGCAGAGTCCTAAGAGGACTAAGTAGAATTTATTTGTATCTATAGGGGAAAGTTGACCCACAAGGCACCATTTTGAATCCTTGTATGCTTGAGATCAGGTATTTCCTATGAGATCCAGTGGAGTATCTGGTGGTTTCTCACATGTCTTCTGTTTTCAAGGTACTTGCGACTCTGGAGAATTGAATGCAAAGATTCAGATGACACCTTTCAGTGTTATATTCCTAAAAGCTTAACATTTTTTAAAAACATTTTTCTGGAATGTTTTTATAGCCTGTTGGAAAGTGAGAACCACTCATAAAAGCAGGAAAAAATTGTCTGGCAGTATTGATGGATTTCATGCTGCTTTGTCTTACTGTTTGCATTTCTGGCTCTGTAATGAGTTTGTATTAATTGCCTGAATTTCAGTGTCATTTATATTGTAAACAACACATTAGAGGCAGTTCTAAGATTATCACTCAATATACTAGTGGTCCCAAAGAAGGCAAACAAAATGGCACAGGCTTTATCATTGCATTTTCATTGAGGGTACCCTATTGGTTTTAATGATCTTTATAATCTCTCAATTTTATAGCTGCCTTAAGACCTCAAACCTCCTCACTGTCCACCTGCACTTCCTGATCTTACCATGATGTGGGAGACAGTGTCAAAAGCCTTGCTGCCATGGACAACAATATCTACTGCTCTCCTCATCTGCCAGCCAGTCATGTCATCACAGAAGACCACTGGATTGATCAAGCATGATTACTCCTGATAACCTTCTTTTCATCCACATGCTTAGAGATGACATCCAGGATGAGTCATTCCGTCACCTTTCCAGGGATGAAGGTGAGACTGACCAGTCTGTAGTTTCCTGGGTCCTCCTTCTTGCCATTTTGAAGACTGGAGTGACATTGGCTTTCCCCCAGTCCTGAGGCACCTCTCATGTTCCCCATGACCTTCCAAAGGTAATAGAGAGTAATTTAGCAATAGCATCTTCCAGCTCCCTCAGCCTGTGTGGGTACATCCTATTGTAGCCCGTGGATTTGTGGTTGTCAAATTTGCCTAAATGATCTCTAATCCAATCCCTTTCAACAAAGAAAATGTCTTCCTTTCTCCAGACTTCTGAGCTAATTATTACTATTTAAAAAGAGTTAGCTTTCACTTGGATCAAATGAGACAACAGTTTTCACCAGATCTCACCTCACACTGCCTAAAGCAGATGTGGCATAGCACCTGCACCAAATGAAATAGGTATCGGGACATATTTTTAGTATTAAAAAAGCACACTTGTAGACAGAATCCTTTGGCACTGATAGCTTTTTAATTGCTTTAAAAAAAGGAGGAAATATGAAGGAAGCTGGAGCATGAATCAAAGGAAAGTATGAATGCTACTGCACTTTTATGCATCATTCTGACTTTTCTGAAGGCAAAACAGGTGAATGTGTGTACAGTGGAAAGAAAGCACACTGTTTAGAAATATGCAGAATGACAAGCAAGTATGAATTTCTGAAAAAAAGTGCAATGTTTTGCAAGAGTTCTTTTTGCATTTGTTTGAAATTAAGAGACAAAGGAAAGAACAAAGTGTAAACATTTGTGAGAAACACTGCCCTGTCAAAAAGTGGGTCTACCAAAGTGGCAAATAAGATAGAATAGAGATGCAGATATGCATAGTGGAAAAGGTTCAACAACAGAAAGACAACAGCAATCTGGATTAAGGGGTAGTGCTTCACGGTTCTAGAAATCCCTACCTTTGTTATTGGGTACATATATTATATTTAAGAGGCTAGAATCTAGAGAAGTAAAATGTGCTGATGATAATTCACTGTGGCCTAATATGCATTAATGAATTTATGAATCAAACAGGATAACTGCAGAAACTTACATTTAAAAAGTGGCCACACACTAGTTCATAAATGATTAAACTAATCTGAATTGGATTTCCCTGTACAACTATTTAGAAACCTTTTTATTTTATTAAAGGATATTGCTTCTGAAAATGTTGCAAGTTTTCATGAAAAAAAAATGCATGAAGTGAATTCCTATGGGTACATGATTGTCACATATTGAAATAGACCCTCTTTATGCTAACACAGGAGATAAACTAACTGAATCAATAGAAATGAAAGTAATGGAAAAAAGTTAACATATTATCTTTCACACTGCCACAGCCATTCAGGTGCCAAGTTGAATGGTATCATTAATCATCTCAGGCTATAGAGCAAGATCTGACAGAAATGGAATTTTTGACAGAGGTAACACTAGATAAAACAGTGACCAGGAGTTGAGGGCACTAAAAGGAAATTTCTGAATGTTTTATTCTTGATATTTTCTACTACTTTATAGACAATGGTTTGTAATCACAGAGCAGAGATTCTTTCCTTAAGAATTTTTTTCTTATATTTGTAATCAAAGAATCACTAAGACCATTTAAGCTTTTGTTAAGTTTTTAAAACTACAAGGCACTGTAACCTCTTGTTCTTAAAGGCTAGTTTCAGTGTATTAGAAAGTTAACAATGACAAACTGATGTGGAAAGGTCATGACATTTCATCAGGAAATTGTTCTAAGGCAATGGGGTCTGTAAATACACACTATTGTGGGAAGTTTTGCTGCTCCAGTAACTGCCAGTTTAAGAAATGTTCTTAAATGCCATGAATCCCTATTCTAGTAAATTTGTTTCTATGAAAACAAGATTCTTACGAAAACATAATTTCAAAGAAACCGATCAGTTTAGACTAGCAACACAAATCTTGTGTTTCTGTCAAAACTTTATTTATTTTATTTGGTTTCATTTCTTCCTGTCACACTTTTTAGAAATATGGGAATGTGTAGAGAGGCAAGAAAGTCAAATTTAACAGTGATCAAGTGAGCTGCAGACAGGTTTACCAATGGCATAATATTTGGCAAGGCAATGAAGGCCACTTGTCATGAACACTGAGAAGTGTTGCACTGTGGGATGCTCTGCTCAAGAACTCATTAAAACCCCACAAGACATTTCTTCCCATATCATGTCCAGAAAAAAAAAATAGACAGAGGCTAAAAGAATTCTTCATCCCTGCTGATGAATGTTTCCATAATGCTTCCCCTGTTTTTATTTTCAGTGTTTCCATGGATCAGTAAATGTATCTATTTGGGAAAGACCTACGATTAGCTCTTCAAAGCAGAAGTCATGGTTCCTTAGGGCTCGGGGAGAAATGCAGCCACTTTTAACAGGAGTAAAAAGTGAATATGTACATAAAAGACACACATGCCCTGTTAATCACCATCTTAGAGAACCAGGAATTCTCTGCTGTATTTAGTACTGGCAATGGGGAAGAAGAAGGAGGGAGTGTGCAGTTCTAAACTCAGCGAGGCCTTGGGATTCAGGCTATCTCTGAGAGTCTTATCTGTGCAGAATAGCAGCTCTGGGCTCCAGTTGAGTTCCTGGGAGTGCCAAGGCACAATCCCTCTTGTCCTGTTGGAGGTTACTGCTGAATAGGCATGGAGCAGTGCCCTCCCAGGTCCTGCACCTGCTCAAGGTGCTGGCTCATGCCAGTCTCCAATGCAAGCCCCACATGAACTCAGTGGAGGTTGAAACCCCCTTTGCCCCAGAGAGACCATCTCTGGTTGCATTAACAGCAGCCATTCCCACTATTTCCTACGGGCATTCAGAAAACAAACTGTTACTTCCCCTCCCCACACTTCTAACAGCTCAAGAGAGGTGAGGATACTGCAGCTCCCCAGGGCCAAGCAGTAGCCTGACTGAAGACATATTCCCAGCAGGTGCATGCACTCCAAGCACACATATACAACATATATACATTGTTGGCCCCACAGAACACAGATGGACACTCAGGGCACACACACAAATACATACACCACCAACAAACTCACCCTGCACCTGTCTCTGGCTCACCAGGATGGTGGTCTATTAGTAGAATATATAAATGCATATGTAAAAGGTGGATCCCTGCAGCAACTTGCCTCACTACCCACACACATGATCTCATTCCCCCAGCTGGCCCCTACAGACCTGCTCACCTCCCTGGTTTCTCCACTTCACCTACTCCCTGGCTACATCTTCACTGGTGAAGTCACACAAACATCACGAATACACAGATCCTCTGTCTCATGGTCTGGTTCCTGTTGCAGCACTCAGACCCTAAGAAACACAGATGCACACAGAATAGAAGTACTCAGGAAAGGGTTAGGAAGGAATTTAATAAGCAGATAGAGAACCAACTGCACTGGTCAGGTATGGGGCACAGGAAGGCAAGCAACAACCTCAACTTTTAAAAATGTCAGGAAGTATAATAGAAAGGATTCCACCCCCACATTTCTGCAATTATTATCAATTCCAGTGATGGGCACAGTAACTTATGTACCTTTCTTAAATAATTGGCCTCAATGACTGATTTACTGAGTGAGACCAATACTACGGATTAACATAGCTACCTACTGGCCAAGAATAGTACTCTCTGCCATATATAACATTACTTGCAAAAAAAATGCCTACTGTTATCACCTGAGCTAAAGCATAGCTCTAATG
Organism: Campylorhamphus procurvoides; assembly: GCA_013396655.1. NCBI lineage: Eukaryota > Metazoa > Chordata > Aves > Passeriformes > Dendrocolaptidae > Campylorhamphus > Campylorhamphus procurvoides. The sequence goes on from WBMV01000457.1 coordinate 1,200,466, forward strand.
GTTCAGAGTATGGTTTCTCCCTGAAGGGAAAAAAACTAGCTCAGTAGAGGCAGGTGGAAATTTCAGAGAAAAGAATCAGGTTCTGACAGAGTCCTATTGACAGCCCTGTGTTCTATAACTGCTTCCACTGATCTACAGGCTCTATGGTAATGTTCATTGTGCAATGGCACAAAACTAGTTACATGTAAATTCAAACTCAACATGGTTAAGGTGCACAATCTGGCTCATTTGTTTTGTAGCTGCAACCCACTGACTTTCTAAATTATTATCAAAGTATCAACAGCTGTTCTCTCCACCCAACTATTTCATGTTGAGCTGGAATGCACACTAATCCATCAGTAATGAGAACCAGCTCCTCCACAGACTATGAATAAGCAAAGAAAATAATACTGGAAAAACTGGAGATGTAAAAATTTCCTTAGCGATTAAAATATCCCAACTGTCACTGTTGGGATGATACACAGATGATTCATGTAAAAAATCACCCTTGTGAATTTGGGGAGGGGTGGTGTGGTGTGTAGAATGTTCTGTTTATCTGCTAGGTGTATGAAAAACTTTACAAAATTTGGGAGGACATACTCATCCACACAGTAAGGTAGAAAGTTACTGGCATTCACACACACAACAAAAGAATAAAGGAAAACTGGCACCTCTAAAATTCAGAAGAAAGACTGTTCAAGACCATGCTCAGAAAAGTTTTCAAGGATGATTTGTTTGTGACATGGTTCTCTCAATTTCAATTTTCATGATGTGCTATTCAGGTAGGAAAAGGGGGGAAAGAGCATCTAAAAAATTCCACCAACAATTACAGGCACATTGCTTTTTCTTGACAAGACTTCATTCAAGTCCTTTTTTCTCTCTATGAAACTACATGAGTTAGAACTGAGCTAGGGGCTGTTGGACTGTTCTGCTTCCTTCCACTGTCAGTCCCAAAGACATCTGCATGAAAGGTCAGTAGCAGCAAGAGCACCCTGCTCTGCAAGGAGAAGAGGTGGTAGTAACAGTCATTTTAAGAACAAGCTACAGGCAAGGTTGAACTGATTCCTCCTGAGCTAAGTCTAGAACTGGAAGTAGTGCAGAGGCACACAACGTCACCATATGAAAATGCCCACAGACCTGTGTAGTGAATGGTAGGACTAGTCAGCTCATAGATATGACAGTATGAACACTGGCTTGGATCTGAGCTTTAAAGTCTACACAGTGCTAGATTATCTGGAATTCACTGCATGGGTCAGCTCTATATCCAAGCTTTCTACAGCAAGATAACTTTCGTTGAGATGTCATTATTGTGATTTCTTTGAATTCTAAGATAGCACTAATTTTGCATTTACAAATACATTATATTTAAATAGAACCAATTTTCAAAAAAGATTGCTTATATTTTTAATTAATTCACTGTTATAAGTTAATACAGACTTCCTGCAGCAACTGCATTTTTCAGCTTTGCATGTAATTAAATACTTTTTATATTTTTAGTTGTATATTTGTTAGATTCCTTGGGAAATTTGCTTTACCATGGAAATGGTTCCAATTGTACCAATTTCTGATTAGAAATGCATTATTGCAATAAAACCTTATGTTTCAGTTTGCTATGGCTTCTGAATTTTGTTATTCATTAGTCACAATTTATGTTTGTGGTTTCTAATGAAAAAAATATGCAAACTACCTACTCATTAACTCATCAGCAATCTCCTATAATACATACTGAGTCAAGGAACAGAAAAAGCATCCTATGATTTGTGTTTGTATTGCTTACAAAAAGTTCTAACTGTATATCAAATTCTTCTGATAATTGTGGATGACATTTTCCCACATACTGTTAGTTGTAACAGCCATAGGCTGTACACTTTTTAAGATGTGCTTCCAATCTGTTTGCAGGCCATGGAATAACAACTGAAGATCACAAAGTGCACATTGCCTTTAGGAGGATATCCTGCAGCAGCTAAGGCAGGTGGGTGTAGATAGTTGTGTAGCACAACACATTACTGGCCAGAGGCAACGGCAGGAAACAAACTAAAGCAAGTATATCTAGGCTGTGATTTAAGCAACTGCCAGCCTGTTCTTGAAGCCAAATGAGTCTGTAGTAGCTCATGATGGAATCTTAACTGGTGACTGGAGATAACTAAGAAGAAAATATAGGTTTTTGCTACTCAGCATCAGCATATATAGTTGAGCTGGGGAAGATTGGCATTATTCAACTTCTCTGCCTTTGTTGTGTTGCTGGTGATGAACAGCCATTTGGTCATGTAAGCTTTCCGAGAAATGCCCAATTCTGCAAACTGTCAGCGTAGTGGGATTTATGGCCAGTGCATGCCACAGCTGTCTTTGCATAATGAAGGCTCATAAGTGCTTGGCTACAGGCACTGCAAAACTGGCAAAGTGAGTGTGAGAGGAAAGAGCTACATTAGCAAACAAAGAGGCACTGGCCCAGCCCATTATCCAGTATAAAAAGATGGGCATGCAGGTGGGGTCCAAATGACCACTGCTTATTCTTCATCATTGCTAACGAAATGAGGAGTGTCCCACAGTCAGCTGTTTAGAAGGATAAAGAGCAGTGGTTTACTAACTGTTCTTTGCTGCACCCAGCTGGCAAAATGAAATGAATCTCAGGATAAAGATATTCATAAGAAAACTGTTTCTGACTGCAAGCCATCTATAGCTGCAAATGTTCTGTGAATAGCAGTTTTTAGAAAACAATTTTGAAATTACTGAGTGCATTAGCAAGACTATTTGGCCATAGGTTTCAAAAGAGGATTTTTAGCTGAATCACTTAACTGGTGTGCCAGCTCACTGACTCCATACTGCACTTCAGTCCTCAGCACATTCATAACTAATGAATACCAAATGCTCAGAGTAAGACCTGCAAAACCAACAGAAGGATGAAAACTGCAAAATAACAAACCTAATTACAGAATTAGGGTTTTCTTACAAAATATACTCTATTTCTAGGAAAGGTAAGAGCTTTTTTGTGCAGCAGGAAAACTATGGCATAGTTGCCATCACAAAGGCATTGTGAGATGATTCATGCCTCTGGAGTGCTTAAATGGATGGCTATAAACTTTTCAGACAGGATAAGCAAGGAAGGAGAGGTAGTGGCTTAGCTCTGTATTTTAGGAAGTATTTTGATTGTCTGGACTTTAAGGATGGCAAAAAAAGGGTTGAGTGTTCATGTGTAAGAATCAATAGAAAGACAAGGCAGATATCATGGTGGGACTCTTTGGTAAAAGACCAGTTGTTCTCTGTGTATCCAGCCCCCTCTGAGCTGGAATGCAGGGACATGGAGCACAATGAAGCCCCCACAATCCAAGAAAAAGTGTTTAGGTACCTGGTACAGACCACTTAGACAATCACAGGTCTGCGGGGCCAGATAGGATCCACCAAAGGGTACTGGGAGAACCAGTGGAAGTGCTCACTGAGCCGCTTACAATCATTTACCATCGCTCCTGGTTATCTGGGGAAGTCCTAGATAACTAGAGGTTGGCAAATCTAATGCCCATCTAGAAGAAGGAATGGGTCTCAGCTCGACACAATTAGAAGGGGTGGAGACCTCAGACAGAAGTCTCCTCCCTCGGGCTCAGTGCCCCTGATTTCTCCAATATACAGAGAGAGAGAGAGAGAGATATCAAATACGCCTGGACGTAAGTGAAAAAATAACTCTTTAGCAAGAAGAATGCTAATAACCATGCAGATTAAAATTATGTTAAACCAAATGGGGAGAAGAAATTTTCCAAGCCCCACCCAGTGGACCAAATGGAGATGGTGGTAAGCCTCTCCCACCCACAGAAAATACACTTGGCCACAGTACATAGATAAGATGTCCACCTCTCCATATGGTTCACCTCCCCTACAGCTGGAAAACAGTTGGAGGAACAGTTGGAAAGTCAGAACTAGAGTGAGACTGTGATGCTGGTACAGGCAGTCAGAGCAGGGCTGTGGACTCCCCTTGGCTACTTGAAGGACCTGCAAGACACCTGTTGTGTGATGAGACTTTAGTTGTTGCAATTTCAATGTTCATCAGTCAAAGTGGTGGTTGTAGTCCTGTTGAAGTGGTGGTCGCAAGCCAGATCCATTGAGGTGGTGGTAAAAGCCCCAGGTGGTAAAAACAGTCCTGCATGGTAAGGGGAAAAAAACACTTGTTGAGTGAAGTCTGAGTGTGGTCTTCTATTGGACTTAAGCTCTGTGGGAATGTTCCTGATACCTCTCCTGGGGCGTGGAGTTTTACAATGGATGATGTAATACTGGATCATGGGACATTTCAGGAGCCTTTGACATCTCCTAAGATGTTACAGCTGTCTATTAGGTGAAACCATTATGGCCCATCAGCAGAGATGAATATATTCAGGACGTGTAAATTTTCCCACTGCTTCCCTCAAGAGGAGATACCACAGATGAGTCATTTGTGTAAGGACAAAGAAAGGCTACCCAGCCTAGCAAGATTTTGCCTCTCTCCTTATGTTCTTGGACATCCAGCTTGTAGCCTGAGGTGTCAAGTGTGCATACCTTCAGTACTTCAGTGGTTACTTTGCACTTCATTAGCTTACACCTTGACTGTCTGACTCATCCACATTACAGTCTTTCACTTATGGATACATTCTTCTCTTAGGATAATAGTGTCAAATAGTGCCACCCTTCTTCCAAGTTCTGTCACAGTCTGAATTAGTAGGTATATTTGGGGAAAAGAGAAGAATTATTGTGTAACCCAGGGCAGGATGTAAAGAAGATCTGGGGAACTACAGGCCTGTCAGTCTGACTTTGGTACGAGGGAAGGTCACAGAGCAGATCATCTTGAATGCCATCACATGCAGGGAGCCAGGGGATCAGGCCCAGCCTGCCTGGCCTTATGAAAGGTGCTGCTTGACCAACCTGACCTCCTTCTACGGATGATGGAAAGGTTGTGGCTGCTGTCTACCCAGAGTTCTGCAAAGCCTTTGACACCATTTCTCATAGCATTCTCCTGGAGAAACTGGCTGCTATTGCTTGGATGGGTGCACTGTTTGCTGGGTAAAAAATCTAGCTGTATGGCCAGTTTCAGAGAGTGTGGTGAATGAAGTTACATCAAGCTGGCAACCAGTCATGACTGGTGTTTCCCAGGGCGGGGGTCAGTCCTGTTTAATATATTTGTTGACGATCTGAACAAGCAGATTGAGTACACATTCAGTCAGTTTGCAGATCACACCAAGCTGGCTGAGAATGTCAATCTGCTGGAGGGCAGGAAGGTCCTGCAGCAGGATGTGGACAGGCTGGGTCAATGAGCTGAGGCCAATTGTATGAGGTTCAACAAGGCCAAGTGTTGGGTCTTGCACTCAGGTCACAAAAGTCTCATGCAATACTACTGGCTTGGGCAGAGTGGCTAAAGAGCTGCTCAGTAGACAAGGACCTTGGGTTGCTGGTCAACAGCAGGCTGAACAGGAGCCAGCAGTGCTCAGGTGGCCAAGAAGACCAATGGCATTCTGGCCTGTGTCAGGAATAGCATGGCCAGCAGGACTGAGGCAGTGATCTTTCCCCTGTACTCAGCACTAGTGAAGCCACACCTCAAGTAATGTGTCCAGTTTTGGGCCCCTCGGTTCAAGAAGGACAGTGCAGTGCTGGAGCATGTCCAGAAAAATGCAACAAGTCTGGTAAAGGGTCAGGAGCACAAGTCATGTGAGAAGCAGCTGAGGGATTTGGGGTTGTTTATCCTGGAAAAAAAGAGGCTGAGGGGGGACCTTATTGCTCTCTACAACTACCTGAAAGGAGTTTGTAGGCAGGTTACTTCACTCAAGCAACAAGTGATAGGATGAGAGGAAATGGCCTCAAGTTGTGCTGGGGGAGATTTATGCTATTAGGAAAAAATTCTTCACGGAAAAAGCTATGAAGGAAGGATAAATGGAACACCCTGTCCAGGGAAGTCGTTGCCTCACTATCCCCGAAAGGATTCAAAAGATGCATGATTGTAGCACTTATCGACATGGTTTAGTGGTGAAGATAGCAATGCTAAGTTAACAGTCAGACTTGACGGTTTTAGAGGTCCTTTTCAACCTAAAAAATTCTATGGTGCTATGAAAAGTCCTAAGAAACCCACTATCATCATCTAAGTATGACTGATGCTCTTGCAACTGCCTTTCTGTCCTTAGCAGTGCCAAACTGAGAGAGCTACTTATGCTGCCCCATAGTTCACTTGCTGCTCTGAGTTCTCCCTCTAGAGTAGAATGAATTTAAACTTCCCTTTTATACACAGGACAATGTCCAGCATTGTAAAACATGGTCCTGTAATGCTGTGGAATGAAAGAAATTAGTGTCAGCTCTCCCTCTGCCATGAACTTCCAAAAAAAAAAAAAAACCCTGGGAAAAAGAGATTTATTAGAGCTCTGCACATTCATTTTGATTTTTTCTGTTATTTTTCATTATTTGACAGTATGCCTGTCTTCTGTATGTTAAGCACGTAAGGCTATGGCAGACTTTATGTTTAAGAGAGAAAAGTGGTTAAAGTATTCAATTACTTTGTTGTTAAAAAAAAATAATTAGAAACTTTAAGATGGTTGCTACCCAAAAGTGATTGAAATTTCATCTTTTCCAGATCAAAGTAATTTTATGTCAATACTGAAGTTATTTGCATAAGCAGAAAACTCTTCAATGAGCAAAAAAATTACTAAAACCATTTTAAAAGATAGACATTGTAAGAAAAACTAAAATGACAGATAAGGTCTTTGAAGATCTGAGCCCAAATTCTTTGGTAATGAATAGCTGTTAGCAGTCCAAATGTTTCTTATCATCTTATGTTTACAAAAGAAAAGCAAAGAAAAATATTTGACTGCCAAAACATTTCCTTCTACATGGCTAGGTGCCAAATTAGCAGTTATATGATTCATAACTGTCATGAGATACATTAGTATTAGTGCACTACAGTGAAGTCTGTTGTTTGGTCTGATGTGATTAGTTTAATTCATAAACTAATGATGGGCCTTAGGGTTTATTAAGGAGATCCAAAGTTATCCTGCATTTCTGTGCTACATGGCAAGAGGCGCTGCTGTAATGCCATGTAATGTGATACACTAAAATTTTTAGACACTAAATACCAGGAAAAAGGAAAAAATACATCAGAAGATAGTACACATTCTTGAAATATTTGGTCCTTAATCTACTCACAACCTGTTTCTTTATTTCTTTGTGTTATGGAAAATGTGACAGGACTAAGGTCTCTCTCTCCCATCTCATACACACAAACACCCAAACACAGCCACAAACATGCATGATTTATAAAACTCCTGTTATCAATCTTCAATTTAGTCCCCTTTAATATATTACCAAGTTTCATTAAAATATGACAAAGTGAAAAGAAAAAACACTTCTCTGAGCACTTCATCACTTGCAGTTCCTCAGGCAAGTGTCCCCTAATTCTTCTGTGATTCAGGCTGAATAATACTGGTAATCTATTTTCAATTTTTCATTGTAATATAATGATATTTTCCCCAATAGATACCTGTGATTCCTCCATTGTTCTTCTAGACTATTATCCCCAGGAGGCTTCTTTTTAAAGTGGGAAAAAGGAATTATTTTTGAGAGAACTGATATCCAGTATTTGTGATTAAGTGTAAATCAGATAGATGTAGATATCATTAATGGTTACAAAGACACATTCTAAATCATAACAAAAGATCAATAGGAAAACATGGGAAAAATAATTCCATTTTTCGTTTATTGGATTATTTTTTTTACATACTTTAATAATAAGAAAAAAAAGTCACAGGACACTAGAGATTTGTATTTGAAATAAAGTACAGACCTGTCTGTGCTTTGGCTCAGCTTTCATCACTCTCTGTCTTGGCAGTTTTGCTCAAGTGACAATATAAATCCTCCAGATTTTCTTATCTAGATCTAGTAGTACTATTTCCTTGTGGCACTTCTATGAGTTTGGGTATTAAATATTTATAAAACTTTCTGTAGGCAATTGCAAAACCGAATCATACTTGTTGGGGCTTTTTGGCTAACAGATATATCATAAGCAATACTGGGAATCCCAAGGAAGCAAGATATCCGAACAGGCTGCAAGTGCATTTTTCCACCACACACACACACTGAGAAGAAGATGATGGATGCAAGTTTGTTCTATTTTCAAGATTTATTAACCTAAGAATGAATTAATTCCAAAATGTCATTTCCTTCTTTAACGATATACAAGCCAGCCAGAACAGGGGTTGGAAACAGATAAATCTATTTTTAAGGTTTTTCACTATCCCAAGAACTAGGGAAATGAACAATTTCTGTGACAAAGGAACAGACCCCCTCATAAGAAGAGGTTGTGGAATAGGTTAAAACACACCATACGAATGAGATGCGTGGCACATGGCTGATACAATGTTTTTTGATGTATTTCAACAAGGTGTTGGAGTTATAACTGGGAACTCTGATGAATAGCAAAATAACAGCTAGAAAAAGTTATGAGAAAGGAAAAGAAATACATGCCTTGCTTCGGCAAAGCACTAATTTTGTCTCCCACTACAGACAACCTCTACCTGCCTGTTCCTGAGCATCTTTCACCCCAGTATAAACCACTTCAAGGCAACTAGACACTTACATCCTGAGTATTATTTTCTCCTAATAGCACTGGTATATACTGAAGGGGTGGGGTGAATGGCTCATGACACTCAGACCTCTATTTCTTTTTTGCAGTAAGTCAAGCATTGCTATGTATGCTTTCCCTGGATACAAATGCTAATGAAGGATACCTTGCAGCATGAGTTACAGAAATACTGTCATGGACAAGACGCAGACTTGTCTGCTTATTCCTGTAAACCATTACAGGAAAGGGGGATGGAGATGAAAAGAAATATGAGAGGGAAGAAATGTTCTCATTTAATAAGATATAAAATAATAAAAAAATAAAATAAGATAATAATTAAAAAAAAAAAGAAGTGAGACTGTCTCTCAGTAAAACAGATAGAAAAACAATGTGGTCACTTCCAAAACACACCAAACCACATTCCTTGCAAAGTGTCAGGGCAGTGATACCTTCATTCATCATGTGCGTGGGGAGATCACAGCCAGCAGCGTGTTCTATACTGACAGATTGTCCCGATGCAAGGGAAGGGCTTATGTTGGCATAGAGCAACAGAAAAACTGGTTTTTTAAGTGTTCATCACATTATCATAGGAATTCCTGTTAAAAAGAAAAAATAAATCAGAGACTGGATGAAAAATCAGTTTGCTCTTTTTAAAAGTGCTATACAAAACATTATGGCTTTTATTTAGTGGGAAAAAAAGATATTATTTTCTTGCTCAGTTCCACAGTAGTCACAGAATCAGAGAATATGCTGAGTTGGAAGGGACCAACATGGATCATAGAGTTCAGCTCAGCCCTGCACAGGATTATCCCCAAGAATCACACCAGGTGCTTGAGATTATCATCCAAATGCTTCTTGAACTCTGGCAGGCTCGGTGCTGTGACCATAGTCTATTCCATCTTTAAACAAGGGCCAAAGAAGAGAGTGATTTATTCATAGATCAGTAAAAATCAGATGCTCTTATAAATTTCATTGCCCTCTCATCTTCTTCTATGGCTCAGTTAACACTCCTAGTATTTCACCAAATGGAGCACAGTGCTTTAACAAATCTAACAGGCTCGGGGTCCCCTGCTATAATGACAATTAATACTTTGTAACACTTTTCATGCTTCAGAAACCAAAATTAAAAAGCAAATACTGTATATATGCGAATATATATTTAGAGATACAAAAAGATGTGTAGATCTATATATATATATATGGGTAATTTACATATGATGATAATGCATGATATTTTGGGGTTGAAGACAGAGAACATGGTAGGTGATTGAGGCATCACATAGAAAGAAGTCAAAATTGTTTCACTTATTCATCATTGACTTGGACAAAGGGACAGAGTGCCTCCTCAACAAGCTGGCTGTTGTGGAGGAGTGGCCAGTAACTCAGAGTGCAGTGCTGCCATTCAGTGACACCTCAACAGGCTGAAGAGTTGGGTGGAGAAGAATATAATGAAGTTCAAAGACAAATGCTGTGTTCTGAATGTGGGGAGGAATAACCCCAGGCACCAGTACAGGGTGGGGGCCAACCTTCTGGAAAGCACTTCTTCTGAGAAGGGTCTAGGGGTGCTGGTGGACCACAGGCCATCCATGAGCCACCAGTGTGTCCATGTGGCCAAGAAGGCCAGTAGTATCCTGGGATGCATGAGGAAGACCACTGCCTGCAGGTTAAGGGAAATGCTAGTGAGGCCACATCTGGAGTGCTGTGTCCAGGTCTGGGCTCCCCAGTGTAAGAAAGACAGGGAGCTCCTGGAGTTAGTCCAGGGGAGGGCAACAAAGATGAATGGGGTATACTGGCATCTCTCTTACAAGGAAAGGCTGAGGGAACTGGGTCTGTTCAGCCTTGAGAAGACATGACTGAGAGAGGATCTCGTCAATGTATATCAGTGTCTGAAGGGAGGGTGTCAAAAGAATGGAACCAGCCTTGAGTCAGTGGTGCCAAGCAATAGGACAAGAGGTAATGGGCAGAAATTGATCCACAGGAAGTTTCACCCTGAATATGAGAAAGAATTTCTTTACTGTGCAAGTAACCATGCACTGGAACAGGTTGCCCCGAGAGGTTGTGGAGTCTCCCTCACTGGAGATATTAAAGAACTGTCTGAACACAATCCTGAAAAAGGAGCTCTAGAAAGACTCTGCTTCAACAGGAAGGTTGGACCAGATAACCTACAAATGGTTGCTTCCAAACTTACCCATTCTGTGTCCCATGAAATCACATTACTGCCTGATTTAGTATTTGGCAACTTCTAGTGCTCAGTGTGCCTACCCCAATAAAAGCTATTGTATAGCTATAACTGGCCCTAAAACAGACTCTATTTCTATGATAGTTTTAACCAAACTTGCTGGTCCACAGGCAAAAAAAACGAATAAGAGGCACACTACTTAGTTTTCCTTATAGACCCGGGGAAGAAAATACATCTGCAGAAAGTAAAATAACAGAGTTTTAGAACCTGTAGGTTGGGGCACTCTGGGTTACAATAGTGGCAATGAGCAGAAGTGCCCCTCTCTTATCTGTCAATGAATAAAGAATCTCCAGGAGCAGCATTTCCCTTACTTTACACCATAACATCTACACTAACTGTAGGCCTGATACTGAAAGGACAGAGGTCAGTCAACATGGCTGACATACAATCACAAGTATCCAGGAATCACAGTAAACAAGATCATACAGGGATGATTACTCCCTTACGCTGAAGGAACTGTTTAAGTAAGATCTGAAGATATTCTATTCAGTATTCTGGTCCATTCTAAGCTTTCTTTATTTGGGGGATTTGACAAATGTTATTTCAAATCTCTGTTACTACTATTTCTTCCAGGAAATCTGATCTTATCAGAGCAAGACCGTGCCCAGCGTGACAAATCACGAGCCAGCATAGCAGATGTTATTCACTGAATTTGAAAGTCACCTTTGATCAAGCAGAATGGGTGTCGTCAGAAAGAGTATAAGCCTTCCAAGAGGACAAAGTTCATATGTAACATCAGGGCCGCAAGCCAAAAGAACAATTTTGTCTTTAGTCCTCAGCAAATGCGTTTCTCTTAATAGTATCACTATTGTTCTGCATCTTAATTACAGGGTAAGTAGATTGCAACATCACTACAGGAACACATATGGAACGTTAATTTCTCCATATAAAAGTTAATAGTTTACTCATTGTTGAGGTTATTTTAAGGTAGCTGAAGACATAAATACAAATATTTTCAGGAATGAGGATCTGACTACTACCCGTAGGATGATTTTACTTGCAGTCATTGTGACAACAGCTATTGCAGGACAGTTTCCGAATCCTCAGCAACTTCAGACAGCCTGTATAAATGCTCTTAAGTCTTAACTACAAACAAGTCTATGTTACTGAGTTACAAACCCTGGGAACTGCTGATGGCAGAGCAATTGCAGCCTTGATCTACTCAGTTTGCAGCCGAGAAGCTGGGGCTGCTGCCTTGGCTCTTGCCAGCTCTGCTGCAGCCAGGGGAGCAAACGAGACCCACACTGCGGCGCCAAAGGGGAGCACCAGAAAGTGACTGAGGTGCACATATGCATGTGCATCTGTTGGTGAACACACACACGTTGGATTTATTTGCCTCTAAAACAGTCATCAGTGATTTAGTACTCCCAAGTTACATACACTTACCCTGGACTTGCGTCACTTGAAATCATCTGCTGGCAGAGGGACAGATCCCGGGCAGCATGAAAGTATATTCCTAGTGCTGTTATGTTCCTTGACACATGCAGCGTGTTCTTCACTGCCTGCTGTTGTTCCCACAATTTGTTGGGACCTGTTTCATATTACAATGCAAGTTGCTATGGGCAAAGCCTGTGTGTACTTGGCACACCTACAGCACCCTGATCCTGGCTTGGGGCTTAATTGTTTTTATTGTAAGTAATGCATGACAAAATTAGTCATTTAACCCAAGAGAAAAAATAGCTCTAGGCAGTTGGGAATTATTCACACAAACAACAGCAAACATTCAGTATGAAATATTTGACAAAAATTAAAAACTCATGCATAGCTAACCATAGGCAAAGTTGTTCATGGGAAGCTTGAACAGAATTCTGAGTGTGAAGGCTTTACTTCCAATTGCTTAGAAGTTTTATAAATGTTATCAGTTTTAAATGAAAGTTTTCTATTCCACCTACTAACTGAATTGTACCTCCCCGCCCCTTTACTGTTTCTGTCTGAATATTTCAACCATTTCTGAGAATGAAGTTGGGAGGAAAGAAAACCTGCTGTTTGGTCTGATATGAAAATATTTTCATGCTATTTTTCAATTTGAAAGGAAACACGCTTTTTATCTTGGTCAAGAACACAAATCAAAAAGTTCTGCTAGGAAATATTTAGAGATACTTTGCTGAAACCTATGTGCACTGTGAATATTCTTTGAATGTGTTTGTTCAGTGTATATTATTATTGTTAGAGAATTTGGCCAGGAAAAATAAGTCATTCATGTTTTGGTTGTTGACAAGAAGTTCACACACCTTGCTACTTATGAAAAATTAGGAGGATCCAAAGCATATTGTTAGAGCTGGTATGTTAGTGAATTGCATGTTAGTGACTCAGTAACATGCTGCTTGCTAATTGCCAATGGTTCCAATTAGATAACTTTTAAAGGTCCATTCCAACTCCATGTATTTTATGATTCTATGACTACAGTGTATGTTAACAAGATCAAGCTAACCCACAGCATTATAATATACAATTCATTATATTTCTTTTTGTTTTTTCCATATAAGCAATTTCATGTTCACAAACTTATTGGAAAATGCTGGCAAATCAATTTGTCTTAAGAAAAAGGTAGTCAAGCTCTATTCTGGTGGAGCTAGCATAGTGGGTAACCTAAAATTATAGCACAATTATGAAAAAGCATCAATACTTGTCCTCTGGCCTCATGTTCAAAACCAATGTAATTTTGAATCCCCAGGAGGGCTCTGCTATGTATTTCCTTAGTGCAACCAGCAACAATTAATGGATTTTATGAATTGCTATTTATGAAACTTAATATCTTTCTTCCTGTATCTCCTTTCCTATCAAATCTATGATTAAAAGCAATCACATCTGTCAACAACTCATCATATCCGACTCAGTATCACACAACACTCAGAGGGTTGAATATAAAGACTGGGGCTGCCCTGTAAGTAACATTAAGTGCAAGCAACACCATGGTTTACATCCAAATCACTTTTTTTTGCTCCCAGGTCCTGTGCTATTTCTTTCTGTGCCTGAACAGAGAGTTTTGGCATGAATATGGCCTAAAATGCTGATATGGGCCATACATAAGTGTGCTGAAAAGAGAAGTAGTCCCAGACTCTAAATTCAATTCTCTTTCCTGTGTATGTCTCCATTCCTAACATTTATAATGAGTATGACAAAGTTGTCACAGAAATTGACTTTATTTGTGGTAGTAGCTGATCCTGAAAGCAAGAAGCCTGCATGCTTTAGACTGGACTGGCAAAAGAGAGACACTAGGGCAGTATATATATACTGAGGCAGAGTATACTTATATTTATATTTTTATCCCTTTGTGTTACTTGCATCAAGATTTTGTGGGGCTTTTTTTCTGAAAAAAAAGAGTTCCTGATTTTGATCTTACTGAACATGCAGGTTTGTGCATTGCAATGACATAAGGCATCAGGACTATAATTTCTAAAGTTTAAATAAGACAATTTCTAGACATGCTAGTGAAAATGGTAAGAGTATTGTAGAAGGAAAATTATCATCTCAAGAAGAACTGCAGAGTATACATAAACCTGAATTCTGTATTACTTTCTTAATGACAATGATGAATGCCAGAGATCATCAGACTTCCAGATAATAGGTTTCTAAACGCAATTGACTTCATCCAAAATACAACAAACCATTCAAGTTATACCCGTTATTCTGGAGGGACAAGACAGTGGAGTTTCTTTGGTTTTATGTATGTTTGTTGTACAGTTTATTGTAAAGCTTTGAGAAAGACACAGTGAGTCTGTACTCAAGACATGACAGAACTGGATCAAAATCTAACAGTACCTTAAAGTCAAAGGGATTTCAGGTGGTATCTCAATGCCTCACACCCTGTGTAAATCTAGCACCAGAAACATTTCTATCAATCTTCTACAAACATATTTTTTTTTCTGTCATGCCTTCTTGGAATCAGTAATGTTGTTATAATTGGACTAAATGCTAGCAAACCAGCTTCAGCACAAAAATGACCTGGGAAAAGCAGAATATTATCTTTATTTCTTAACCTAGCAATTCCTGATGAACACTTTGTATCACAGAAGGCAGTGAGGCTTTCCAGTTGTCATTGCATTTCTTTTAGTAAAGACATTCCTTCCTCTTAAACCAATTTTTAAAAATCACTGTGGACATTGAAGTTCAACTGTTGCTTACCAAATAGTCAGAATATGCAGGCTCAGGTAACCATTTCCATCAAACTAACTTTCTATTTAATTCTCTGATCTTCATAGGGAAAAATAATCAGGACATTTTCAGAAACTATTTCTTCTATGTGACTAGCTACAGAAGAGCTGAGAAATTCGGCAGTGATGCCTTTGGATACTGTGTGCTCTTTGCAAAGTGGACCACTCAAAAAAATAGCTCATGAATGAACACAAATTCATTGTGGCATCAGCAAGACTTCTTTCTAGGGCTTTTTTAGCTGGATTTTCTTGTACTTCTAAGAAGTTCTCAAGGGAAAAAAAAATAAATAAATTTTATATGCATCAGATAGTTGTCTAGCTTTAAAAAAATGCTAAGGAACTTAAAATGTTTTTTGCTGTCTATATTCACATCAAATTCTATTATTACGAACTTCCCATGTAATATCCAGTGCTAAGATAAAAAAGATACCATGTCATTGGAGAGGTCTATTATTGTCATAAAAAAAGAACATGCAATGATATGCAGCAATTTTGAACACCACAATTTATTGGCCTTGGTTTAGGATAAGACTGAAGCATATACTCACTAGGACAAAACTTGAAGGCTTTCCTGATTTTGCACTTCATTAAACTTGAGGAAAACTGCAGCCTGCCTTTTCTTTTTCAAATTCAAGATCCATGATATGAAAATTACTTTCTTTTCCTTTAGCTGAACAGAAGAGAAAACTAGAAACTAGGATTGTCCTAGTTCATATACACTATAAATGAAAATACAAGGTTAATTTACAATACCTAATCTATTCTAAAACATGCAAAGAACTTTTCTGAGTTTCTTTTTCTCCCTTGCTTTCCTCTCTTTTTTTTTCCCAAAAAGTCCTTTGAGGTTGGTGATGATTTGGCAATAACTTTAAGTTCTCCATCTGGTTCAGCCTTTTTTTCCTCTCTCACAGCAAAATCACTAACGTAACTTTCAATGCCAGACTAATGCTCTTGAGATCACTCTGACAGTGCATATGTGACAAAATGATGCAATCCTACACCTTGTGTATTTCAAACTGTGAGAACTAAAGGGATTTAATAGCCCATTTTTATTGCCCATTTAGAGTTCTACTCTTCTGTTTGCTCCCTCACTCTAACCTTCCCTTCAATCTGTAAACCTATGAAGAATCCATGGATTGCACAATATTGCTGAGGAGTATACCCATTATTTTAATAATGGAAGAACTATTATTCAAAGCACTCATCCAGAAATCTGGCTGAGAGGCCTGATTACAATAGCACTCTAGGTCCCTTAAGGAATTTCCCTTTTCTTCTAGAAAAAGCAAGACCCTGGAGAATATGTAACAAAACAAAACAAAAGCACTAACCAAAAACCACCACGCCACCACCCCCCTTCCAAATTCTACATAAGGCAGAGAAAAACAAATAGACATTGGAATATTTTGGTTTGTGACTCATTATGTTCCTGAATTGGGTATGACAAGTATGCTAAAGAGAACAATTGGATGCTTGACTAGCTCTGGCTTCCCTGAATTTCAGTCTTAATTCAGGAGTGTAGTTCTGAGAGAAATCTTCTGATCATCTTCACCATTTAGATTCTGGTAGACTCTGAGTGCACAGACTTAATTTCTTTCAAGTGAAATCAGACCAGGAGATGTGCTCCCAAAGCATGCTTCTCCAAACCCTATAATATTTAGTCTACATCCTGTAAACTGTAAAGTAAACTTTCTCTAAAATGCATATGGTATGAATGTCAGACCTTAGCATACATTCATTTGTTCTCCAAATGCCTCTGTAGTGCTGTGCTGATTGCCACTATGAACGTTGCACCTATGGCTGCATTAGGATACAGTTTGTGCACACAGTCATGAAATCTATTTGTGCAAATAAGAAAGACTTTTGCCTACAGCCATTCTGGGAAATCAGGTACAGTGAGTGCTCTTTCTGTGAAACAATTACTTTCCAAATGCTACAGGTCAGTATTTCAAAGCATATGACAGACTATAGCTGAGACAAATAAAGGCAGAAACTCAGGGTTTTTTTGAATCTCTTAAATTTTAAGACCATTTTTATTTGTGTATGAGCATATGTCTAACAAAAGTTACTGTGCTGAGATTTTCAAAATATGACATCTTTGTCACAATTTTCATTGTTGTTCTTGTGTTGGCATGAATATCTGCATACTTACAACTATCTGTAGTTCTGAATTGATGAAATAACAGTACATTCAATTAAAAGGACTATTTGCAGAGCCATATTCTCAGTGCTTCCATATGCCTACAGAGAGAAGATCACAGCAAACTACTACAAAATCTGATCTGAGTCTCCAGAAGCAGTAGAATTCTAGTTTGTTGCCAACACGTGTGAAGCCAGATATGATGGACCTCAGGAACAGTATTTACAGCAAGTTTATATTTATGGATATGTGAGAATAAACAGAGAAAGCTGGATGAATTATTCTGTCAAAGCACCAGCATCTCATTATGCAAAGAATGCACAGTTTGGCATAAGCAAGCATTTCTGCATACAAAAGAAATGGAGTGTGTATAAGTGAGTTGTTTCAAAAGTTGTAGTTATGAGAATTGTATATCATATTCCAGACATTTTTGTGTATATGAAAGCATAGCTGTGGTGTGTTTCTTAGGGGGGGGAAAAAAAAGTATGAGAAGTAGATAAAAAGTATGGAAAGTTGATACAAATTATAGTCCACATTTTCACTGTCTTTGGGAAACACATAGGCAGGAGCTGAAAATAGTTACTAATGAGAAAAGTTTTGAAAAAAATATTACACCTTCTGAGGAACAGAAATGGAAGTTAGTATGGCATGACAGCATATCATTGTGCACAGCTGATTAGGAAGAATTTTTGAGTCAGGAAAATTTCTTAAGGGTGGGAGAAAAAATTGTTGCTCTGCTGCAGTTTTCTGAGATGTAAAGCCCTAGATTTTTAAGCAACAAATTATGGAGCAAGCAGACAGCATACTGTAGAAATAAACTTGCATTTGTAGGAGGTGGAACAGGAAAGAATGTAACAGGTCTTTTTCAATCCGAATATGGTGTTCTTTTCTTTGCTGAAATTAATTTTAAAAGTAGGTCTATAAACAGATCTCTACCATAGTAGCATAGTGAATTGCTGATCACTGTTTCAGAGACAAAGCTGCAAAATTCAGATGTAATATTCAGCATAGTGTGGACTACAGCCAGGGGGGTAGTTTACAGTAGAAGAAATATAGTTTAATGCGACTGGTTTCTCAGCTCTTTTTCAGAAATATATGCTGAATTTTTTTCAGAAAAATTGTAAAATAGAAAGAAAGATCAGAACACTGAAGTACACTTACAGGGATTAATTATCTTGTTTTAGACATTTCAAACTCCTGACAAAGACTACTCTGAGAACAGTAAAGTCTCATGTTAATGTATTTTTCTGGCAAGTACTGCAGGCTAAAGTGAGAGATTAAGTTAAACCAACCTGTGATCGTGTCTTTGGAATATTGTTTTCTTTTCCCTCAAAGATGCCACTGCATAGAAGCTGGTAGATGTAAAGAATAAAACAGGGTGATTATTCAAACTCTTGTCTGAGGCTCAAGATTATGTTGGAACACAGTTTCAGTGGCAGACATGATATCAGAAACACTGTAGTATGCAAACAGTGATTTTATCAAGATGGAGATTACTCCAAAGGCCACAAAGGAGTCCCCAGAGGTCTTAAAAGAAGAAAAACTCTTCATATTTTCAGAAATATCATATTTGTCTTTTTGATCACACTCTAAGGCTCATTAGATGCAGACCGGCCCTACATTTAGCCCAGGAGTCCCTAAAAGGAGTTATACAAGAGTGCCATCAGACCCTTAGGCACCAGGAAGCAGATCAACTCTGCATCCTGAACCTTGTTAGCTGCCTTTGTGCTCCACCATGTTAATTTATTAGGGCTTTGTTTACATAAAAATAAATTTAATCATAATGATAGAAACCCATGTTCTTTGTACTAGCCATAAGTGATTAGTCAAAAAAACTACCCATGTTTGTTCCAAACAAAAAAAATTTTGGCAACTCTTTTTTAAGTACTATGTTTCACTATGTGAAAATAAGTTTCATATTCACAAAATATTTATCACAGATTCAAGAGTACTGATTCCATATTTGTGATTAATACTTTTATATGCGATTAGCTGTTGCCATTTCACTTTTCATAAATGGATGTAGAGTTAAACTTTGATAATTTTTCAGGTGATGTTTCCATTGGCCATGCAATTATATTATTACCCCTGCAGGTATTTAAAAGATGTGTAGATGTGGCATTTAGGGACATGGTTTAATGTCCTAATGGTAGTGCTGGGTTAACAGTTGTGCTTGATTACCTTCAGGGTCTTTTTCAACCTAATGATTCTATGATTCCACTGCCATAATGGCTTTGTGAAGACAACCATTCCAAATGCTCCCTTCTGGAATTTTGCTCTGATCAGTCCAAAGCTGGGATTATTTGGTTAGTGTCAAAAAAACCCAAAGAAAAAAACAAACATTTTTTTCTTTGGATTCATTCCACGCTGAACAACTTTTGCAAGGACAATTGTGAATCACTGGAGGGTCGGTCACAGCACTGTGACATGGCAGCCATGGTGATAAGGTGCAGAGGCAGGTTGGAGCTCCCTGATAAAATGGTGCACAACTGAAGAATCAGCATCAAAGGTTTTTCAGATGGAGTGTTACATATTGTGACATCAGCCACAGGAGTATTGCAAGAGCTGATTGCAATGCAGTTCCTCTACAGTCACTTCCACAAGGCTTTTTTACCCTATCACTCTTCCTTCATATTGAATATGATGGGGCCTTTTCATTTCCAATTCTCCACATTTTCTGGGTTCATTGTTTAAAATTGGTCACCCAGCACCAGCTTATTTATAAAAACTGATTAATCACATCAATCTAGGAGTTGGCTTGTTTATGAGGTTTGTCTGTTATTTACAAGATAGGAAATTAAACTTGGCATAGCGAGTAAAGTCAGATTGTTACTATTCCAATCATTAATTGTATTTCACTTGTAATTTTCATACTGTCAAAAATATATTCCAGTTTGTAATTTGCTAACAGCTTTGGTTTACTGCATCATATCAAGTTTCCTCTTAATTTTAAAGAATGTTTAGGTTTCATAATCTGAAGACTATAATTTCATGATGGAGTTACGACTATGATGCTGACAATCCTCTCCAAGTGAGTGTTTAATTATTTGGGGTGGATTGAACCCAGTGTTCTGGAAGAAAAAGAGGACAAAGAATACAATATCACTCAGTATTTTGGTGTCATTATGGACTTCAGTTACTTATTTTGACCTGGATTTTCAAACAGTCCTCTACAGAAGCAAAATGTGCCTGCTCACATACAGCCTGGATATTCCATAGGCAGAAAGAGAAATTTAACTGTACTTAAATTTAACAGTTAAATTTAACAGTTCCACACATAAGTATACTTCCTATATATCTGCACTTACTCATACCTAATCACATTGCCCTAAATCTACTTAGAAAATTGCTTATCTTCTCATGTTGGCTATGTAAACATGAGAATGAAGTTATAAATGTCCCTTATCCCAGTAGTTTGGACATATAATAGGCACTTCCCATCTATCTTCCCACATTGTTTTCCAGTTCAATATGAAATATGACTCTGTTACTTTAAGAAACAATATATTTTTCATACAAATATCATGCAAAAGTAAAATATTAAGGATATTTCATGAAGCCCGTACTTAAAACACTAATGGAGTCAGATAGACTACAAAAAATTAGGTGAAAAATTGAAAAATATTTCAGGCTATGCAATATTAAAATTAATCCGGTGGAGCAGAATAAATTAGGATAGAAGCTTGATTAGTATTGTCTAATGCTAGAATAGCAGATCCTGATGGAGACTCTAATGTTTCTAAATGATAATCACATTTTATTCAGCCACTTTTGCCTGTTTTACAAATAATTTTTAAAATCTCATGTTAGTCATACTACTAAAAATTGAATGATTCAGACACATAATTTGGAAAACTGAGCTACGAGACTTCTGAATGGAGAACTTGTCTCTTAAGAATGTGTTTGTTTGTCATTCGGCTAAATCAGACCCAGACAATGTCAGTAGCACCAGCTGGGAAGTATTACTATAATGAAAATAAATTTTAAAAACCTTCAGAGAAGAATATTTGAGTATGCACTGGTCTGTATTGCTACTTAAATATACAAATGAAACTTGTGGAACTAAATATCTATATAGGGTCATCCTGAAAATTGCAAAAAGCATGGAGAAGCTTTCATAGAAGGAGTTCAACTTCTTTTGAAAGACAGTAGAAAACTCCAGCCAAGTTTTATAATGGCTGAGTGAAACAGTCACAATAATTGAATCTTTCTCCAGCATTAAAACTAGATGGCTTGTAAGCCAGTATTAATGCAGCAGGCCATATATGCTGGTTCATTAAAGGCAGTTAAAGTAAAAAGATAAGCAGGAAATCCAGTCTGGCTTTACAAATCAACAGTGCAATCAGCTACTTCCACAAACAAAGTTGCCCAGACTCAGCAATCTGAACAATGAAAAATGCTTATGCGTTTTACTCATAAATTATCCTTCACTGAATCCTTGAGGCATGATATATTTTGTTTATAGGTTTGTGACTTTGGGAGAATCAGTATTCTCACTCCATGATAAAAATACTTTAAAGTTCCTTAAAAACTTAATACATTGACAAGGAAACAGCAGCCATTACTAAAACAAATAAGGTGGTATGGACATGCAATATCCAACAGTTGTAAAATTATGGACTGAGTGAGGTGAAAAGCAAACTCTTATTAGTCTGGACCTAAACTTCTAAGAGGATTGGGTATAACCCAAGCTTGTCACTTCTGAAAATCCAGTCATGTCTGCTCTACAAGAGTGGTCTGCAGCTTGAACCTGACATAGTTGGGAAAGAACCAGATTTTGTCCATAGAGGAAGGAGGTCCTTCCTGTGTCCAGGCCCTCAGCTCTTTTAGGCTTAAATGCTGATCCTGCATGAAGAGGTTTCTTAGGAGAGCTGAGGTACAGAGCAACCTTTACAGACTGATCTCAAACCACAGAGTTACAGAGATGAACCTGAAAAGCTGAAGTTAAGAGCTTGGTGAAAAAGGGAAAAGCTTACAAAAAATAAAATAATAATAAAAATTTAAAATAATGTTTGCATCAACTTAGAATTTTTAAGCTCTTTCTTGGTGGAACAAATGCACCTCAACTTCATCCTCTTTCTAAACCAGCTTTGGAAGGGATGTCCCGATTTTCTTCTCTGCATGCATCAAAAAAGTCCTTAGAACCTGAAATATTGTTCTTATTTCAGGTCATATCTGCAGTGACAGCTCCTAAATATCTTTTACCAAATGGCTAAGCAGAGGCTTATATTTTATTACAGCATAGTATATTCATGGAAATCAAGAAATATCAGTATTCCAATTATTAGTGATTTTTAAAGGATATTAATGAAAGAACAAATATTAATCAATGGAAGAAGCACTATTTTTACCTAATTTAAGGTATATTCAGTCAGATAACATATCTAGGTGATTGTTATCCAGAATGTGGTCTTGTTCAAATGGTCTGCTGAAAACAGAACAAAATCACTGAATGTCAAAATCTTCTGAGTCAGAAGGGCCCCACAAAGATCAAGTTCATCTCTTAAGTGAATGGCCCATACAGGGTTCACACCCACAGCCTTGGTGTTATTAGCACCATGCTCCAACCAACTGAGCTATTCTGAGCCATAAAAAACACATTTTGAGGAAAAAACAGGAACAAAGATGGCTATCTCTAAGGCAGATGTTGCATATTGGTATTTTTGACTGATCATTATTTATTTTGCCTGGAAGCAAGCCTTCTATTTTCATATGGCCTGTTGGGGCTTTTTTAACAGTTTTATGTCACTGGGTAGTGTCTACTGGTGAAATGGAGTCGGAAGAGGTGTTTCTGTAATAGCACTTTCAGTGAAGCAGTTAAATCCTCTCCTTCAGCACTTGCTTGCTCTCACACCCACATGCTCTTATTCGTATGCAGTGTCTTATCTCTTGCTGTCTGGTCTGTGAATTATGTGTCTGCTTTTATGTTTTCTGCTAGTGTTTGCTCATCACTGGTTGGTCATTTTTCACCTCCTGAGATACACAGTTGTCACAGTTACCCGTTGCACTTCCATGACAGAAAATGAAAAGTATGTCCTTTCACTTCAATATTTAACCCTGTGTGTGCTAAAAAAGGCTGAAGACTGCTTTAATCACATTTTATTTTTTTTCTAATTGAGATCAATCTAAAGCTAAAAATTTAGGGAATATTTCCTTAGTATTTTGTTACTAAATTCACTGGAGTCAGAAGTAGTCTGGGCATCTGCCCATGAAAACTGAGTCATAACACATCTCTGTGAGGTTAAGTCAGCTCTTATTGTGGTACAGAGCAGGCTGAGTAGGGGAGAGACAAATGAAATGGAGATACACACAAGTGTGTGTGAATCAGAGAACACTGCAGGGCAGCACATGGTTTCCTGAAAGCAGTAAGAGGCATATAATCAGAAGGGCCATGTGAGTGGCAGGAATTTCTTGCTCCCTTAGCTGGGAGATGCTAGAGCATCCGGCTGCAATGGTGCCATTAAGCCACCATAACCACCCCCTGTTCTCTCCCATGCAGTGCAAAGAATCAGATACTGGTGGAGTGACTGTCTTCCCGGTATTGATGCCAAAAACACTTCAAAGGCATGTAGGATTGGAGGGAAAAAATACCAACAGGTTGCTTTACAGACTGAATTACTGGCACAAAAAATACATGCATTTTAATGAAAATTCTGTTCACAGAACACAGTGTTCAAGAAATTGAAATACCTATGGGATTTCCAATAGCATATCTTAAGAAAGTTCCTCTATTTATTGTGACTTTTATTAATAAATTAATTGCTGACAAATTTATGACACGTGCACAGATCTTCACCTTTGATCAACATTTCTTTAAAGCATTTTGTTCTTGACAATATCAGAAAACCTTCTGGAGTGCCAATAATAGCAATACTTATGAAAATTCCTTGGTCCTAACTGAAAGTCAACAGTAAAAAGGACAAATTGACAATCTGCTAGTAAAACACTAGTATTGCTTACAAAAAGAAAAACAGACTTAAGTAATTATTCATGTATGATATGCTGAGTCATGGAACCAAGTAAGCCAGAAACCTTGCCAGAATATGTTTCCCACCCTGTTTGTTTTTTTCAGTAGGCTCTAAGGAGTTGATGGAAATGAGTACATTCTCCAAATCACCAACTCTTTAGAAGAAGATACTAAAAAAAGATTTATCACATAAGAACAAACCATCTCTGCTTAGGAAATGGGTTCCATGGGTTCTGTGCTCATGGCAGGGGTATTGAGACTAGATGGAACTTTAAGGTCCCTTCCAACCCCAATCATTGTATGATTCTATGAAATTACAGTTTGCCAGCCCTCTTCATGTAGCAAACTGCTGCAGTCTGACACAGGGAGGACTCTGGTTTCAGAAGCATGAGTCTGTCTGGCCTGACCCCAGCATCCAGCCAGACCTCAGGGGCATCAACCACACCAGGACACAGCTCCAGGGAGGAAAAAACCTCCTTACGCATCCAGGGCACTATCAGCCTGCTAACATGGGAGGAGCTGAACTGATCAGAGGCATAATAACATGGTTAAGTATCACAATGGAGTTGCCCTCTCCTCAGAGAGCTACAGGTTTTAGTAGGGTACATGCTGAAACTCATGGCTGCTTGTTTCTGGCAGGCACTCAAGGACGAATAGCACCTGCAGCAAGGTCAGGGGAATGCCAGATAGGACAACACTTCTGAACTACCTGCAGTTAAATCTTACTTCTATGGCACAAAAGAAAATAAATTTGTTTCTCAGGGGGCTCTGGGTACAACCAGTGTATTTGCTGCTGGAAAGTATAATAGGCAACATATTGCCAACTATGGTTACCATTCTTGAAATGGCTGTATTGCCAGCCATGGTCTATGACTTCTGTATATTCAGTGTGTCTTTTCTTTCCTGAGAGCTAGAATTAGGGTGAAAATGTTAAGACAAAGACTGTCTGGTCTGAATTAAAGCCATATGCAAACAGCATTATAGAAATGAATATGCAAAAATTCATATTATTATCCTTTTCTGAAGTGTGAAACAGTTAAGTATTCATCTCAAACCTTGTGAACCAGAAAATGGACTGGAAGTTCAGCTGAATAAAACAACTGTTGTAGAGCATGGGCGAGTATCCTGTACTGCTTTTGAAGGTAGCTGTGTAGCTAGATATTTCTACTGGTGGGATCCTCTTTTATAGAACCAAAACCAAAGGCTGAGAGCAATCTGTGGACAAGACACTTTGGGTTTTGTGCAACTGACCTCTGCTGCCAACACTCTTCTGACCAGGAACTAATTTTTAACTGGATGGAGAGCACTGTCCTAAACAAGGCGTGCTCCTGGCAAGCAGACTCACTGAAAAAGTATGAATCTTTGGGTGTCCAGAGTGAAAGCCTAGAAAAGGTGGGAATTTTAAACAAGTTTGAAAGGTTCAGAGGGGAAACACATTTTCCCTCCCATTCAGGATCTAGAAGCATCTGCCATAGTCAGTAAAAGGCCTTAATTTTTCACCTCCCAGCCCTCTGGAATGCAGATAGGCCACTTATAAACAGTCATGTTTACATTTTGTGACACTGATAAAAAATTATGTGTCATTCTGGTAATCTATGTCAAGTAGTTGAGAACAACATAAAATTTGAGAAGTTCTCCTCATATGACACATTAATTTTCCTGGAGGCTGAATGATGTTTAGGACATGCCTTTTACATGAGTACTCCATTGCCAACTATCATCCTCTGCCATCTGCAGTTTTGGAGGATATGATTGAGTTCCACCGTCCTTGAAGAGAAGAAAAAAAATGAGTTCATTTTCTCTAGCTCTGGACCCTGGAAAAACTGAAACTACACTGTTCTCTAATGCAAGACCCAATTCCTATCATGAACATCTGGGAAAAAAAATTCCAAATTTCTCATCACTCTGAATATATCCTAGAAGAAACAAATCTATTTTATTTTGCACTTATTATTTTGTCTTCACAAACATTACAGATTCAAAAAGTGGAGCAGCTGGACAAATAAAGTGGAAAAAGAACTCACAGAAAACAAAGTTGATGGAATGTTCAATTGTGCAAAAATCTGGTGAAGCATGAAAATAAGTTCTTCCCTTCCCCCAAAAGTTGATTCCTGGTGCCTGGGTTTATATATCAGTGACTTTTCCAGCTTTGCAGGGGATGTTAATGCAGTGAGCCTGTGTCTTTCCCTCCACTCTGCAGAAAGTGGGACAGTCATGGTAAGGAGAAGGTAGCACAGTTTGGGAGGCAACAGTGCTGCCTTAGAATGGAAACCCTCATCTCTCCAGGGATGCCTCTCCCAGCTGGTTCCACTCTGAAGGGTTCCCCTGTGCCTCCATATCTGTTCCCACTGCTGCTGGAAGACTGTCAAATGTTTTTCTGTGGGCAGCAAATAGGGTTTGTTACCTTTTGGAGGTGAGCAAGGGGCAAAAGTTACTCCATGTGAATAACGCATAATTTCAGGTAAAGCTCTCTATGTGCTGCTGAGTAAACAGCCCAGCTTAGGCTGTGCTTCCTATCTCCCTGTGAAGTAAGCACTGTGGCAGTCCACTGGGACGGTGATCCAAAGTCTTTTCCAATGCACAGCAGATAAGACAAATGTGAAAGAGATTATATTTAATTTCCTGACTGCTGCCAGAAGCTGTTATTCAGGGTGAAAGACTATGTGTGTGAGGATACACATACATATCCTCCATGCTACAGAGTGCAGTTAGTATCTAGTATTGGGGTTTTTTTCCTATTGTCTTTTAGAACAAATCTCCAGAAAGGAGAAGACACTGAAGCATGATTTCAGTCAAGGGATGTAATTACATACTTCCACTGTTTTGGGGTTTTTTTTCCCTTTAGTAAGCAGCGTTCTATCAAGTTTTAGAATGCTATAACTTATGCCAAAATCAACAGCATATAGTTGTGGACACACGTCTGGAAAGTAAAAGAAGCCTTTGTTCCTAAGTCACTTCTTGTGACCAAAATGCAAAATATAATTGTGAAAAAGGAATTGTGCAAACGCTGAAAAAACAGACTTTTAGATGGCCTATTACTTTTTATTATGCAAAGTTATAAGGTTAAAATCAAGGATTTAATAGGTTAGTTGTCAGTAATTAAGCAAACCCTTTCTCAGGTAAGTACAGAGCATGCTAAACAAATTATTACTGCAAATGCCATATGTGTATTATTCTCCTTTTCTCTTTTAATCTTTTTATATAAATCAACTTTAATAACTTCCTTTTTTAAAAAACAGTACATCAGATGTCATGAATACTCTAAAATAACATGAAACTATCTTTCAACTTTCAACTGCTCTCAAAAAATTCTCTTGCTCATATTTAATTAAAATATGATGTTAATATTTAAGAACACAAACAGGAAAATACCCACATCAGATGAAAATGCCATGAGCTATTATAACTTTCTCTGATTTAACAGATATAAAACAGTGTAACATAAGATTAACTTCATGCTGATAAATCAGCACATCACATAGGTTACCATGTATTCTGCTACTACAGTTAAGTAAATGTTCACTTGAAACAAAATATGTGCTACATTATTGAAAAAAGGTATGTGCAAATGTATGTATATGCACTATATTTATTAAATGTAATTAAAACTGAGTTGAATTTTGCACGAATATCAGGAATTCACCGAATCTTTGAATCCCTGAAAAAATAATTTCAGCCTGCAAACATCAGCCCCACAATCAAGAACTTGCAGGAGAGCTTTATGTCAAGAATTCAGTTGACTCATCATTTATTTTCATTTCATTAGAATATTTTTCCTAACTTGCAGTAAGCATCCAGAAGAGAGAGACATATTTCCAAATAAACGAATGAAGTAATTTTATGTATCTTTACCAGCTATCTCCTTTTGTTATATGCATCAGTAATGATTACTTTTTATATTTACATTGTTTTCACTAATCATTAACAAATGTCATCTAAGACTTTAATCTCTAAATATGTACTTGAGAGTTTCCTGGGGAATATTTATTACAAAACTGATTTAAAACCATGCTTTTCAATAACACTTATTCATATGTACATCAATGAATTCAAGATGTTGCCTTAAGGAAAGGGGAAAAAACTTTCCAAGACAACTTTATGTGGGTAAAGTAGAGAAGAGTTCTTTCACTTATAGAGTTTTGGGGTGCAGAATATAAAGGAGTATAAAAGAGTATAAAAGAGTACAACGTGTTGACAAGTAACAGACAGAAAAATATTGGTGCTAGGTGGAACTCACGGCCTCAGGAATACCATGAGAGCTCTTCTCCAAGCACCACCGCTTCAAACATGCAGAGTAAATTAATCTGAAAAGCGTCCCTTTCATTTAATTCCGGGCTGTATCCAGCCAACCCCTGAGCCACTCTGCTATGTCTTACAGAAACAAACAAGGGACAGCAGCCTGCCCCTCCCAGGTGAAAAACCCTTTCACCCACAGACTGGGAACACTGACTCTTGTAACAGTCAGCTCACCTCCCAATGCACTATAAAAAAGTGAGAAACTCCCTTTTGCAGGTGCTTCCCTGCAGCTCAGCTACCCCAGCAACTCATGCTGGTACCCAGTTCCCATTACCGGTCTCGTCTTCCTTCAAGCAGGACTTGAGGCTCTTGAGGTCCAGTCCGGGAGAACAAGAGAGGGGAAACATCTTCTCTCCCCACCTCGGGAGAGCAGGAGAGGGAAAAGCCCCTTCTGCAAGCAGAGCTCTTCTGACCTCTCCCCCACCACCCCACCTTTCAGGGTCGGGAATGCAGGGCACCACACCAGGCTGGGCAGCAGAGAGTGTTTGTGTGTGTGTGTGTGTGAGAAATGCCAACAAGGTGTAGGTGCTGGAAAAAATCTACTCTACGTGGCAGCATACTAATTTTATAACACTACTCAATTATCATATCTAAAGGTTGTATCCAATCAAAGACATGTCCATACCCAGAGCTTTCCTTGGTTCTGCCCCATGGCATGCCTCTCCTAGAATTGAGTTGGAGGCCTTAAGACCCCTTTCTTCATCCTTTATCATCATCTTTACACCACTTTCCCTTATTGGAGCTTCTCCAAGGTTGCTGGGCTTTGCTTTCTTGTTTTGACTAACATGGTATCTAATTGTCTTAGCTCTAGTATATGTTTCCCAGTCATGGTGTTCCAGCTATTATCTGACCCTAAAGACAACTAGCACGGGGTTAGAGGTTGCTAGCTACTCTGTATGTGAGAAACTACCTAGAAGTATAAAAATCTACAAATTCATGAAAACCCTAAGGCATCAAAGACGAACAAAGACTATTCAGCTTCAGTTTTCATTATCTTTTTTAACTTTTGCCTATTAGTCCCCTTTTAGTCCTGAATATATTAAAGCAATCTCTTGAGGCATTGTTTACACATTCAAAAATATCTCCTTTTCCTTATTTCCTTATCTCCTTTTAGATGAAAGCTTGTTTTCCTATTCTTTCAAAATTCCATGGACAGCTTTTTACATTATTGAATCATTCAATTACATTTTTCAGATGTCTTATGTTCAGTATTATTACCTGGATTCAGTTTCGTATTCTATTATACCATGTGGACAAACCCCAATAATTTTGGAAAGCTTCCAGCTGTATTAACACTATTTGCATGTGTTCAAGTCCCATTTGTTATCAGAATGATCATTACTAGTTTGTCTTTTTCCTGTGAAAATTCATGGAAGGAGCCCAGATTCTTTTGTTCTTATTCACAGAGAAGAGAGAGGGGTTTTCTCTTGTAGATCAAATAAAGTTTATGAGGAGTTCACAGTTATAATGTACAGACATGATAGTCAACTCCCTTTCATCCTTACTTTCTGCGATTTAGCAACTGATTTTATGTAGGTATGTCTATACACATTCATAAATAATATTTACTGACATGTTTTGGTATTTGGTTATTACTTTCATATAAAGAGGATAGAAGATTCTTCTACTGCAAATCCTGAAATTCTCTTATTTCACATAACCATATACCACTGTATTGCAACACAAATGTTTGTTAGTAGGTTTGTTTCTCTCGAAGGAAAACTGAGAAAATAATAATTTTGTAATAATTCATCTATTTTTATACAGTAACAATGTTTTCCCTGTCAAATAATTTGCTTGTGGTAAGCTAACCATATGGGCTCTGAACTGTCATTTCCTAAATTCTAATTGCTAGAAAGCATTGAACTCACACCATCCCCAGTCACCCTTATGAAATCTATTTGCAACAGCATATATTTATTTTCTCTAGGTAGCACAGAGCTTCAGCTACCTATGCTCCTTGCAATTTCATATGACCACAGTATTACATACAGAAACACACCTTATTATAGCAGTGAGATACAGTGGTGGCTATAATGTAAAGACTCCATGTAGTAACACCATGAAGAGATTGCTCAAGATTTACATTGCAGTTATATTTTACTGGCCTTCCACTATATGCCAATAAACTACAGCAAGTATTATAATGGAGGTCAAATCACACTAACTTGAGAATAAGGAGAATAATATATGATTTTCCATATGTGCTCTTGCCTTGATCTGGATTAAAATTTCTACAGTTAACAGTTCATCAGATTTGTATTAGCTGTCAGTCGCTGCCATAGTCTTAACCAGAGTCCATTATGACCAAGTGTAATTCAAAGATTCTTCAAATTAATTAAGTCTGGTTCTGTAAATCCAGCAGACATTTAACCAGATGATATTCTGGAGCCCTCTGAACAACTATCAACATGCTTAGCAAACCTGTGCAGAACTGGTACAGGCAGTGTTGTTTCTGTTCAGCTCAAACTTTAAGTACCATTTGATCTGGTGTGATCACTGGTGTGCCATGCAAATCATGATGAACTGTACCCATCATATAGATAAGCAGTGAATCAGTGCTTGCTCAATGCTATCTACACCCAGCACCACTAAGACTTTTTTTTTAATAGGCAGCATGAAATATTTTGTGGCAGGGATGACAGACTTTGGTTCCACAATATTTCATTGCATTGGAAACTTAAGTACAACTCATAGCCTATCCTCAGGAGCCTATACACATGGAAGAACAACTTACAATACCCCTTAACAACTTGAAGCCTCCCATTCGTCTTACAAAATGACAGAGCTACCCCCATTACACAAACTGGATTTTAGTTCTGCTACACGACTGGTGATAAACAGGATACTTTTGTTGCAGACTGATCTCTGAAAGCTATGATGCATCCTCCACATTGACTGTGTCTGAAGACTTTAAAGAGCAAAGTGCATGGCAAAGGCTCCAAAGGACTTGTTCAAGGCCCTGCTTGTTGGTTGCCATCGCCTGGGGATACTATCCAGCCATCAGGACATTAGCACTTCACAGCACTCTGCAATATTCTGCTGCCACCTTCTCAGCCTCGGACTCCTCTTTGATATCTGCCTAATTTGTTTTCTCTGCTGTGACATGGACTGGTGGTGCCCAGGTTCCCGCAGTAGCAGCTCCCCAGTTGCTCATGACCAGAGGCAACATAGGGTTAGTCAGGAGATCCACTCTGGTCCCACTTCAGGGAAACGGACAGTGTGTCTCATCTCCCCTGTCCCTAGCCTGACAGCATGGAGAAATTACTATGTGAACCAGAGTGAGTTCCCAGCTCCTGGATGTATGATACAAGAAGTGCTCTACAGACATCAGAATGATCTATACCAAAACACTTAAATTACTTGGACTTATTTTTCACATATCATTTTCACAGTAGAATGCACTGTTTAGTTAGGTTTCAGAATCAGTGTGGAAGAGCTAGGTTGTCTTTCTTCCTTGTATTCCATTCATTATCCACTGTTGCTAGGTATTTAGGCACTGCAATCTCATTTTTGTAAGGATTCAGCTCTTTTATCAGGAGCTTGCATCTTCTTATGTAGCAACCTTCTACTTCTCCTTTCGGTTTTACATGAGCTTCATTTGAATTCCATTGAATGAGAGCACTGCATAGCACAAATGAAGCCACAGTCTAATTAATACTTCTTATAATAATTACTTTTTGCAACTATAGGAGTTTGACTGGGAAGTTTTAACAAAGAAAAAAGGAAATCTGTGGCAATGCAATCTATTGTAAGGAAAAACAACAGAGACAAGCTGCTGCACCCACTACTCTGGAAGTTTTCTCTCATTGCATAAAGTCAACATGTCTTTTTTATATGATATGTATTTTCTTTTTCTCTTAATATGTACCATGCTGAATTAGTCGCCTATCGCACAACACAATCATTTGCATTTACACAGTGAGTTGCTTAGCACTATTGTTTGTACTGTGATTACACCTAGATCCATCGGAAATTTCTAATTTTCACTCTTTGATTTAGTAAATATTGATTATCTATAACTGTTTTTGTTATCTAGATATGCACTGGGAACCAAAAAATCATTTTGCATAAGCAATGATTAACAGGGAGCCTTGCAATATAGAGAAGACATGGAGATTTATGTAATATAATAAAGAGATTATGAAATTTGGGATTATCTGGACAGTGAGAAAAATAAATATTGAAAAAAACTTAAACAGAAATATTATTTTGAAACACTAACATATAGACAGCTTATTTGATTAAACTAAGTGCAGTAGAGTATTTTAGAGTTTCTGTAAATGAGATGTTCTCTGTAAGTACATTTTTAGCCTTAGAGAAACAGCAGCCCTGCAGCTGCAATTCACTCACTGGGGTAACAGATGACTTAAACATCCTCCTTCACTACCTTTAACTGTTGAGTGGGATAACCTCCTGTCTGGCAGAAAAAACACCACTTCTTTCCTCATGTATCTGTTGTTTCGTAAGGGTCAACACAGCCTCTGTTTTGCCTTTGCCACTTAAAAAAAAAAAAAAGAATTCAGTAAATATACCAGTATATTTGCTAATCCTTGACTTCGTAGGGCTTTTGCCCTTCTTTAAAAAAAAAAAAAGTGTTAGAAAGGAAATAAGAACAAATTAAAGAAATATATTTCTCATGGAAAATGTTTGCTTTATGATTTTGTAATATTTATATAACACTAATCTTCAACACCCCCTCCCCTCAAAGTTGGTATTTTGCAAGTATTTCTTTCAATGTCAGACAGAAAGTTATTTTACCTAACAATTAAGAAACTTGTTAAGATGCTTCCTCAAAGATATTCCTTCTCACACAACTATTTTGTCATATGATTGCTGACATAAAAAAAGGGATAAATGTACTGCACTCACTCTTAAGGGATGTTTTCAATAAAATATTTTGGCTGAACAAAAATCTGACTGCAGTTTCAATTTCTGCATACCAGATATTTTAAATCCATTTTGGTGCTATACAGTATTCCAGTTGTTTGCGTTAACTGTTAATTATAAGGTGATTATAAGTTATGTCACACATTACTTTGTGTCTGAGCTTACTAGTAACACATTTTGTATTTTTAAGAATCAGTCATCATTCATATAGCATGCAAATCCAACAAAGAAACTGAAATTATAACCTTGCTCAGTGTAATTTGAGGAGGCACTGTGAGCAAATATCAATATTATTCTCTATACTCAATATTCCCTTTGTTTGCATTATCTTCAAGAGTATCATGTTTCAACATTTGTCTGCTTCTAGCAGACAAAAGGGCAAAGTGGTGGAGAGACCTGCAGCAACATATATTATGAGAAGCCTTTGAGCAAAACCCACTTTTTAGCGTTGGCAAAACCAAAGTCACCAAATTTAGTTTATGGTTATGATTAGGTCAGTTTTACATATATCAAGTGACATTTTCAGGAGTCAAACAAACAAGATACTGTCTAGTGCTTCACTCTCTTCCCACAGCCTCCATTACAGCACAAATAGGAGGAAGACATGCTAATAATTACACACTGGAGTGTGATGCATTGAGTGTTTGTTCATCTACAGATATCCACACCCCATCACAATACAGTACAACCCAGAATATGTCCCCTGCCTTAAGTCAAAATTTTTCATCCATTGTTTTAACCAGCTCTTAATGCTCCTCAGCACTGGCAAGTGGGTCCATCAGACATCATGCTCAGGCCAGTAAGACCAACTGAACGCACAGGCGAAGCTACCATGGATCCCAGAGGTGAGTGAGGCAGCCATCCTTGCACACTAGACTGAGTAGTCCCTAACCAGTTACTGTATGCGGAGGACAGACTAGGAGAGTTGGGCCTGTTCAGCCTTGAGGAAAGATGACTGAGAGAGGATCTCATCTATGTCTAGAAGTACCAGAAGGGAGGGTGTCAAGAGGACGGAGCCAGGCTCTTCTCAGTGGTGCCAAGCAATGGGACAGGAGGCAATGGGCAGAAACTGATGCACAGGAAGTTCACATAACTATGAGGAAGAACTTCTTTACTGTGCAAGTGATCACACACTGGAACAGATTGCCCAGAGACGTTGTGGAGTCTCCCTCATTGGAGATATTCAAGAACCACCTGGACTGAATCCTGTGCCATGTGCTCTGGGATGACCTTGCTTGGGCAAGGAGGTTGGACCCACTGTGGTCCATTCCGACCTTATCCATTCTGCGATATTGTGATTCTGTAGTCGTGGGGTTTTGCCTTTTGAGTGAAGGCTAAGCCTTGTACTTTCTCTTTTACGCACATACATGTCGAATCCTGAAATTCTTCCACCTCATGCCTGAAGAAGGGTGGGTTTGGGTTTGCAATATTTAGTTATGCGATAAACAACAGTTTTCACTGCAAAAATGAAACTGTTGCTTACTATCATTCAATTGAAAACAATGGCATTTTTATACTTTGTTCATTTAAAAGTTTTCAATAACTTCTCATTTTCTTTATGTACCTACAAGTTTTCCCGCTTGCATACCTCTGCCTTACATTTTAGACACCTGTGACTTAGGAATCTCCCTGGAGAAGTCTTCACAGTGTACACCCTTGCTCAGTAAGCTCCACATTTCCAGCACGGGATTCAGTTTAAGCTTCATGTTCCACCAGCAGTTCCAGCTGATCTCTTTAAGGGACACTTACTTACCAAAGAACACTTTTTCTAGTGGTAGTACTTTTTAGTATCACTGACTCTTAGATCAGTTAATTTTTATTGCAGACAGTTTCAAAACTCCAGGTTGTTCTGAAATCCATTACCATCAACTGTAAAGAAGCACAGCTTTGCACATCCAGGTCAGTTATTCAAAAAACATTTTTACTTACTATTGCACGGCCAGACACTGCATATTTTAACTCCAGTATCACTCCCCAGTTTGCCTTTTGCATTTATTGCCTCAGTTATCTATGCAGAACAACATACTACACTTGCAGACAAGGGACTGCATTCTTCGATTATCCCAGCAGCGCTAACAGCAATGAGACACCTGCATCTTCGCACAGCCACAGCAGAATTTCTTTTCACTGCTAATAATTTCTCGGCACGGTATGCGTGGAGTATAAAGGAAGAAGGAGGAAGGGGTGGTGGGAACCGGGGTGGATCAGCGCATCCCCCTCGCTGCCGTGCGGCGTCGGGAGCCCTGCTGCCCTGACGCGAGGGTGGGCACAGCCCGTGCTGAAGCGCCTCGGTGTGCACCGGCGTTCGAGCAGAACACTGGCTTTGCCAGAAGACAATGTCAATGCCTCAGGTCGAGCTTGGGCTGTACCGTTTGACAGGGTTTACTGCTGACATTTTAAAAGACAGTTCTGGCTCCCTCTCGTGGAGGATGAGCCACAGGCAACGTTTTCGCTGTGCACAAGACATACTAGCGACACGTTTATATATTCCTGGCCCTAAGGTTTATATACTGATAAGATAAACTATTTCTTTTAAAATACAAAGGACCTCACGCTCTGATTTCTAAAAAAACTAGTTCCTTTATCTGCACTATCTTCCTACACAAACCCACCCCACTCACCAGCACAATACTACATTTCTTCACCACGCTTCAGCAAAGCTTCACAAGGCTCCCTTTCCTCCTCAGCACTTCCATGACTCTGTCTATCTCATATTCACCTTGCCACCAAACCCTCGCTCCTGCATGCAACAAACATGAAGATGAAAGATCCTTTTCTTGACAGAGCTCTTCTTCAGCACTCAGTATCACACAAATGACCTCTAAGAGAAACAGAACCAATACTGAAGACAATATTTATATTTCATTTTTTTGTGGTTCTTCTCTGAGATGTTTTAAATTTTTTTACAGGTCCTCTTTCATAGGGGTGAATTGAAAAGTGACGCTGCAATCTGGTAAGGGAATAGCTAATGTCACATACAGAAGTATTACACATTTTCTTTCTTTGTATTTCAATTCAGCTCTTCATGGATCCATAAAATATGAAGATGACATCATCTTACTAAATGCTCATGTTTATTTGATGGTCTTGCATCATCTGAAGTCCTTTATTTCCTTCATTAAGCAGAAGAAAATGCAAAGTGAAACAAGAACCAGGGGAGAAAAAGGCATCATCCAGACTTAAATCCTTACAAGAGGCTCCCACATTGTGTTTGACTGGTAAGAAAATACGATGCTATTTCACCTTTACATGAAGTTTTTTTAATGTGATGTGGGAAAAAATCCACCAGAATGTCAATAAGAGAGGTGAATGATTTTACACAGAAGCATCCCTTAGAAGAGGGTTACTTGCATTTTTCCCAGTCTCCACTGGCCTCCACTGAAGCAGTAAAAAGGTTCCAGCATAGTGAAATGTTGAATTTCATTCCGTGTCTGCAAAGAGAAAAAATAAATACAACAGCTGCTTCCTAGGAGAGTGCATCCAAAATAAGTAATATGGGTGCTTCTGGAAAAAAGAATGAACACCTTCTCCCCTTCCCACATGTACTCTAGGCTTGAAAATATCTGTATGTAAACCCAATCCAATCTGCAGCAGGCTAGTTGTTTATCACAGGTTCAACTGTTTGGTTAGCCTAGTCCTTCTTACTGTGTGAACATGTGCCAGCAGTAAAGTAAATAATAATATTTAGTACAGTGTCCCTTGACAGAATGTAATAATTTAGATTTGAAATGTCTGTACTAGTGAAATCTGACAGAAACAATAAGCATGTTTTTAAAATTCATGCTCCTCATAAATTGAGGCTGTAATGGTGGTAATATAATTTCTCTTATGTTTGTTATGTGTTTTATGTTCACTTTTAATTTTCAGAAAAACAAATGCCCCTTCTAAAGAATCTAATTTGCAATAACAATCTGTGGAAGGACAAATGAAGATTAGTCAAGAAAAACAACCTTCATTATGGTGCTTGTGACTGGTCTTTGCAATGTCTTCTTTCAGTATTTTGACGGAACTCATAATCAGCAAATTCACACCTACCAGGAATTTACCCTCCTACTCAGAAGAATTGAAATAATTAGCTGGCAAACATTGATTCTGCCAGTGTTGGTGTTCCTCAGGGAGCCAAAGTTCTCAGCAAAGATGACTTGCACAGGATCATATTTTTTCTGGCAAAAATACTTTTTAAAATATGATATGAAAGCATAAAAAACCCTAACCAAACCACAAAATAAATCAAAATGAAACCCCAAGTGTGTCTCCTTGCTCCACACTTGAACATAACCACAAGTTACATAATGAAAATTGTTCTGTGCATAATAAGAAATTTGTGAGAGGCTTACAGGAATGCCAAAAATTATACATATATCTTGCTAAAACCTCCATTACTCTGATAAAATCACAACTTCAGGTTTCTTACCATTATTACAGGCCAAGAAAATACTTTATTTGTATGTAAGCAATCAAATTATATCTTAATTGTTTGTCAATAGGCAACCATTGATTTTAAGATGAGTGATCAGTTCTTGGAGACAAAGCATAAACTAAACATAACCAAAAGTTACCAGTTAGTTCCTTAAATAGTCATTAAAATCGAAGAAATCCTCTTTTCTCTCACCGGAAAACTAATATTTTTATCTCCCAGCTTCAAAGAATCACAGCAGGTACTTTAGTGTAAATCAGTTCTTTGCTAAATCAGTTCTTCCTTTTAATTATTTAGGGAATATACAA
Organism: Campylorhamphus procurvoides; assembly: GCA_013396655.1. Lineage (NCBI taxonomy): Eukaryota > Metazoa > Chordata > Aves > Passeriformes > Dendrocolaptidae > Campylorhamphus > Campylorhamphus procurvoides. The sequence continues at coordinate 1,238,413 of WBMV01000457.1, forward strand.
ATTCTTGTATAAAAAAACCCCCAAAAAACAAAACCCAAAAAGCCCCAGGAGTATGAGAGACAGACTTTAGTGTATTGTAAGTCTTTTCTGTAGCTCAGGACTGGAAGGTATTATTGGGCCATTTTATTGTGTCTCCTACAACCTCCGAGCAACAGTATTTTCATACACCTTGTGTTTTGTATTGTTTTGTTTTGTTTTGTTTTGTTTTTTAATCTCTGCCACAACATAGGCTAAAGGTTAAAATACAAAAATGTGGGGTTTTTTCTGTTTGTTGAAAGCCATCTTCTGGGATCTAGCCTGAAGTTACTTGCATATTACATGTATCAATCACCCATTACTTTACATAACTCTTTCCCATTGTACTCAGTCTCCAGATTTGTCTGCGAGTAACAATCTCATTCTTCTCTTTAGTGGACAGAAATCAGCAAGTTAACTTGCTTTTGCACCAGAGGATCTATGCCCCCTTAATGTCAAATGTCTGCATCAGTTCTTGTCGGCTTTTATTTTTCTTGTATATGCTCTAGTCATCTCCTTCCAGACCTGTATTTCAACAGAGCCTTACCACTAATATTTCCTCTCTTCACAGGAAATGTCTTTCTTGATGATCTGCCAATTCTCTATGCCCAGAAGCGAGAAAGTGATCTGGCATGATTATTCCCTAAAATATGTCTTACAAATTGGCAAGGAAATGAAACCAAACAGTCCTCTACAGAATATGTACCAGTGAAAGAAATGTAAGGATCTGAATAGAAGCCCCTAAACATGTTAAATGTTAAATGTGATTACCTGGGCTGGTTAGCATAGCTGAGAATAGACTGGGTAATTCATGCAGGTTGGATAAGTGGCAGAGTAAATCTAGTGGAGAAGAGACCTTGTGCCAGGAGAGCACACCCTTGGCACAGGGGTAGCAGAACCTTTTATGCTGGAAGTGACTTGGTAAAGGAGAGAAGACACAGCGTCCTGTCAGAAGAGTTACCTATATAATTATCCAAAAACTTGTCTCCAGATGTTGATAAAGAAAAGCAAATTCTATTCATGATTGCAGGAAAGAGCCGGTTTGGCAGAGAATGTGAAGAAAGCAGTGAAAAGAGACTTCCAATGGTCAGCAGTGCTGCGAGGAGTATCAACTGTGGATACATAGGCAAGTCAAGTAGTAGATTCATTACATGCTAGTTCAGCATTTCTGGAGAAAAAAAGAGGAAGAAGAGCAGTCGACACCAAGATAGAAGACACCAGCTTCAAGAAACTGATTATATTTCACTGACAGAAAACAAGCACACCTCAGAAAAAAAAATATAGAAATTGAACCATCTTAAAAAAGAAAAAAAAAAGAATGAGGAAATTTGTAAAGAGATCAGTTGTGGTTTCTCAATAATCTGGAATCATGAAGGAAGTATTCAACAGGAAATGAAGGAGAAGCAAAATCTTTGTGAAGCATGAAGGCAGAAAGAAACTGACAAAGGCACAAAGGCAGATACAATACACAAAGGTCATAAAAGAAGAAAATGCATTGTCCATACATATTGTAAGGGGAAAAGCTTAAAAAGAGATTGCACAGAAAAAGGTAATGTTTATTTATTGTCTGCTGTAGTCTCACTCACCAGTTTGTGTTTTGCTTTTGTATTGGCTCACTCCTACCAGCTGCAGACCTTTCACATCTTTCTACTGAAATGCTTATTTTTCTTCTCCTGCCTCCAGAACTATCTTAGCTCAATGAAGTCATTTGCAGTATTTATCCTTTAGTCCAGCATGCATACAGCATCCTTGCAGTTCCATGGCATCTGAGACTTTAAAAGCGCAGTCTCCATCCCCTAGGCACTAGCATGGAATACAAAACAGACCCTTGCAAGACACGCATTCTACTTCTTTGATAGTGTTCTCAGTGACAAGCCTGTTTTAAATCTGAATTCTAAGTCATGCACACAGCTAGTTATATATTGCCTTGGACATATTTCTCTTACTGTACAAGCATGTCATAAATAACAGTATCAAAAACCCTAATAATGTCAAAACATTAAATTTACTGCTTCCTCTCTGTTCAAATGACATGTTATACTTACAAAGAAAGAAATAATATTGGCTCAACACAACTTGTTGATTATAATTCATATAATTTTTGTCTTTCAATTATTAAGTGCATTTTGAATTTTTATTTCAGAATTTTTCTGGAAATTGTAATTAGTTGACTGGTCTACAATCATGTACCCAACCCCGCTTTTCCCTTTTCCCTTTTCCCTTTTCCCTTTTCCCTTTTCCCTTCCTTTCCTTTCCTTTCCTTTCCTTTCCTTTCCTTTCCTTTCCTTTCCTTTCCTTTCCTTTCCTTTCCTTTCCCTTCCCTTCCTTTCCCTTCCCTTCCTTTCCCTTCCTTTCCTTTCCTTTCCTTTCCTTTCCTTTCCTTTCCTTTCCTTTCCTTTCCTTTCCTTTCCTTTCCTTTCCTTTCCTTTCCTTTCCTTTCCTTTCCTCCTCTCCCCTACTTAAAATAAATACCACATCTGTTTTTTCAGCACTTTCCTTGTCTTTCAAGTCAGTAGGCTGTGCAAGCAGCTCCGATTTTCAAACAAGTTCAAACAATTTTAATTTGAGGGTGCATCATGTTGCCTCTTAATTGCTGCTATAAATTCTATTATTTGAGAACAATACCTCTTAATAGTAAAAATTACAGATGTGCCCCCCCCAAAGATAATTTCCTAATAGCTCAGAATCAGAGGCAAACAAACCTGTTTTGAACCCTGTGTTGAAACTAAGACCATTGGTATAAAGTCTAAAAGTTTACACTTCACATACAGTAAAAAAATGAACAAAAATATGTTCAAGTAATCAGTAAAAATCCTGTTAATCTCTTATGTAATGGTGTATCAGAAAATGTATTAAAAATAAAGAAAGAAGACTGGGAGCAGAAAGCAGAAAAGATTAATATATTACAATATAATGTTTACACTATTGAAGGTCATAAGAAAGACAAAGATACTGTATGATTTATTTCACAGCATTGTTTTGTTTTCTCTCCTCATTTCTCAAAGTACTTGAATTGACAAATACTTCTATTCAGTACATTCCCAAAAGTAGGACACAGTGTAGCCTGAGAAAGGAGTCTTGGCTGAAATCAAAGGCAAGAAAATAATCCATATCTCATAACAGATGCTTAGTCTTTGACATTTTATTTTCTTCCTTCATGTTTGCTGACTCATTTCTTGACTGTCTCTTTCCTGAAGTCTCAGCTACTCAGTGTCACACCCTTTACCCATATATCTTTTGAACAATAACATAATTTTTACCTAGTGCTGACAGCTGTCATCTTTCTCCAAAGAACTCATACAGAGGGATGCTGATCTTGAGGTATATCCAAGATTGAAAGAGCCTGCTTTTGGTTTTTGCTTAATAAGCTAAAATCTCTAAAAAACTATGGCACATGTGGTTGCACTGAAGTACTGAAATCCGTTTTCATTTAAACTCTTTTCAGTGCAATTCTCTATTTTTTAACCTTTTATTTAAAAAGATGTTTGTCAGAGAAATCCTTCCCTGTTTGAGAAGAACATGGAGGATTAGAGCTCAGGGTTAGAAGGACATGAACCCACCTTCCTGCAGCACAAGCAACCTGGAACCTTGTTTTGCAAAACTGGTGCAATGCACAGAACTCAAACAGCATTACACTACTTCTGGTTATCTGTAATAGCAATGTTTGACTTCCTCTCAGGAGAAAGTCTCCTGGAGTAATTTTGCTGTTCCTAGTTCCTTGTTTTTTTCAGAGATGAAGGGTTAGCCTACAGGAACTCTGGGGTTATACTATCATCAATTTTCAAGCCTGAAAAATTGTTAAAAAAGTCCACATCATTTAGACATGGGTATACCCAAAATTATTACAATAAAGGTAAATATTCAGCATCATGGAGTTTTGCTCATATAATATAATCATCACTAATTAGGCTAGGTAAAAATCTGTTTTAAATATATCTCATGTATTAGATCACCGCAATGCCATGTCATATGCTGAAGAAGATGAAGTCTAACAAGCACACACACACAAAACAAACAAACATACAAAAAATAATGCTGAGAGTAGGGTGGATATGCAAAAGAACAAGGGAAATCATATAAAACTAATGGTTTGTTCAAGTTTGTTTAGTTGCTTTTTTTTTTTTTAAAATTGAGAAGGAAGACTTGGGTGGCTGTAATTTTATTGTAGGGGGAATTACCCTTATTTAATATTAGAATGGAAGTTAAGTGCTTTTATGACTGAGCTGTATCACAACAGATATACAAAACTCACTACTTCCATTTGCAGTGACACAAGATCCCTATCTTTCCTTGCAAAACTGCATGAGATACCATCCTGTAAGCACTTAGTGTCTGGAGCAGTGCCTGCTCAGCACAATCAGACAGCTGTCTGAAGGCCACCAACAAGTGTTCTGCAGACCAGAAATTCCAAACCCCTTCAATGAACAAATATTTAGAGCATCCATGTCTGCAAAAATGTTTTCTTACTACATTTTTCAAAGCCACAGAATAATGTTCAGAGAGACATAAAGGCAGCAAAAGGTATCTAGAACACAGCATTCCAACATCTCTACTTCTTTCAAGCTCTGCAAGACTCATATATACACTCTAATACAAACTCACACATGGGCATAAATGTAATCTATCATAATTCACCAGGGCAACACAAAGCTGGGACAGAACTGTGAGCACTTTTGACCCTTGCTGCTTAGAAAAGGGCAAGCAATTTCCAGTTCTAGTCCATTAGAAAAAACTGTCACAAAGAGGGACAAAGCTCCGTTAGGACACTTCAGACATACCCCTAAGCTCTGCTTCTGCACAGAGTGGTGGTAGTACAGCACCACATACAGAAAAAAATCCCCAGGGACCAAACCATGCTTCATTTTCTCGAGCTTTGCCTATGAGGTTTTCTACAAATTGCAGGGTTTCATAATTCTGTCTCTCATGTTGATTATCTAATTTGCAACAAAGTGCAAGTTTATATTAAAGCCACTCCTTCTGTCAAGGCACTGAGTTTCTTTCACTCAGCTGCCAATTTTCACAAAACTTGGCAGAATTGTGTATCTTCATGATAGCCAACTTGCTGTTCATATCAACTGATGAAATGAGCGTTCTGGGATAAGAAAGTACAAATCCAGTGAGAGCACTGCTTAAAAGATAGCATTAGGTTAAGAAGAGGAGGCTGCAGTGAAAATGTAGTAGGGAAGGACTCCTTACACAATATATTTGCTTATAAGCCAAGTACTAACTGGCTTTAAATAAGCCCTCTTCAACAAACTACTGACAACAATTAAAGATTTCCAAAATTGGCTTAAGCTGATTGTAGTTCTAAGGTTTGGGAGTCTTGGTTTTAACAATCTTATTTATTCTCTTAAGCCTTAGAGATTTTTTTCTCCTGACCACAAAAACTAAAATATCCTCTATTTTTGTCACAGAAAAGGATTGACATGAGGGTTGTCCAGTTCCTACAGAATCCTTTTCCTAAAAACGAACAAGTTCTAAGGGACAAAACCAAGTATTATAGATGTTCTGTAGTCTGTGACTACATATGAAAAGTTACTAGGACTGTGACAAGGTTTTTTTACATATTGGTAATTGGTTAAAAACCAACAGTACAATAACTTAAGAATACATTACACATATAACATTTATAGCAGGATTCTACAAAATAAGAAAGTAAAACTCATACTTTTTAAAAGACACTGAAGGAAACTTTTGCAATAGTCGGACAGTGGGTATTGGTTATGGCCTAACTGTGAAAGAAGCTTAACAGATCTATGTCCAGCAGCTACTGTATTATAGTGTGACTTAGTGCTACAAGGAAGTAAATTATTTAATAAATTAGTCACTGAAGTTTACAAAAAAAAGATTTCACATCCTTCACTCTCAGCAGTTCACAGCTTCGTACATCATACCATTATGACACCACTTCCCAGAGTAGTAGCCTGAATAGATTTGTAGTCCAGAACTTTAACCAGGAAGACAATAGGTATTTCAGAAACTGATCCACTTTTACACAGGTTGTTTCATTTATTTTTTTCTAATTGCATTCTTTCCAAGAATAAAGAGTATGTATCCAGAAGGAGACATCTGTAAAGTATAACATATTAGGAAATTTTGGTGCATCTGGAAGGAGTTAGTAAGAGTTAAACTATTACTATTAAAAAGTAATCTAATCCATTTGTGAAGCACATACTATTTCAGATAGCTACATACAACAGGAGGTCAGAATGTTATTATACATTATACTCAAATATTATTCTCAAATAGAATTACACAGCATATCTGTCCTCATTAAACTGGCATTCATTAAGGATGTGGCCTAAAACAGCAACAAATTATTTCATACCCAAGGTACTGTAAAAATTCAATGTGTAAAGAATCAGCCATTTAAATTTCAAAATTGGCAAGACTACAGCTCCTATTATCAGAGCACAGTATTTGATGTAATGCCCCAAACATGTTTCGTAGCTTACAAAAAGGTAAACATGTCTGTGCAGAATTTAATTTTGCAGACTACCTACACTGCCAAGTTTCAGTTGGTATGTGTTGGCCAAAATCTATCACACTAAGCAAGCATTGCATAACACATCTCTCCCAACCTCTGAGCTGTGCTTCCGTCACCTAAATTAGGAGGCAGAAGACAGGGACTCTGAATGACTGCTGGGCACTTGTGGCTTTGGAGATGAGACTGAATATATGTTCTCATTTTTTGAAAGTTGCTGAATTTAGGCAACTTTCCCTGTTAAAGAGCTACTCAGAATCCTCGAATGTGATCTCAGGTAAGATCAAAACTCTATTCATCTCTACCATAGAAGGGAGATAGTCAAAAGCAAAAAGGATTTTTGCCCAGTAAATCCTTTTTATTCTGAGCTCAAACAGTTTTAGTTCTACAAAGGCATCTGAAATAACATGACATTTTGAGATGTACAATTATTCACTTTACTTCAATTAAAAAATTATTCACTTCAGCTGATTTATGGCCATCAATATTACTCACTACCTAAATGGCAGAGTTCAGAATTTTTTTGCTTACTGACCTGTTTGACTCAAAGCTCCATCAGAGATAATAAACATATAATAGTTATATTATATTATAATATTATATAACTGATTTCTAACCAGTCTTCATATCCCATGCTTCTACTTTGTGAAAACCCAGACCATTACTTCTACCTAATGGGTCATTTGCTTCAGGACAAGAAGCAAATGATCTATTAGATTAGAAAAAAAAAATATATCTGTATGCTTCTTTTTCCATGCCAGAGAAACGATTGGGAGGACACTTAGCAGTGGTAGTTCTGAGTGTGTAGCCACCACGTTAACTGTTAATGACAACACTGAGTGACAGTGGCACTTGGAGGAAGCAGTTACCTGCGTAATAATCATTGTGGTGCATGCCACTGGACTCAGCAATACACTTAGAAGTTTATCAGTTTATCACTCTGCAAATCAAATAAACTATTTTTCAGCCTTGGCATTTCTACTGATGTAACTTATTTAGAACTATCTATCTCTGAAATCAATCTGTATTCCTGTCTCTACAAGACCAAAAAAATCAATTATCTCGTGGATGGCACAGATAGGAGAAAGCAAATAAAATTTTCACTAGTTATTGAAAAGGAGGATTGGAAATCAGGTTGCTTTTTGATAAAGGACAAAACAAATGATAAATTACATGAGAAACAGCATGAAAATGTTTCCATCATATGCAATATCTTTTATTTTGGCCCTACCAATGTGGAGCAATGAAGTACTTTCCGTGAGCCTTATCCACTTATTGCCCTGCTGCTCCAGAACAGACATCCTTCTTTCCCACCCTATTGCAGGCACCTTGAAACAGCAAGGGAAGGGCACCTTTAACATTTGCACACACAGGCAGACTCTGCCAACACTGTTAGATACCTACAAAAACCAGCACAAATATTTGCTACACGTGACAGATCATATCAAGTTTTAACTGGAATATTAAAAAGGTTTTGTATGAGCTATGCCAATTTTCTCCTGCTTGTGGGCAGCTAGAGTGAACAAGTTACATCTTAACAAGTATTTTTCTTCAGCACTTGTCCTCCTTTCAGAAGTCAAATAGCCTGTTTTCACTTAACTTTTTCAAAGTAATCTATGAATAATATTTTCAGGCTGAGAACAGACACACTTTATTCAGTTTAAAAGTAAAGGGGCTCAAGAAGAAAGCAGCAGCCAAAAAGCTGTCAGATAAACAATTTTATGCATGATTAAAGCTAAGCATTAGGGTTATCCTGGGGGATTTTTCCATCTAAAAACCCTCTTCCAGTTCACTTCTTCCCCTCCGAGCAGCCTTGGAAGGGAAACAAGGGCCTTCAGCCTTTTTTTTGGTGAAGATATTCTTAGTAAAGGATGACTTTTGAGATATTCTGATAATACCAGAAGCTAAAGGCATCTTACCTAGAGAAGCATGCTTTATTCACTTTTCCCACACTTTATTGTGTAAAGTTGTTTAATTTCCTAACTCTTCAGCACTTATTACATAGATAATGAAAAATAAAACCTGCATGTGAATGCCAGTCCTCACTTCTAGGAGTATTTCCAAATTGTAAACAATGGATAATTTAATTTTGAAAACCATGAACACTGTGGGGAGCACCAGCACGCAGATCTCCCCTTGTTGGCAAGGTAACACATAAACCAAGTGGTTTATATATGCTGTCTTGCTTTACAAGTTGCTCTACTTACAAATGGGGCTAAAGTATTCTGCATTCCTGATTGCACCTTAAGCTTTTCCACATTGTCTAGCTTATAACCTTGGTTCCAGGAATTTCTGTGTGGCCCATAAAACAGAGCAGCACAAACTGAACCTTCACACGTACTGCCAAGCCCATTCCAGTCTGCCCTGTTTCAGGCGTATCTCTCACCTGACTTACCATTTTGTTCAGCTGCTGATTGTCAGATTGACATGCAGCACATGGTAGTCATTTCACATGTAGTGCAACCACAGCCTGTCTCACATCTGCAGTAACGTGCAGAGCGCTACCTGAGTGAAATATGAGAGTGACTTCCAGACTACTAATTTTTCCCTCTTCTCTTCCTCTTCTTTATTTGGTGCCCCTGTTCAAACATGACCAGTCAAATGTGGTATTGTAATTTAACAAGGAAAAAACTTTGTGGGAGTTAGCTGTGGCTGAAATTGTGTTGCCATTTAGCACTGCATACATATTCATGTTTTTGCCATTTTATTCTTAAGTAACTTCTCTTGTTTGCCCTGAGTGCAGTGTTGCCAACGCATTGTAAGAGGTCAAAGTGCCTCAGTTCCTGGCAGACTCATATGGTCCAGGTGAGCAGAGGGGAAAAAATAGACTAGTCCATGAGTTTATCCAGAGGGGATGTATAACTTTCATAATTGGTGTCGCACAGCGAAAATCATGTCCACTGTATCATCTTGCTAATTTTTTTAAACACTATGGTAAAAGTAATAATAATCTGCCATGTTTATGATCTTCAATTCCTGTCTGTGGTGAGGCAAGACAACAAAATATTCTCACAAAGTTTCTGGTGGGAAAAGCAAAATGCTGTAGCCTTCTACTCCTCTGTTCTGCATAATGGATTGTGCAGAAAACCTGGGAAGGAAAGGTTGCCACACCCCAGCACCCTGTGAACATGGTACATATGACCATTCCTATGGAGTCAGTTCCTTCTCAGCACTCTCAGGCTGGCACACCAGGGTGTGCATCCCTGGTGCTCATCCTGAGCACAGGACTGAAGAGTGAGGGAAGGAATCCCTGAGTATCTAGTAAGTTTGTTACCAGCTGATTTGGCCCTGGCCTGCCTTTGGATAATCCCCCTGATTCTTCCTATGGCCCTCATCCAACCTGCACACCAGGGCTTAGTAATGGTGACCCCAACCTTGGCAATCCTGAGCACTTTTTGCTTTTCCGGACCTGGCAGCTCTTTGAAAAGCCTCTAGAAAAGGATGAAGTATAGATTTAATTTGCACAAGAAGGATCTGGGAGGTACGTATCCCACTGAATCCAGACATCCAAGGAATGGAAGCAGGCATACCACTTAATTTTCTATAGATGTGGAAAATGCCTTGATCGCTTTCTGAAGCTTATGTTGGACACATCTACCCAGGCAGGAAGCAGAAGGATGTCCTCCTGTTCCCCCTCCCTAATGGGGCTGTCTTGTTCTAACTACAGCAATTTCTAGACTGCCTGGGTAGATCTCCATCTCAGATTTAGACAAGCTTGAAAAGGTCACCGTAAGATGTAAGTTTTCTTTGCTGAGTTTCATGGTCACTGGTTGCTGTGGGACCAACAGAGTTCATACAATGGTTTGGGCTGGAAGGGCTCTTAAAGATCATCTAGTTCCAACCCCTCTGCCATGGGCAGGGACACCTTTCATTATGCCAGGTTGCTTGATGTCCCATCCAACACAGCACTGATATTTCCACATCACAGAGACCCTGAGCGCAACTTCTGGGTCCATTCTCTGTTTACCATCTTCCAGTTCTAACAAGGCAAGGTGTCTTTGATTATACAACAGTAAAGATTTTTTTAAATTCTTTTACAAGAATTAGGACATTCAGTACTTTTTTTTGCATCTATCTCCTAGACACTCACCTAGAAACTGTTTTCGAAAAGCACACAAACCAAGGAAGTTCCCATGTCTTCTGCTTGCCAAACTGTAACAGTGAGCTCTGATTCCCAGTGAGTAGAAGAGGTTTATGTGCCAGGAAATTGGAGGGGACAGCAATTTTAGCTTGTGCCACAGGATCTACAATTAGCGGAAGCTGTCCATCATCTCCTTAATACCTCAGTCCAAACCCATGGAAACAAACATTTGGGGTATTGACCTGCTAGTATATTCACCAATAAGCACTGGGCAAGACTTTTTGTCCAGGTTCACAAGCTGCGTCATGAGCCCACTGGGTAATATTTGCGATCAAACAACACCCTTTTAAACAGAGAAGGGCAAAAGGAATGTTGAGTTAGGCCAGAATAAGTACAAGAATGTCACATGGATTTGAGACTGGTATTTTTTTCCAGGAGCACCCCAAGTACAGGTGCACTTGCTGTACCAGAAGTGCCTTAAGGGATCATAAGACAAATGTAAGAACACTGTGGCACAGGGATCCCTTTCTAGGGTGTTCCTCAGAAGCAACTAAAGACATATGATGACATGTCTGCAAGGCTCTGCCTTTGTGGAATAAGATGTGGCAGTTCTGACACCTTACAAAGCTCTCCCAATTTAGGGACCCAGCTTGCCAGTAATGGACCAGCACTCCCAAAGAGACCCTTATCCCCCCCGCTGAAACCCCTGTTCACCTCCCTAAATGTACCAGCCACACACCTAGAGACATCTTCAGCTGCCTTGCTTACAGACTTGCCCTAATCTTAACCATACACAAACAAAAGGCACTACATTTTATCATCTGGGTCAGAAAAGATAACAGACTGCACTGGGTGTGACACACACAGAAAATGCCACAGCTTCTCCATGCCCATATAAAAAAAAAAAAAGAAACATCAAATAGGTGGCAAAATAGAACTCTGCCTGTGAAATGACTTGTGAATTACTGGCAAGTTATTTTTCCTTCCAAAACTGTACAACCCAGAATTCCAACAAATAAGACAGGGATAAGAAATAAGAGATATATGATACAGTTCTTCAATATTTCTGTAGAGGAAGGCGTTAAAAACTGCTGAGTCAGCAAGCCTTTATCGTTGATACACCAACCTTCTTTGGCTGCATTTCTTATTACTGTTGTTTCTTCAAAATTACGTGCATTTTTAATACCTTGAAAGAGACTCAAATCTGCAACAAATACCTTGAAAGAGACTCAAATCTGCAACAAAAAGTAGGACATTCTAGAACATGTTTCTGAAATCACAACAGCTTGTTAAAGACTGATTACTTAGGAAGTAATAATTGTGGATGTGAGGCAGAGTCTCGACAGTCATGATTAACTTTGGTTCTTCACCACCATTTTAAAAATCGACTGTTGAATATGTTGAGAATAATTTCTGAATGTAATTTAAAACAATTTTAAAAAGTTACTACTGACCACTCACTTATTTCTTCCCTTTAGTTGTATAGCCTATATTGCTATTTGATCCATTTTTTGTAGCTTAGAACAATTTCAGGTCATTCTTTCAGAGCTGGTGTTGTTACCTCTCCTGAAGGAGAGAGTACAAATCAAAGGCATCAAAAGGCAAATACCACAGAACAAGCACATACATATCCATTCATTGTTTCCAAGTCAACCCTTTAAACTGGATACAATAAATCAAAAAACACAGTACCTGCATACTGTTCTTACAAAATATTTTGGCTAGATCTTCCTGTAATATATGTGTACTTTGTTAAAGAAAGAAATTCAAGCCTCAGCATGCACCATTTTGATTTGCCAAGTGATGCTTATTGAGCAAAGTGCATTAACACATGATATTTTAATTGCAATTTGTCTTTTTTCTTAACCATCCCCTCCCACTCTAATCATTCACAGATCTCACACTCACTGCAAGGAAGGGAAAAAGACACATTTGTAATGTTTTACACTACTATTATAGTATAATTTGCAACCTTCAAAGACAGATATGTGTTTGGAATTATTTCAGGGTAACTCCAGACAGAAGCAAAATAAATGTCAGAGATAAATCTTCAAAGAGGAAATGTTCTATTTTCATTCATTCTATTTTCATTCATTCATTTTCCTTAGAAATAAACATGTAAATGAGGCATGCTTAAATTGAGTTAAAAAGGCACTTGCTTGCAGGATTGGACCCACAAAGTCCACACTTACAATAAGAGTTCTCTGTTTTATGCCGTTTCTTTCTATTGATTGTTTTTTTATTAAATCAGTTTTAAGAACAGACTTCCTCTTCATGAGAGTTTACTACCACACAATAAATGCAGCTGCTTGGTAGTAAAGAGTACATTTCATAAGGTGTTTTAAGTGCATGGATTTAAACATGTTGCTGGACAAAACAAATCAGGTTGGACAAGTAAAGCCAGACCAAGGCTGGGAAGGCATGGTTAGCAAAATAGAAAAACCGTGAAGTTCACAGAATTCCTTACATTGGAGAAATTAGTCAGCTTTATGTTATGTTTGAAGGACACAGAATATCCTTTCCTAAAATAAGCATTTATTCAGAGAATGAATTTAAACAAAAATAAACAAACCCCAAAACAAAACAAAATCAAATTAACAAAAAAAAACAAAACCAAGAGAAACCCCAAAAAAACAAACCCCGAACACCTCTTTCATATAGAGAAAAAATGTCTTTCAATTAATTTAGTAACAGACTTAAACTCTTGAGGGAATTGTTGTAACAGAACACACATATTTAGTAATTCAAATCAAGGATAAAATAACCTTAAGCACATTGCCATATATTTGCAAGATTTAAGACCTAAAACTTATTCTTCAGGTAGACACGAGCTCTAAAAAATTGCAGAGATTTAATTTTCGTCCCCAGCACAGTGGCTCCAGGAAGAAGGTTTCCAGTTGTCTTAAAAAAAAAATCAAAAACGAAAAAAAAAAGGAAAAGGAAGAAATATGATAATATTTCAGGAACAGTTTTCCTGAAACCAACTCAATAAACACATTTTTTCAAGATGAATAATGGACAATGAAGGTGAAGAGATGAGAGGATAAAATGAAAAAGTTCAATAAATGCTTTTTTGTACTGTATATGTAACTGTGTAAAAAAAGAGAGACCATGAAAAGACACATATGTTCACCCAAATAGTAAAGTATATTTGATTATAATTTTGGAAAAGACGCTCTTAAAAGCACATCAAAACCAAAGGAAACTCCAAGACCCTGAAATGCAATAAAATTTTCATAATTTCAATATGGTTTAATATCTGCAAGGATCACTGCTATTACCAAACCTCCTCCTTCCTAAAATGGCTCTTTTTAAATTAGGAAAAGCAAAAGAATATACACTGACAGAAACCCATTCCCCTCATTTTTTTTCTGTGGCTCACTAAAGCAGGAACAGGATTTTCATAATTTGTACTGGTTGAAATATTAGTTTTTCCCACATTCAGTCTCACCTGAGGCACCAAAAGAGACAACAATCAGCTCAACAGCCTGCACTCAGTGAAGAGGACTGTGCCACTGGAGCCTCTCACTGCCACTGAGCTGATGCAAACAGGTGATGTGACTCAGGAGCACAGTACCAGCTGGGTTTCATGCACACCTCAGGCACCAGTACACCCAGACCAGGAGCAACTGTCTTCCCTGAGGGAAGCTGGGGGAAAGCCCGATTTATGCACTGGGCTCTTGGACAAGAACATGGGTACTGCCACTGGCAGCCAGGAATGAGGAGCCTGACTCCCACTACTACTGCCTCACACTACACATCTCCTCATTGTGGTGCTGCTCTTTGGAAACTTCCCCTTCCTAGTGGTGGTTTCTCAAAACACCTTTATTTGATATATTGCTTTTGATAAAATCTTTATTGGCATCTTCCTCTACAGAAAGACAGGAAGAGAAAGTAATTGCCACTTCTTTTCCACAGCTTAATAACGAAAATTTCCTGTGAGCCTCCCACACTTTCACAATTCTTACTTAAATAATTTTCCAGAAATAGTGTTTTCTTTTTATTTAATTCTCACCAAAGAGATACATATATTATATTTGGTTGAATTTAATTTCTAATTCTGCATTAAAATCAGTCTATCAGTCAGTTCATTTGGGTTTTTTCAGTGCTCACCTCATTGACAAGACAAGTGATTTGTACAGAAAAAGTAGCAACAATAATTAAAAAAAAAAAGGTGTTCTGATGCGATGACAAAATTAGGTCCCTTGATCTTGCCTAAGTACAACAGAGGATCAGAACTTTCCAGACCCAAGTATCAATGAGAGATTTTGGGAGCACAGTAAATGTAACTCCAAACACCAGTTAAGTACAGATTCTCTTGTGGATTTGGATTTATTTAGAGGGAGAAGCAGGGGGGAATAACTCGCTTCTTCTCCCCACCCTCCATAGTTAGTTGAGAATCATTGAAGAACCAGATACACTTATTCTTAAAAATAAGAACATAATAACAATGGCCACATTTTTCCTGAGTTCCACTGCTTTGTGACAACTGTATAAGGTACATTTTATTCCGAAATGAAATAAAAAAATTATAACTTTTTAACTAATGTTATCCAATAATACAATCATTCCTTAATGGTGCTGGAAGTTTGCAAGCAGCCTCAAGTTAAATCTAAAGTGATGATCAAAAGACCTTTTCAAACTGACAAGCAGCAGCTGCAGAAAGACAGTAACATTCCCAGAAGTACTTAGTCTTTACATAACTAAATCTTAACAAGAAATTATGTGCTTTGCAACCATGTAACTACCCAAAAATTTTAGTATTCTATTGGAGGTTAATATGTAATGCCTGCTTCTCTAAGAATAAAATTGACCAGGTCAGGAGACAATTGTATGTCTACATTTAAAGCTGTTCAAAGAAACTATCCTCAGTAAATGTACTGATCAGAATCATGGAATATGTTCATACATGAGCAGATAAAATTACTGGTGCCTTTCAGTTGTTAACTAGGCATTACCCTCTTTTATGGTTTAAAAAGTTATTTTTGAAAACAGCATGAAAGAGAAAACTGCATGCATTTGTAGTAATGCCTTGCATTGGACCACATCTTTCCACAGATGGCTTATTTTGAGTATTACTTAGTAAAATTATTTACATAAAAAAGCTAATATGTCTCCTACTAAAACAGTTAGCTCTATATATTTTCAAGGTACTAAAGAGAAGTAGGACATCTAAAGTCTTGGAAATTCCTCAGAAATATTTCAGATTTATTCTCTCCCTGAAGGTTTCACCCACAGCCACAGTCAAGTCACAGCTCAATTCAACTTCATGGGAAGAGATCTCTACTTACAGCTCGGCACCAATTGTATTTTGTAAAACAGGTGAACTGATACCAGTCATCTAAACAAGGTGCCAGATAAACTTCTATATCTTCAGGACTCCTTTCATGATTTTTTGATAAAAATGTTTTTTTTAAGATGATATTCACATAACTGGTCTTCAATTCCTTCTTTTAGGATTTCAACTGGTTGGTGTCTGTTTTGTTTTTTTTAAAATAAACAGTTACATCTGCGGAACATATTCCTCTGAACATTTGAATTTGAACCCTCTGTAAATAATCTTTTCAGAAAAAAAACTTTTCTAAGTCACTAAAAGAAGCACTTTGAAAACATAGTGATTCAAATTTTTTTTAAGCACATAGAAGTCACAAAAAAAGCTTGAATATTTAAGCACCCTCTACATACAAATATGTCAAATAACATCTATATCACAAGTTCATGCCACAGTCTTCCATCAATCACATTATTGAAAAAAAAATAAATTGAAGAAAGTATCAGTCTTCCTGATGTTTCAGCCAGGAAACTAACATAAACAAAGCAGCTAAAAAAGATTTCTTTTATATTTTACACCTTGACAATTTACTAACACCTGCATAAACCACCTCATTTTGTGAGCACACCGTACTATCATAAGAAATTGGAAGAAATACTTGCCTAGAAGGAAAGTTGATCTTCGGGGTTGGGGTGTTGCATGACTTTACAGTGCTTTTTCAAAACATTTGAGTATTGAAAGTGCAAGTCTCTAAGTGCCAGACCCTAGAAACAGACAGTCAAAAATTTGCTTGGATTACACCAGGTACTAATCCCCTCCAAAAGAGGGGCATTCTCTGACCCATGGCATTCTCTGACCTGTGCATGCCATCAACTTCAAATGTACAGAGAGATGTTTTCCAACAATATTTGACAGAAGATGAAAAAGCAAGCAACATATAAATAAATAAAAAGTAACAACCTAAGGCACCATAAGAACTAGATCATTTCGTTATTAGAGAGGCAAAATCCTTGTCCAAATTCAAGACCTGAACAATCCATCACACTCAACCTGGCATTCGTTAAGGGATCAAGCAATGACAGACACACAGCTCCTTGTATGGAGCTGTGTTGGTATTGACTGCTATTCTTTGGCAAGTAGTATGGCAGTGATGTGCAATTAGTAAATTCAACCAGCTCAAAACTCAAGGCAGGGAAAAACACCTCCCTCTTAAATCTTGACAGAATACTTCTGAAGTTGAACCAATTTTTTTCCAAATAAAAAGATCATTAAAACAGCATAACCAATCCAAACCAGAGTGTAATTCAATGACAATAAAGAGGATTAAGTACCTTCCCACACAGGAACGAAATGGCACAATTTCAAAGAGAAGGAATGGGAGTAAACTATTCTGAGCAGTTCATATATTTGCTCCCTGATATTCACACCCCAGTATATATTCCCCCTTAGGAAAGCACTCTTATAAGAAGGGAGAGAGGTTATGGAATCAGCTTTCTGTGCTCATGTGGAGCAGGAAAAGTGATGTGGTACTCAAAACGCAGAAAGTATGCTGGGCAGGAAATGTGACAGGGACAGTACTTAGCTATTTCATACCCTGTTTTATTCCAAGCCTTGTCACCTAAACCAAAACGTCGATTCTGGGATTATGAATTTACCTAGAAAAGCACATCTGGCTACAGGTTTGCCTTTTAGAATCTGGGTGTCTTCTACACTAAAATAGCTTCCTTCATTCACCATTCTTTCAGATTTCTCAAGATGAACCTTGCCGCCGGGGGGATATGGGGACGGGACGAACTCTGCAAAAAAACATCCACCTTCCGCTTTTGACCCCGTGCCAACAGCCTGGGACAACCCTTGACCTGAGCCGGAGCCCTCTGGGCAGACCCGCCTCCCACAGCCCACCCAAGGGCAGCTGAGGTAGCGACAGGGCAGCGCCGCAGCTCTCAAACCAAGCAGCCTCTCCCCTCCAAAAGCGCGACTCCACGGAGCGCGGGGGTTATTTTGTTTGGGGTTTGTTGTTTTGTTGTTTTTTTTCCTAAGGATATCCTCCCGCGGATGAGCGGCTCTTTCCACGCGCACTGCCAAGGTCCATCCTTCCCTGGCCGCACACACGGCACTGGGCGTGTAGCCGGGGCTCTATGTAACCCCGGCCGGCCCAGCCCGGCCCGGCCCCGCNGCCGCGCCGCTCCGCACCTCCGGCCCCTCTGGCTCCTCACCGGCTCCGCTGCTCCGCGCCGCCGGCCCCGCCGTCTCGCCTGCTCTGCCGGCGCGGTGCCGCCCGGTGCCTTTTAAACCCGTGGTGACTACCGGGGAAATTCCCAGTTTTGCTTTTTTTTCCGTTTTCCCCGTAGAATGAAAGTAAAAGCGCCCGGTTCCCATCTCGCCTGCTGTCGGGAAGCGCAGCTCGGGAGTGCCAGAGATAGAGGGACGGCGCGGGGCGGGGGAGCTGCGGGAAGCATTGCCCCGCGTCGGTCCGCGCTGCACCCACCGCGGGCACCTGCCTCCCTGTGAGCCCCTGCCTCCCTGTGAGCGCCTGCCTCTCTGTGAGCACCTGCTTCCCTATGGGCATCTGCCACCCTGTGGGCACCAGACTCCCTGTGAGCACCTCCCTCCCCGTGAGCACCTGCCTCCCTGTGGGCATCTGCCATCCTATGGGCACCAGCCTCTCTGCCCACCTGCCGCCCCGCGGGGCGTGCCCGGAGCAGGTGTCGCGCAGTGCCGGGGGTGCCTCGCCCTGGGGGGGCGATCGCGAAGCGCCCGCCCGCCCCCGAACACGAGTTCATCGGGGCAGAGGGAGAACAACTGGCAGTGACCAACAATCGGCAGTGACCTGCTCTCCAGGAATTCCTGGCTGCGGAGCGGGCCCGGGGGCAGAGGGTGCCGCCCGCCGAGACCGGGATGGGCTGTGGGAGACCGGGGCTGCTGCAGAGATCGCACTGCCCGGAATTATATGCAAAGGAGGGTTTTTCAAAATTAAAAATGCAAGAGGTTTTTTCCAAATGTTTGGAAATACTGGAACACTAACTTTTCCCGTCTTTTCTGGGAGAATTTTTGGGGCTTTCCAGATATGAAAAAGTTTCTGGGAGTTTACTGAAAAGAGGGGGTATTACAAGTAATACACATTCACTTTCTTTGGAATTGATGGTCATATGGAGTGCTCTAAGTTCCTCTTCTTTTGAAGTTACGTAACTTTCAGAAAATCTCTTTCAATTCTCAATCTAAAGCTCCTGGAACTTTTTATGACATTTGTCTAATGGTCTTTCCAGAGGACTTGTTTAGGAATATCTGAACAAATTCGATCACCATCTGTCAGTAGCTCAAGGGACTTCACAACTGTGAAACTCATGACCTGCTTTAATTCTATAATTTCCTCATTTAAAAAAAGATTCACAATCTGTACAATACTCAGAAAGTAAAAATAAAGAAATAAAAATGACTTTGCAGTTTTCACCTGTTGTTGCTGAACAAACCAAGTTTTAAGTGGAGTCAGTTAGATTGATTTTAATTTAGAAGATTGTTATTTTTGTGTCTTGAAGCAACACATTCAAGTTGCTTGTATTACCTGTACAATGGAAACAAGCATTGCAGTTCTTTTTTTGCACTGGAATCAAGACATGCAATGGGAGATTGGAAATATGCTGCCCTGTTGTCTTAGTTCAAGGGGAGAACTAAGATATCTATGTTGGCCAAGAAATAATCCCTCTCCTTTAAATTTAGAAAACAGAACTTTAATTAGAAAAAAATATATATGAAAGGATAACAGTTCTTAACCACAATGCACACATATATATATATATCCAGAAAGAACCAAACAACAACAGTTTATAATAAACCCCTCCACCCCCAAATGACAAGGCAAACAGTTAAAAAGTCTTTTGGCTACCCCCAAAAAAAGGGGGAATGCAATTATATCTACGGACAGCAGGTGGCGATGTCGCGCCCGGGTGGCTGGGCTCTCTCTCAGCGGGAATGGCAGGCACAATCCCCAGGTCAGCTGCCCTGAGGAATCAGAAAGCAGCAATCCCATCTCCGCAGGGGCAGGAAACAAGGGCTTCTCTCTCTCATCTTTTCCTCACAGCAGCTTCCATGGTGACTACGATCACTCACAGATGAAAACTGTCGAGTTAGAGAGGGAAAAAAACACAGCCCAGCTATCCAGTGATGCCAGGATCAGTGTGTCCCCCGTTCTCCCTCACTCTACCGAGAGCTGAGCCCTTGACCTGCTCATAAAATCGCAGAAACCCACCCCCCTCTGCTGAGCTGTCTTTCTTCCCCTTTCCCCCCCCGCCCCCCCCCCTCCCCCCCCTTCTTTCTCAGGCTGACCCTTTGGTCTGAGTCTTTATGTCAGGATATGTTCTTTTGTTAACCACATTCACCGAGGTTTAGGGCGTTGGCTCCAAGCCTTTAGGGAGGAATTCCAATGAGATACCAAGCTACAATACCTGTATTTCAGTTCTTGCATGTTTTTGGAAACGTCTTTTAAAATATTAAATCTTAGTCCTTCATACTGATAATTTGCTCGATACAGTGAGCATAGAGATTACAAAGATAAAACTCTGTGGAAGTCAGATGTGTCCACTTGGACCTTGAAGATCATAACAGAATTGCCTTACATAGTTTTTATATTTACTACACATTTAAGATGCACTTAGCTTTTCAGGCTAGATTTTTTGAGACACTGACAGACCTCGGTTGATCTGTATATGAAAAGGTTAAAAAATTTGGGTTTCAATCCATCAAATTTCCCATTAAAATTTATCAGCTTGCCACAAGAAGAATTCTGTGATTTAGCTTGTATATGTAAAATTTTTCCAATCCTGTTTCTAGGACAGAGGTGCACATCACAGCATGTTCACAAGCAGTGTATTGGAAAAACAAGGTTTTGGTAGTCAGGAAAAGTGGTATGCATTTTGCTTTGATGCATATGCTGTGTGTGGTTGGAGTTGGCTTGGATGGGCTGTAAGGGACTGTGTTTTTTTTAATGGCTGTGGATGTCTTGTGGTTGTTGTTTTTTAGAGGTTAAGTGAGTCAGTAAAAATCATGATTAAGTTTCATTGCTTTCTTTGTAGTTGTTCAAGATTTCTCTCTGAGGCTGTGATTTGCTAGTGATGCCCAAGTCCAGAAGTGCCCATCTCTTGAGTGCAGGACTGGCTGTACCCAACAGTGTATCCTCAACAGAGAGAAAGGAAAGCAGCAGCTATAGTCAAGGCATCTTTTCTTCCTTTCCTGGCTGCTGCTCCACAGTTACTCTGTATACAGTTGTTTTTACTCAGTAGCAGAGATAGGCAGAAACAGCTCATACAAGTCCAGGAACCTGCTATGATCTTTGCTAGTCCTCCAGCATAAATTTCTGGCTTTGTGTGGTTGTTTTTTTTGTTTGTTTGTTTTTTTCCAAAGCCTTTCATTTAAGCATCATTTTAGCCAGTGAAATTGTAGACCAGAGTCTGATTATGAGCTTCCTAATGTACCCAGTCCTTCATTCCCTGTACCAGGTCAGTCACCTGCAGCTTCCTGTCAGCCCCTTCAGGATCTTTTGATGTTTTGATCTTTTATCTTTGCCCATCCTCACGGAATTCATATTTTCCTGGATATCAGACAAGGACAGAAGACCAGGGGTCTGAGCAAAGCAAGACAGCTCACGGAAGGGGGAAAGAAAGGGAGGGCCAGTGAGATTTGCCCCAAAAGATTAAAAAAATCTTGAAAAGAAGGTTGTGCTGCCACTTTATCTTATGTTATGTCTGGTAGAATGGATTTGTATATTTGTTCAGCCTGAAAATGTTTGTAAACACACCTTTGATGTAAAGATGTGTTCATGGGGATTTGTAGAATTCATCAAATGAAAACTGGACAATCAGGATGAGATTCAGCTGCAGGTTAAGACACTTGGATGTCTAAATTTATTTGACTAAGACACTTATTTTTCTACAAATGTCCGAGGGGGTTATGGGCCAGTTATGGTCACTGGAGAGATCTTGTCAATGCTTACAGTGAAACCTGGAAAGGAATTCAGCCCAAGCATCAACAAATAGCTGATCAGCTCAATAGTTGTATGCTCTTACTCACACTGGCTAAATCATCTTTGAGTATGAGAGAGTTTGGACACCCAAGCAAGTATCTTAATCTGGAACTGAATCCTTCTCTTGAGCAAGGCACAAATCATTTGTTTGTACAAAGATCCCTTTTGAACTATTTCGACAGATTATAGAATGTATTTGTAAATAAAACATACACTCTGTAGCATTTAATGTTTGTATAACTGTTCTTGCTGTAATCCAGTCTTTTTTAGATCTACCCTTCCAGTTCTGCCACTGCTCCTTGTTCTGTCTCCAGTGAACTCATCTAATTGTGCAATGGAAAATAAAACAACTGAAATACGTGTGAAGTATGAGAACATACTAAGTCATGACATCAATGAGCTGGTAGGTAATAAATCTTGGGCTTTCAAAAAATGTTGATTATTTTTAGACAATATCAAATAATAATAAAGCTCTAACCTTAACACACGATTAAAGACCAGTTTAAAATTACACGTTATACTGGAATAGTGGCTTTATTTCAGGGGTGTGACAATTTAGTCTCTTTAAAATCCCTGAAATATGTGCATGCTGCCTATTCACGTGTACAAATACTTTGATACAGGTATTTGTGCCTGTGCATCATGTAGTTAGACACATGTACCATTTGGCCATAAATAGTATAATATACAGCATTAAAAGGTACTCTTTTCTAAAGCAATTTTATGAGTGCTTCTGTTTGTATGTTTTTATCAAGAGAAGAAAGCATTACACAACCTGTAATTTGTTTTACTAATTGTAGACTTCTTGACTGAGGTTTTATGTTGTCCATTGAATACAAATGCATAGAGACATGAAATTCCTATGACAATAGAAGTTCTTTTGTATTTTACCTATTAATAATATTGTTTAGCAATCAAAGAATGAACTTTTCTAGATGGCAGCAGAGAAAAACTTAACATTCTTAGCTGTAAATCTCCTCCATTATGGCTTTATCAGCTAGGTTTATTATAGCTTGACAAAACAGTATCATCACAGTTTACTAAGCCATGTCCAAAACCTACCTTCCAACTATTACTCATTAATTATTAACAATTAAATTCACCTGTCAATAACACTTCCATGGGAGAAAACACTTACCATAGTTGGATTAGCAGAGCCATTTCCATTAAAATGGGCTTTTTTCTGGCAGGTTGTCCCTCAAAGAGAATTCACCATTCTGTTGCAGTCTAAAATTAAGGTCTGTTTGCATGAAATCCCATATTATATACAGTGCTACTGTATGTCTTCACATGATCCACCACCATGCTTCAGAGCATTATGCCAGTGATTTCCAACCTTCCTCTACCAAGACACATCAGCCCTCATCGAGAAACAAAATACCTTTAAGGTCAGAGAATGGTCATTTAACATTCTGATCCTGTTGCGTTTGCTGAGATTATGAAGAAAGAAAGGTACTTCTCTGTAGATAAGTTGACTTTGCTGAACAAGGCACCAAAGTTGAAGTAAATATTCATGGCCTTATTAGGATAGACAACTATTCCCTTCAGTTTATTGTCATAAGACAAATATGTTTTACAGGACAAAGATAATCCCTATCGTTGAATTGTAAGATAGCTGACCTATCAGAGAAAATAATATGACAGAAATAAGAGCATCTGGGAGGCAGATCCTGCTGTCTTCCTGTGGTGGAGAGCCATGAGGTTCATCCCAGCTCTGCTCAAGCTGCAGGGTCAGGAAGGCTGGGGGGCAGTTCTGGGCTGGAGGTGGCAGTGCTTTGCCACTGCCTTAATTTGTGATGGAGCTTGATGCAGTCAGAGCTCCATGATGCTATCAAGGACTGGAATGGATCAATGCCATTCTTGTAGATAAAATTTGAAAGTATTTATATAGTTTTTTTTTTTAATTTGTAATAAATATTATAGAGGTTGGTTTTTTTTAAGAAATTGAGTTTTTCGGGAGACTGTATCAAACCCAAAAGTTACCCAAATAAATACATAAAAAATATATTAATGACTTAATGTTTGTGAAACTAATGGAAATATACTGAACTCTGAAGCTTTTACTTTCTAGAACAGGCATGTACAAGTAACTACTGTGCAATTTTTCTGTCTTTATTTTTCCCAGTTTAAGAGACATTCTTTCATCTTCTATGTAAAACCTGTGCTGTGTAGGTTATAGCAACCTCCCACTAGGCACCTCCCTGCAATTGCAGAGCCAAAGTCAATAACTTTCAGTCACTCATCTTGATGTTTGAAGCAGTTATGGAGATGACTAGTGGGTTATATAGTAGATCTCTCTAAGGTAATTTATTTTTCACTAATGCCTTTTCTGAGGTCAGGATTTCCCTTAGGTTGGTTTAGTCACAGCCAATAAATTGCCTTCAGAAGTGGTTCCTGTACTAAAGGTGTTCTGAAGAAGCCAGTGAGAATGGGTAAATCCTGTAGCAGTTAGCAAATGAAGCTGTAGATATATAGGTTTCAGGGTGATTACTTATTTGGTTATCTATTTATTTATTTATTTGCACAATTAATTATTTATTAATAAATTTTGGTGCTGCATGACTGTAGCAAAACTTCATTCTGTTGTGGTGCAACCAAACACATGCGTTAGCTTCCAAATGTTGTTGGTTTGGCTTTTTTTGTTTGGTTTTGTTGGATGTTTTCTGTGTGTTTTTTGTCAATGAATATTTGACTCTGTAGAAGTCTTGGTATTGAAAACGCTTCCTGGATGAAGTTCTCTTCATCTTGGGTGAACTTCCAAAATATAGGCAATGTTAAATAAAAATCTACAGAAAAACTTTAAGACTTAAGTTGTCTTATGTTCACACATGTGCCTAAGTGAGGTGATCTAACACAATATTGTCATGAACTGCCTTTTTAAAAGTCTTTTTGGTTGTACTGGGTTATCTGGATACAGGCTGAAGAAGAAAACAAAGCTTTTGTTGAGTTGGGTTCCATTGTCATCTTGATGACAAATGTGAAAGTAAAAGAAAAAAACCAGCATAGATGAAATCATTGATAAAGATTATAGTCAGGCAAAGGAACAAGTGATATTGCTTAGGCCATATTCTGTTAGTATATATGCAAAGTGAGTGCTACAAACTGTTTGGAGTGTGGGTCGTATTTATTGAGACAAACATTGACTAAAATTATATTCAATGTATTCGATGTTAAAATTCAAATGTAAGATTTAAATATTGCTGTATGTTTCAAAATTGCCAAAGAACAAAGTAACTTGATAGAATATGAAGATTTAAATTAGACAGATTTGTGTCCCATTCTGGGCTTCCCTGAATGAGAGAAATATGGAGCCTTGAGAGAGAGTCCAACAAAGGGCCATGAAGATGATGAACAGACTGGAGCATCTGTCTAATAAAGAAATGCTGAGAGAGCTGGGACTGTTCAGCCTGGAGAACAGAAGGCTCAGGGGGATCTTATTAATTTGTATAAATACCTGAAGAGAGGGAGCAAAGGGTACAGGGCCAGGCTCATTCCAGTGGTGCCTAGTGACAGGATAAGGGGCAGTGTGCAAAACCAGAAACACAGGAGGTTCCCTCCGAACATCATGAAATACTTTTTCATCGTGAGGGTGACTGAGTACTGGCACAGGTTTCCAATGGAGTCTATGTCCCTGGAGATACTCAGACTCCATCTGGATGTGGTCCCAGGCAACTGGCTCAAGGGGCCCTGCCTGAGCAGGGGGATGAGCTCCTGAGGTCCTTTCCAGCCTTGACCATTTTGTGTTTCTGTGAGTACCTTTAGATAGCATATCTGGGCTGGGGTTTTATTTTCCTGCTCGCCAAGGAAGAGCTTAGAATTGTACATTAACACTGCTACACTGACTGAGGAGATGCTACAGAACAATTTACTGCTGACATCACTGGCTGTTAGGCAGAAAATCTGCTCACTTGATTGAAAGGACTTCCATGTCTAAACATATATGATATTTTACAGGTAAATATATCTGCAGAGAATCGTGACAGGTGCTGCAAGAATAAAAACCGTGAAAATACCAGAGTGTTTTTCTGCAATGATACTCAGGTAAAATTTAACTTCTCAGAATTAAGAGAATACAAAATCAAATGAGTTCTTCGTACAGTTCAGTTGCTGTATAACATATTGTGATAGAGAGTAATATTACCTTTTAATAATCAAATCATAATATTCAGGGTTGTCCTTTTTTTTTCCTTTTTTGAATCTGTAACCACATAATTTATCAAGAAAATTGGTATTTTTAAAAGTAAAATATTAAGTAACTCCATATCTAAGAAATGTGGATTGATTTTTTTTTTTTTACTGTAAGGATTCTTCTCTATTTTTAATCCAAAATAGAAAGTAGAAAAAACTTTACTTTGCCAATGGAATTAAACATTAAAATGTTAAAACATTAAAATTTCCCAACCTCTGTTTTTATTTTATCTACAGAAAATTATATGAGCTAAGCTTTTCACTTCAGATCTAAAAACTTTAAAATAATAGTTTGGGCAGATCTCAAATGGCAAAAGGCACAATTGTCAGCTGTTGCTGCAGATTTTATCATGACTCGGTAGAAGGACTGACTATGAAAATCATTTGCTGTTTTCCTAACTGCATCAATTGATTACATTATGGCCATGATTCCTCCCTAACATCTTTATACTATTATTATTACTACTACAAATTGCTACTTTAAATATTTTGAAGAGATGGCAGGTATGTCAGGGGAGTTATGTGTTTTATTGGAAAAGATTGGCACTAAGAAAACAAAAGAAACTAATGGTAAGTGATGGAGGGTTTTGTTGTTGTTGTTGTTTTTCTTTAAAGACAAACCAACATTGGAAAGAATTAATGGTGCACAGACTTTTCAGGACAAATTTTTCTCGCTCTCTTTACAGGAAATAGAATCACTACAGAGCATGGCATGTAACATGCTCAGATTCTTTCATAAGCAAAGAATTAATAAAGTCTTTAGATGGAAAGCAGCATTCGTCTCATGTGGGACATTACAGGTTCTACGGTGCAAATGTGAAGGACAAAAAAAAGAAAAGGTGAGTGGTACTGATGTTTATTTTAAATATTCACTTATTGCTTAGAGCTATTAAATATAGACTATCACATCTACCTCTCAAAGGTACAACTGTCATACACATGTTATATGCAAGAGAAATTTTCCTCTCTATAGCATGTCTTGTCACAAACATTGACCAGTGCAAAGACTAAGTAAAACAATCCTCTGGAAGTCTGTAGTGAAGATATCTACTCTGTTTCAGTACTGAAATATCTGAGTTAAGTCTCCAGTAAAAGAGAAAGACCAGACTTGTGCCAAGAAGGTGTTTAACTTCTCCAGCATATAAAATCATAATTGTTACTTCTCATTGTGGTTCTACCCTAAGAACAATGTTTAATTTGCTTTGCTTCAACCAAAAATTAGGTGGAATTTCTCTCATTTCCATAATCTCTGTGACCTCTATTCTAACCACAATATCTCAAATTCAAGAAGAACAGTTAGGTATGACAATAATTGGATTTTAAGCCATTGGCAGAACCTCCTTTTTAATATGCCACTCAAATATAGCACAATGATCTACAGGCTACCATAGCAAAGGAAAAGTTTTCTTAAGAGTGGCACAAAAATATGTACCAACATCAAAAGGTCTCCATATAGTCTCCAAGGGATATAATTCTTAAATAATTGGATTGAAGGAAGCATTTAACTCATTCTTTTATTCCTTGAAATCCAGAGACCCTTATAATCTGGGACCAGATTTTCAAAGTAATGTTGGTATCTATAATTTGTTTAGTCACCTGTGCTGAATTCAGTGTTTGCCTTACTTTAACATATTAAAAGCTTAAATATTATAAACATTAAAATTATTAACAGGTATCCCAGTCAAAATCATAAAAATCACAGTGTCACCATTGTAATTCCTGCCTAACCTCATGGATGCCCATTTTTATTTAAGGGTCAATCAAAATAAAAAATTATGAGTGGCCGTGGAATACAAACAAGAATGACAGCAGTTTTTTTCTGGTTGAGATCCTGAATGCTAGGTCACAGCACCAACCCCTGAAACAAGTCTGTCTTGTTCCACCAGTCTCAACACAGGCCATTGAAGTTAGGCTTACAATTTAATTGGCTTTATTTTCCCAATCATTCAGATAACAGAGGATAAATTTAAAACCACTGATAGAGGACATACATGTTCTCAGCTGGACACGCTGGTTTCAGCTGTCCTTATTTGCTATGTGTTAAAGCCACATTCTCCCAGCCCTATGGGGGTGGCAGCAGGGCTGTATTCAGAGTGAGAACATCAGGATGATGCAGACTGTGTACTGCCATGGCTTGCCTTGTGAGCAGCCCAGCTTTCTGGCTTACCATGTAGGGTATCTGTGTTGTTTATTGAGATGTAATAGTATGGGATTGTTTTAAAAGATGCCTGTAGAAATAGAATAAGCAGTCCTCAATTAACTAAACAATCTATTCTTTTTCAGATTTGCCCACAAGTAAAGGTATTTGGTAAAGAAGATAGAGAAAGAGGTGAACAGTCCAGAAGGAAATGTAACCAAGAACTATGTGAACTGAAAGAAAATATATCTAGCCTTAGATCCTGCTGGAATAAATTTGAAAAAATAATTTCAAGGTGATTCTAGGTGAATCCTGCTCTTTTCTTTTGAAGTGGCATTACTTGGTATCTTTGCATTTAATATGCATTCTTCAAGTAACCTTGCTCGCTTATATAAAGACTTTATGCCAGAATTCGGATGGAAAGCTACTGTACCTTGTTCCTGGAGGTGGAATAAACAGAAATGGCTGAACGAAGCTGCTGAAATTCAAGAAGTGGAAATAAAAGACCACCATGTGAAACAAAGAACTCTGCAGCAGGCTGTGTCCCACCTTCGTGTTCTGGAAACTACTTTGAATATTCTGATTTTTCAAGTAACTTTATAATACCATCACATGAAACCAATCTACTTACATGTCTACTGCAATTTATAAAATCATCTTAGAAGCTGCAGGTGAAGAAAACAGTAAAGAAATGTAGCTGGTTTCTTTATATCTATGTAAAATGCATTAAGAGTCAAAAGTAACAATCTATCAAAGCAGCAGCTAATCTTCATTATGTTCTGCTAAAACAAATGTTTTCAGTGTAGGTCAAATGGGTCTGATAACTGATTTGGGTTTGGAAAAACAGGGAAGAAGTCAGTTTTTTGAAAAACTTAGGAAGGGTACAGATTTTTTGAGAGATGTAGCATGCTTCTGCTGGCTGAAGTAGAGGCAAGACAGTGAGTCCTGTGGAAGGCAAAAAAGAAGAGGTCTTAATGTAAGTTTGGTCAGTTGACTAGCAAAACTAGCCCTACATATTTGGTTAACTCAGAGTTAGTTGCAGGAAGACCTAGAATTTCTGAGCTTTGGATTGTGATTTCTTATATGCAATTATTTTATATAACGTGTTTTAAGATGTTAGACAAACATGACTTATGTGTGAATATTGTCAGAGAATAATATATTGGCATTTAACTAATAAAGGGTTCATATTTAATTTTGGATAAATATAAGTATTTTTATAGTTGTTTATAACTCTTTTGCAGTTTCTTACTTTGATACTATAACTCCTTTGGTAATAAAATATTTGTCTTCTATGGTATTGGACTGTTCACTTTTTGACTGTCACTACTCCTTTTTTAGCTTTTTTTCACAGCTAGTCATTAAAAGCACAGCTGGTAATGTAACCCCCAGGTGTTGGGTACTTTCCCTTTTAAAATACTTGTTTCTTACCTGCTTGTAATCTGGCCAGTTTAGGCAAACATTTCCATACCAGCCACCTGCCTTGGACTAAATACTTGGGGAAAGTTGTTTCCTGGTTCAGAGTAAACCAATATATATGTTGTTCTATCTGTGCTAAAAGAATCTTTTCGTAGAAATACTCTGAAAAAATTTTGGTATTCAGAACAAACACCTGAAAAAATGGTGGTATGTACTTCAAACTGTTCAGTTGACTGGAAACAGCACTAGACTTATGTATTTGACTGAAGTAAGATTGCCGTACTGAATCCGTGAGGGAAGAGCTTAAGAGCAAAGCAAACATGTCATGCTCCCCTGCAATACACCCCTGTATTGGGTCTGGCTGAGGTGGAGTTCATTTTCCCACAGCAGCCCTCACAGTCCTGTGCTTCGCTTTGGTAGCTAGAAAGGTGATGAAAACACACCAGGGTTTTGGTTACTGCTGACCAGAGCTGGCAGACCATCAGTGCTGTCTCTCAATATTCCTCCTCCACCCGTCAAGGGTGTGGAAGTGGGCAAGATACTGGGAGGGGACACAACCAGGCCAGCTGACCCAAATTAGCCAAAGGGATATTCCATGCCATATGGCATTAGCTCAGATATAAAAGCTAAGGGAAGGAGGAGCAATGGGGTGGACTCATTATTTATTAGGTTTGCCCGCTGGAGCAACCACTATGGGTGCTGAAGCCCTGCTTCCTGGGAAGTGGCCAAACATCACTTGCTGAATAAATCTTTCTTTTTTTTCTTTGCTTCTTATGCAAATACAAACTTTCACTTTTGTTTTAGTAAACTGCTTTATCTCAACTCACCAGTCATTTTTGATCTTACTTCCTTTCCCTGTCTGGCTGGGAAGGGGACTGATAAAACAGCTTGTTGGGTACCTGGTGTCCAGCCAGTGTCAACTCACCACAACCCATTCCCCACCTATTTATGGTGACAATGAGGGAGGGGGGATGACTTTGCAAAACTGGGATTGAGACTTTCACATATTCTCTTTAGCTCTTCATGTAAGAGATTGCAATTTTAACTCCAGACACTTAAAAAATCAACCCCAACCCATAAATCTTTTATGTAAAAGGAAAAGGAAACATTTCCCAGTACCATTACTGCACATAAGTGAATGCAACCCCTATTGTAAGGACTTCTCTGGAAATCCCTTATTCTGAAAGACAATCCAGGAGACTGGGGATTCAGTCGGTCTCAGACTGAAGAACAGTTGTTTCAACTGTTTATTTTGAAATTTAGGAACAGTTGAAAGCCAAGATTTATTTCCTAATAACCATTTGGCAAGAAAATAGCAGTGTGAATTAAAACAAAAACACACAGATGCAGCATTAGCTACTACAAAACTGAAAGTTAAGTCAGCTTAAATGACTTAAGCAGCAGCCCACAACTTAAATCTTGAAGCAAATAAAGCAGTTCCAGGACCATTGTGGGGGAAAGACTAAGGGTAGATCCAGAGCAGAAATTTAAACTGAGTGATTATGAAATCATGGATATTTGTCATTACTTCTCTTAATAAATATCATGCCTGCCTAATTCTTGTTTCCAGATTTCTTGAGTCACTTCCTACATGCAAACACTAACTGCTAAATGCAGTGACCTGGACTCTAATTTGTGCCTCACTGCCTTCACAGTAACAGATTTCCTCCTAACGCTTAATCTAAATTTCCCATCTTTCTGTTTAGAACCATTACCCTGTGTCCTGTCACTACAGGCCCTTGCAAAAAGTTCCTCCCCATCTTTTCTATAAACAGCCTTTAGGTACTGGAAGGCTGCAACAAGGTCTCCCCAAAGCCTTGTCTTCTCCAGGCTGAACAACCCAGCTCTCTCAGCCTGTCTTCACAGCAGGTGTTCCAGCCCTCTGAGCATTTTTGTGGCCCTTCGGACTCACTGCACAGGTCCACGTGCTTTTTATGTTGTGGGCCCCAGAGCTGGATGCAGTATGCCAGGTGGGGTCTTATAAGGGCTGACTCAAGAGGGAAAACCACTTCCCTCAATGTGCAGGCCACACTTCTTTTGATGCAGCCCAGGATGTGGTTGGCTTTCCAGACTGCAAGAGCACATTGCCAGCTCACGTCCAGCTTTTCATCCACAAGAACCCCCAAGTCCTTCACAGCAGGGCTGCTCTCAATGACTTCTTATGGTCTGTACTCATGTCTGGGATTGTCCCAACCCAGGTGCAGCACCTTGCACTTGGACTTTTTGAACCTCATTGGGCTCTTCTGGGCCCAACATTCAAGTTTGTCCAGGTTTCCTTGGATGGTATCCCTTCCTTCTGCTGTGCCAAGTGCACCATTCAGCTTTGTCACCTGAAAACTTGCTAAGGGTGCATTTGATCCCGCTGTCTGTGTCGTTGACAAAGATATTAGAGAGCGCCAGTCCCAAAATAAGAGTTCTGAGGGACACCACTTGCTACTGGCCACCACCTGGACATGGAGCCATTGACCACAACTCTCTGGCTGCATCCACCCAGATAGTTCCTTTTCCACTGAGTAGTCTATCCTTCAAATCCACCTCTCTCCAAGTAAACAAAAGAGCTCAGTAGAACTTTCTCCATAGCAGACTAATGAAAAGAGGAATTGATTTCTATTCATCCATATGCAGAAAAAAACCAAACAAAAACCAAAAAACCAGGAATCTAAACTCTTATAATTTCTGTTCACGTAAGTGAATTTCTCAAGAAAAATGTACATTTCTGCTTTTTTTTTTCTTAATTTCATCAACTAAACAGTGCTCTAACCTTATGAAGGAGAACAAACCCAGAACAAGCTTAAGTTATATACTTTTATACATTACAGTTTTTATTATTAAAAAAAAAAAGAAAAAAGCAATCATTTACTGTAGGTATCATAGTGATCGATTAGGATCTACACAAACTAAATCTAGTTGGGGAAAAAAAAAGGGATACAGAATTAACTTTAAATAAGTAGATCACACTGATTTAAGTATCTGGTATAGAGCATTTTTCAAGGTGAGTAAGAAATCCAAGTCTCATCTCATGAGTAAATTTAAAAACCCTATTTGAAAATAACACCTAAGTGGCTCGCTACCAGCAGAAGATAGTGGATGGTCCTTACGTCCGGTCTGGTGTACCTGAATAAGGCTGAAATTACATTCTCTACCTCTATGCTATGTTATTTAAGACAATTACACATTCCACTCCAAAAATTTGTGCATCACAAAAAGTTTATTAGCATATTTGCTTTATTGTTAACAAGTGGCAAATTAGCATTAGGTGGTGATTTACATTTATTAAAACAGAACTGACACTTTAAAATAAACATAATATACCAAATAAAATACAAACAAACCCAGGAATTCTGGCAAAAAGCCCCCCACTGGATGGTCTGAAACACAAAATATTCAATGCACTGAGGGGTAAGGCAAACATAATAAATGCAAAGCAGACAATATTAATCACCTCAAACACAGAATGAACATATAATTTAAAAACATGAAACATCAATAAATAAACTTACAAAGATAAACATGTCCCATATGAAGGATGAACATCAAGAGTTAAAGCAATCATACAAAGTAGGTGTTGTAACAGTCATAGAATACTCAGCACTTTACAGATCCCACTCAAATCCATTCATGGTTCTGCCAGAAAGCCAAATAGAAACAAAGAACTATGGTAAACCATGCACTCCTATTTAGAACTTAGGTTCAATATTCACCTATATTAAACTGAATATTTCATTTGCTGTCTCAAAATATAATGTTCAAATTGGGGAAATATTATTTCCCTACTAATTATTTTTGTGAAGAACAAGTATTAATTAAGAGAAAGTCTGAAGAAGCTGTTTTCTGGCAAAATGAAGTAGAATGGGCCTAAATAGGATCCTCCAGAAATGCACATTCTGGAAACTGAATGCCAAACTGAAAACAAACAAAAAAACCAAATTAGTGTGCAAGAGTAATCTCTTATACCATGAATACTGGAAAGAAAACATCAACCAAGTAACTACTGAATACAGTTAACAGAATATTTTACCTAACACTTCTTCCAACAACACAATTAGATCACTCAAACCTTACTCAGCAAGTTGGGAAAAAAAAAACCAACCAAACCAACCAGCAACAAAATGATCACAAGTTGGAATAAACTGTACTTCAAAGGCAATAAAACTATTTTCACCAGTCACTAAACCCAATTTTACCAAAGATAAAAATTCTACCCTGTCATACAACCCATATAATTATTCATAGCTTAGTCAAACTGGAGAGAATTAAAATTGCAAAAAGTGCTCTTACAAAACACAGATTTGTCAGCCAAGATTAAAAAAAACACTCATAACAGGTTTGTTCTTTGCACATACACAGTCTATGTGATGGAAACTAGCACTTCTTGTGAGCTTTGCAATACATAGCCAATACCATTTAATTTTATATGCAGACTAATTACATAGCCTATATCAGTGTGCACTGACATATTCCTTGTTTATTAGCATTTAAACTACTGCAGTTATTCCTCCTTTCATTGATTTATTAAGCACACATCATGAAACTATTCTCTTTGCACACACTCTCAGCTTCCATGGTGAATTTGGAGCTAGTAATCGTTTGCAGGTGACAGAGAACTTTCGAGACACCTATAGTGGATCAGGTCTTAAAATACAATTTGGAGTTACCATCCTGTGAACCTGCAGGACACGTGTCAGCGCTTGAGCAGCCACTGCCCCAGCACTGCAGGAGAGGCTCTGCACCAGAGCACCATGGAGAGCTCCCTCAAGCCTGCCACCCTTCTGGCTGGGAAACCTTGAGTGGAGCTTTCCCATTCACTCCAAGGAGTTCAAGGGCTCTTCAAGTCTCTTTGGTGAACTTGAAAAATTATGCCTAAACGTTCATTTCATAGTTACAACCTGAAATGGAGGTGAAGCATCTCCTTGTGCACACTTCCCTGCAGTGGCATGCAAGATTGATGGCATAATCATTCATATAAACATACTTTAATTGCTGTATGTTTGGGAATTCCAGTTCTGAAATTACCTAGGGTGTGAGTATCATGCATAACTATACACCTGTGTAAGATACATCATATAAAGATTAAGCCTTATGCTGTTTTTACTACTGAAGCTAGTATTTTTCATAACTCCATTGCACTTTTATCAGCATAGTTCCAATGATCCTGCACTTTGCTGGCACAGAGAGGTCCCTTGTCTAACAGAATCACAAAAGTAGAATGAGAATGCAAACTCCCTCAAGCCAAACCTCAAAAACAGCCTTGTCCTCATTTCTTTAAATGGAATTTTACCTTTGACTTTTTTTTTTTTCAATGAATGGAAGAACCTTAGTAAGGACATTAGGAAGATATAATGGCAGACACTAAGAGAAAGTCTGACTTAGGGTGAGACATTGGTACAGAAATCATTAAAACGATCACTTCAACTTCACTATAAATAGACAGTGCATAGGTCATGTTTTTTCCTCCCACGAAAACCAAGGTATAAAGGTATGGGGAAGACTAGGGCAAGAGGGTTTGGACTTAGGTCACTAATAAATTAAATTTGGGAACTTCTTGACATGTAATACACTAACAGAATATTCAGAAAGATTCAAAAGTCAGAGTCCAACTCCCTTAACATTTTTTTTTTCTTTAAATATAACATTCATTTCCCACGTTCAGTTCTGCAGGGGCATTATGAAAACAAATCTAGTATTTTCTACAAGCATTCCACTGAGATGGAATTACAATGATCTGTGCTGGTAACTTCGGTAATACAGGCTAGGGTAACATCAGTGACTTCAGAAACCTATGTCATTCGGCAACAAAATCAGTTGATAAAAAGGAAACATACTAGCCCTTAGAGTACCAAACTGCACAGTCAAATATAATTTCATTGTCTGCTTATATTTACTGTAGATTCAAACACACACACATTATCTAATGTTACTATCAACAGTCAACTATGCTTCACAGACCTTCTTTGTAAGGCCAAATTAAATGATTGGTTTTATGAATCTTTTTTCCGTTCAGGTCAATCTCCTGTCTAGTCCTTGTGATAAATCATAGAAGTGTAAATGAAGCAAATGATGCGCTGCTCCTCAAGTAATTTACTGAATCCTGCACTGAAAGCAAAGAATTGCACAAACAGCTCAAACCCAGAAAATACGCTAACCATATGGGGGATTGATTCGAAACTAATAAAACCTGCCGCCTACAATTCAAAGGAGAAAGAGTCAATATGTTTTTTCTACAGTCACATTAATCTTGGAAAAACTGAAAGGCATTAAGTGCCATACTAAACATTCCCTTTGTAAAAAGTATTTTCAATAAATGGTAAAATGTATTTTCCAGTGGAAACAATGGAAAATTCATCAAGTCTAAGTAGATTGAAGCTGACCAGATCTATTCTGGACTGATATTTTTGTTGAGGGACTCTCTGCTTGCAATAGTTCAGTTTGCAGATCACCATGGCCCAAGTCCAGGGCAAATTTTCTAAAGCAGGCTTATCTACACAAAGGAATGCAGAACTACAATTCTTCCAAGTCCAGATAGGAATGTGCCATAATAGAGGTCCCAGAATCTAAACCACTTAGAAAATAAATTGGCTCTGTCAGTTCTATCATTACCAGTCATTTATCCTCCCATGCTCAATAGCCAGTTTATGCCAATAATAATAACACTACGCTGAATGAAGGATAATTTCTAAAAATAATTTTGTACAAAAAGTGTCAGACGATCATTGAACTAGTTCTAAAACATCAATAGTTTGTGGCCTGTAACGTGACTACACCAAGACTCTTAAATCTCTCCTCTTCCATGACCAGTATCTGCTTTAAAGATGCTTTTTTTTCAATAATACTTTCTTCCAAATTGGCCCCATTGGAAATAATCACAGTTTTTGAGAATGCAAATAATGGCCATAATCCTATCACAGAACATTACGTTATATTTTGCACAAACTACAAAGAAATTACATTAATTGATGCTAATGGTGTTTGTGAGCTGAAGGTACCTATTTCTGACAAAAAGATTGTATTTACTGTGGGAAAGGCACAGTTGAATTGTTTCAGATTGTTCTTTTATGAAGATGATGTGAGTACTTCACAGCAAAACTTCATAAACTATTACATTAAGGTTTAAGTTAAGTGATTTGGCTTGTGAATAGTTTTAGTAATTAGTAAGTTACTAATTGTAACTAGTAAAAAACTCAACAACTTCCAAGGTCTGACCCTTCTTCCCAAAGACTTAATCTGAAGTCTGTTACTAAATTCAAGAGGGTGCTGTTCAGAGCCCAAGAATACACAATATTGCAAGAAAAAAAAACATATCAGGGAGTGACACAAACATGTGAAGCACAGTTACTCTACTGTACACTCATATGTAAGCTGTGCATAAGAATAAGGAATAAGAATAAAAAAGGGTCACTACCTACATCAAGTTTTACTGCTCTAATAACATATATTTCTATGGAACTATTTTTTTGTTTTGGTATTCAATACATCAGGAAGGCTGTTTTCAAAAAAATAGCTTAACATTTAGGTAAAATAAGCATAGACTTCATCTTTTCTTCAGGAAATGAAGGAAGAGAAAAAAATGAGTAGAATCTTTGGAAACAAGACA
The DNA here is from genome assembly GCA_013396655.1 of Campylorhamphus procurvoides. Taxonomy (NCBI): domain Eukaryota; kingdom Metazoa; phylum Chordata; class Aves; order Passeriformes; family Dendrocolaptidae; genus Campylorhamphus; species Campylorhamphus procurvoides. The sequence continues at coordinate 1,275,616 of WBMV01000457.1, forward strand.
AAGTACAACACTTTAGGATATGCTAGTCATGGTGAAGCACAGGAGGAGGAAGACAAGTATTTCTGAACAAAAAGAACTTAATAAACAAAGATATCATATTTGTCCTTATAAATAGATAAAAATATTAACATGTTCTTGTGAAAAACAGAACATGGAAAGTCACAAAAGGAAAATCTTGCCTTTCTTCTTACATGCTAAGAAAATTCTCAGGTAGTCTTTCCACTTTGATTCTTTAAAAAGTCCTAGAAGTAACTAGAAAGTCCAATTAGGATATTACTGTTAAAGAGTTGAAAGAGCCAGACTTTTCATACTTTTAACTAAGAATTTATAAGGAGTTGCTCATGTTGTTTTCGCTTGGAACACAGCATCTAAGTTACTGTCACAGATGAAGGAAATGCCTCCACAGAGAAACCTTTGAAGCCAAAGTTCTTCATGGTTAGTTCCCTATGGGTAAGTATTACCTTACATATGTGATTTAAAAGAATCCTTTGCCTAGTAGGATTTACCAAAAAAACCCAAAAGACATTGAACCACTTCTGCTACCTAGATTGCTCAACATGTTTTTACCTTAATTTTAACTATTTCCAACAGAGAGCAAAGAGTATTTCCTTGAATGGCACAGTTTTAAGTAGTTACTATTTTTATATACAGTAAATATATCTGTTTATAAATAGCTGTGTAATCAGAAGATTGCATTCAGAAAATTCCAAAATGATGTTCAGACATGTTTGCAGCTAGTCTAACTGGATGGAGTGTTCTAGCTTTCCATGCAAGAGTACATTGCAGATGGTTCTGATTTCTGATTTTCTTTTTGCTTTTAAGAATGCATTCACACAACCATTCTTCGAATTCCACACTCACAACAAAACTTCGCCCATTCCACTGGATACTTTGTTCCACATTCATGACAGAACTTTGATAACTGTACAGGTGAAATTCCTTCGCTGCTTTTTGAACTTCCTCCATTGACTGAGGATGCACAATCTCCACTGTCACACCCAATTTTACCATCAGACCTGAAAATACCCAGACAAAGAACATCGTCTGTAAGTCAGTTCAGTATAACAATGTAAAATTATTCTAGCCCCTGCAGTGAATTACAGTTATTGTTACTGTAATTTTCATGCTTACACATCTTATTGACAGTGGTATACCTTGTAATTCCACCCAGGCTACTCTATGGATCTCCAGAAACCCACCTACCCTGCAAGAAGACAAAGAACGCCAAAGTTCTAAGATTGAATATTTGATTCACTAGTTAGATTAACTGGAGCATTTGAAAACTTAAAATTTAGCTTGTCAAAAAAAGAAAGACTAAACCAGCAATACAATTCTCACCCCATTCTTTAAAAGGACAGGGAACAGGCAATGTCTATGCTTAGCATGAAGATTTCATTGATTTCTACTGAAAGAGTATTTGCTTACTTTTTCAACAGCTTCTAAGAGATTTTTGACATTTCTAACATGGTCTTCTGTACATATATGAGACAGCTGATGACAAAGGTGTGCTGTCAGATAACAAATATGCAAAATATATTGAGTATCTTAAACATGCCAAATAATATTGACCACAAGTTACCTATTAGCTGCAGAGAACAATATTTTCCTCAACTTCTTTTGTAATAAGTCATCTCCTTTAATGAAGGGTCTATTGATAACAAAACCCACAAAGTTAAAAGCTACCTTAAGTAGGTGTCTGAATTGCTAGTTTTTCTTTTGTTTGTTAAAGCACCCGTGCTCATGGTTCTTGCCACACTAGGAGGGGTTGATGTCCGGGCTTTTGTGGTGCCTCTAAAAGAAAATAAATACCTGGTGATTTATATACACATACAGAAATACATACAAGAATATGCATTTACAAATAAAACATACATACATATATATAAAGTTAACAATTGACACATTAATTGTATGAAAAGTAACTCATTTCCTACCAAGAGCAGACAAAAGAGATTTGGCATGAACTTGGGTGGCTTGAACTGCTATGACTTGAATCTTAAAATGACAAGTTAAACGGAACAGCAAGTCCCTTTCTGTTCTTGTGTTTCACTTGCTAAGACACCAAAACACCCGTAGACTCTGCACTACTGGTTGTTTAGTACATTCTAATGTCTACTTTGACAAATACAAATCACTTTTTAGCACAGGCAGGGCTTTCAGACTGCAGATCTCTAGAAAGGATACCATATTCTCAATACTTTGTGACCAATATGAAGTGACTCACGATACACTTTTTTCTTCAAAGCCACAGAATTTACTTCTTAGATAATGCTGTAAGTCCTCTTTCTTCAAAGCATAGTTATATTTATGAATATAAACAGAAGGAAGAGAGGAAAAAAGTGCATCCAGTTGGACATTAGGGCCTTATTTTTAATAGCCTGTCATAGCGTTCTTAAAGCTGGCTTCAACAGTATGACCACACAGCTGTGAAAGCTGCTTTCCTCAAAACTTACGAGTCCTATGAGAAGGCAATATACAATGAATAGCACAACCCAAACTCTCACTGCTTGCTGTGATGAGTAGAGAAACATCAGAATGCCCTGAAAAATCTGAGTAGCACTAAAAAATAAATAGAAAAGGGTATCATTTTAGCATTAGTGGCCAATGACAGAAATTTTCATCATTGTTCAAAAGAATTATCATTAACTGGAATTTCTTCTTTGGCAAGTTTTCAGTTACCATGACATCTTATGCACATCCCACTAAGTTTTCCTGCTCTCATTCTTGAACAACAACAATGCATAAATGAAATTTAAGTGGCTCAGACATTGAAAAAAATTAAAACAAGACTCCATTAAAAAAAATAAATTACTCATCAATGGCCCATTCAGGAACAAAAAACCCAAAGTGAATTTTTTTCATTCCCTTCAAATGAACCTAACTGCTTCTTTCAGAATTATAAACAACTTGGTCTTGGTTTCTTTTCAAACCATATATAAGGAAATGCACTTAACTCCAGTAACTTCAAGTGCAAACTGACACAACTGAGGAACATGTAGTAACTCCTGCATTATAGACACGTTGCATAAAAGTTTTCTTCCATGATTTCATGAGCATAGGTGAAAGATGGCTTTTCAGCTCCTTCCATCACTTAAACCAGTGGTGAAGTGATCAAATGATTAAGTACAAAGGTGGAAATCAGAACTAAATTTAAGATTAAATAAAATGGAAACTGTATCTAACTAAAGTATTCAAGTTTAACATGAATGGCTTCTCCACGCAACAGACAGAGTGGAATCTGGCTCGCTGGTCCATTAGTTTTCCTGTCTGCCCTCTTATTTAACACCGAGATTCTAAAGATAGATTTACTTGGAAAAAAAAATACTGTGCAGACTGAACAGCGCTACATCAGTTATATGAGAATTAAAACTTATTAAAAGTTATGTCAGTCTTTCAGAAGTTAGAGAATTCCAGGACAAAAGTTCTAAATGTAACTTAATTACACTGGTACATGTATACACAACAGTACAGATGTTAAATACTCTATTTTTGTTATTTGTCCCATCTCATTTTACAATGAACAGAGACCTTTGTGTATAATTGAAAAAAAATCATTATTGCCCAATAACGGGACTGTTACTTTACTTGTTATGGAAGCTAGAAAAGCATGTAAAGAAAAAAAATCATCTGTACACACAGAAACAGTATGGATCGTCACGGATCAGGGATGAACAGATAATAATAAAAAAAACAGAATTGTGTCTCCGACAGTTCTAAGGAATTTAAAGCAAATTTTTAAAAATATTGCTGACCCAGTTTTCTCTGGATTTTCACCTTGCGACTAACATAGTCATTTTTCAAAACTAACAATTTAAGTGTCTTAAATTGAAGTGTTTTCAGGGTGTGCTTTCAATCAGTTGAAACATAATGTTACAAGTCCTAGATATTTGAAATAAATTGACATAAAAACCAGTCCACTATTAGTTCCTGTATTTCAACAGTTCAATTTTCTAAGATATGTACCATATACCCTCATCCCACTAGGTACTCTGAAAATTCACCTGATGTTTTAATACTAGATGTACACTAGACAAATTCCAGAGAAATCAGTGTCTTAAAAAGGTTACTTGTATTGTGTCTAATACAGCATTCACTGACTAGGGGTGGGAGGAAATCAAAATACTGAAAAGCCACATTCAAAGTGCTCTGTCAACCCTGTCTGTCGAGGGAAGCGAAGCCCTATGAACAGATAAACCTTTAATGAATGATGTTTTAAAAGGGCATCTTCATTCCAAAATGTTTCAACATAGCTTTCTGCATAATTTCTGCAGTCTTTTTTCACTAGTTTTCTAAATCACAAAAAACCCCAAATATATTTTCAGACTAGAAACTTTAATATGAGTCTTGTTATTAACTGCAAAGATTATCGTTAACTGCAATGCAGCTGCAACCTCCTCTGCTTGAAAAGGAAGCTTGGACTAGATCATCCACTGTGGCCCCTTCCAATCTTACCCACTCTGCGATTTCTGACATTTTTGATGAGTAAATCAACAGAAGTAGCAGGCTGCCACTGTCTACAACTTTATTCAGCCCAGACCTAGACACATAATTAACTTCAGGTTTCATGTATATTTGGTGACAAATCTTGAAATTGCATACATAAGTAGCAACCTGATCTCTAGAGACAGATGTCTTCTAATGAAGTCAGATATTCTTGATTATTTCAACTTTTGCCACCACAGCTTGGTTTCTGCTGATCTGTCCCATTTTTACCCTTTCTATCTACTTCTTCACTTCTGTTTCGTTGGATTTTTAATTTTGATTTTGAAAAGCTATTGAAGTCCCTGCTCTAAATTGTATCACATGAAGTATTAACAGAGCCTGACAGTAGAGGAGGCTGTGTACCAATGCTACCCAGAACTCAAAATCTGGGCATATTGTTAAAGACATTTATTATTCACTTTCAATTTTAAAAGAAATAAGATTGAAGATGATTTCCCTTCCTAAAGCAGCTCATGTTGTACATTCCATTTAATTACCAGTGCTTGCAAAATCAAAAACTGAAAGAAATTCATAAAAGAAGCTTGTCTTTTTCTATGCATACATTCATAATTCAATCAAATGTTATCATAAAATACTAATATATAAAGCTTGCTTCCTAAACAGGGTGTTTTCAGATATTCTTGACAGCTGTCATTGTAACACCCACAACAGGTTATAGTACTGTGCAAAGTCATAAATAACTGATGACTAATGGCACACATTCCAAAGTCCAGGAACCTTTGCAATGAACTGTAGCCATCCATGCTGCTATGCTGAGTTTAAGAATGGCTAGGAAATACATATTGTTGGCATACAACATACTGAATAATCTCCCACAAAGAAGGCTTATCCATACTGCTGTATGGATTGGGGATACTGCAAGCAATTGCAGTAACCCACTAAGCCAAATTTTCAACATCTTAATTATGTATTACAAAATTAAAAACTGACCTAATTTTTGGGTGGTTCATGGAATTTTTAACTCGAACCAAACACACAAAGAAACAAACAAATAAAGAAAATTGTGTTTGTCTAAGAAGAGCTCCTCCTCCTTTCATTGCTTTTTGCTCCTTCATATAGAAACTCAAGTTCAAATGTTCAGTCCCTGTCTCAAAGATATTACAGCTTTGATTACAGCAATAAAAGTTTCAGACACATTTCTACTATTTAAAGCATTACATTCCATGTATGTGCCACATAATTCATTATTAATTTCTCTTTTGCAGTATGCTCTAAGGTATAGTTTAAGAAAAACCAGCCCATTTGAATTTGGCATCTTGCAAATTACATCACAGGCTTAACTACAATATAGTATCTATTTCTTTTTTAAAAGATCAGAAGAACTGGAATATCCCTCCCTCCACACTTAGATCTTATAAAGACTTCTGAATATTCAGAAGCTGGACTTTGCAAAAGATTTTCATTACAAAGTCTGCCTTCCTCATGTTTTTGGATCATCACAGCTACCTTAGAGATGTAGGAGACAGATAAACGTTTGACCTAAGGGAATAAAATTACTAACAGTACAGTTATCAGGCTTAAATGCTTAGCTTTACATCATGCAAATCAGTTTTATCTTACATTTCGAAAGACAGAAGTTCATTACTCTTAGTCCAAATCAGTGACAAAAGACGTGAGATCTGAGGAAAATCTTCATCCTTCCTGTCCTACTATGAAGCTGTTTACCTTGCACTGATACTAATTTTATCATCTACTCTTCTCCCACAGCATTTATATTGAAGACATACTGGCTGCACTTTTCTGCTTAAAAGGAACATTTCTGCAAAACAGATAAACCACACCGTAAGTAATACTTACTTCTTTATAGGCAACAACTCATTTGGTCTTTTGATGGTACTGTCTGTTTTTGTATCAGTGCCATAAAACCTTTGCACATCTCTTCCAGTTCGCAGTGGTGAGCCTAACTTGTCCATCTTACTACTAAAATATATAAAGGGGTACTCATAAGGAGATTGCTAAATTGCTATTTAAGTTATTGCAGAAAGAAAATAAAGCACTCACAATTAAATACTTATATTACCAAAGAAATCCCATTGACTTAAAAAGAACGTACAAATCAGACTTTAATTATCCAGCAAACAAAAGGGTTGTTCTTGCTTTAATGAGGAAAGGATTTTGCAGACTTATGTTTGGATGAGGTTTCCAGTGCATATTCTTTTATTCTTTTTTAAACCAAACAAAAACACTGATGTCAATTATCCTCACAATCTGCACAATGTATTCGCATTTGACCTCTTTTAAGAATAACTTTCATATCATATATCATGCCTAGAAAAGTGGGCTCATAATTACATATCATAATAAGTTTAAAACATTAGAAAATAAGAGATATGGAAGTACAAGCCTCCTTAAGTTCAGAATTATCAAGAAGGAAATTTTTTCCTTTTTCACTTCTTATTTTGTTCTGTAAAGGCAGAACAGAGGAAAGCCTGAAAGAAACACAACTTTGTTTTAATAACAAAAAAAATCCTATTCCCAATACTGTATACACAGGCAGTACTTTAATACTTTTTTTACTATTATAGATAACATTTCCAAACTAAAAAGAATAAACCAAAACCAAAATTTTAAAAACATTGGGGAAAAAAAGCAACCAACAAAATAAAAACATCCTGTCTCTCCCTCTCTCATATCATAAGGAAAACTGTAGCTTTACAGTAAACACAAATTACATTAGAAAAATTAGATCTTTGAGTCAAGTTCTGCATTTTTATCATCTTAAATCATTAAGAAAAAACTACAAAAAGCCCATTATACCTCCATTCCCACTCCAATAATGTAACCAAAATTTCTCCTCAAAAAGTCTAGTACCTTAAGCCTTAACTGGAAAATTATGACACTTAAGAGTATTTTTATATATTTGTCTGAGATTAAAGAACTATAAGGAAATAAACCAAGCAAAGCTGATGGACATGTATCAGCATCTGAAGTGTAGCTCTTTTGTAAGTTTCCTGAAGGGAAGTTATAAGAAAAAAACAAACAAGCAAAACTAACAAAACACACTCTCACACTCATAGAAATCATTTCTCAAAATTATTGTGCAGTTTTCTGATTGTCATACAACCCTAATGAACTACAATTTCAGGAAAATTATAAAACAGCTAATTGCTGTCAAGAAAACATTATTTCCCATATAGCTTTTAATATATATATATAAACCCACACAAAAAAATCACACAACTGCTTTTGCGTATCTCCAACACACATCATACTACTTCTCATACTTCTACAGTAATGCTATATTAAAAGGTGTAGAACCTATAGAGCTTCCAACATAATTTGTTTTTTGGGAAATTTGTGGCAGAAATCTTGCAATCTGCGTTACAGCTCTTAAGCATCAAAGGAAATGTCCTCACAAGGAACAAAAATTCAACAGTGCTCAATGATATTCATTCATTCTGAATTCAGCAAGGAACACTGGCATTTTAGTCTTGACAATTTAGCCCAAAATGACGGGGGCTGTAAGATAAGCTCCCCGAGAGTTTCTTTCCACTCTTCCTCCCAAACAGATGTTCTAGTTCAAACTAATTAACTCAGGAAATGCTTAATCAATTCCTGTTCGACCCAATACATACCCTTTACATACTTCCCAAGAAACTGAGAAGCAACATTGAGGTCTTTGACACTGCAAGACACATACTCCAACCTAACATGACTTTCTTAGTTTATTTTTGAACTTTTAACAAATTATCAGTACAATCTGTGAACTCCAGGCATCTACAGAGTAGAATAACAAAGAAATAACCTAGAAGCAGTCATAATATTGCCAAAATAAAGAATTACAGTATTCTTTCACACTTAGACAAAACCAAAACCCCAAAGCTGGCAGCCCTTTCATATTCTAATGAAAAAAACACAAACATAAGAATCTTCTGAAATCCAACCACCAAGTTTATTTATCTTCATTTCAATGAACAAAGTTCTGTAAGGGTCATTTAATAATAATTTCATTTATTTTTAAAAGATAATGTTTTTAAAGGCTACAAATACTGCATGAAAAATATGTTCAGTGGAATTTAAAATTTACTGATATTGGTTTAGTGTGCCATTCGTATTGTATTTCAGCTGTAAGATAGTACTGGATGTGTCACTAAGAGACATGATTCCCAGGAGGCATAATTTTGATCAGCTTAATATTAAATAGTATGTTTTATCCCTAAAATAAAATATAAATTACAAGTTAATTTCTATGGGTTCATTTGCCCTCCTAAAAAAGAAAACCCACATAATTTTCCAAGTTGGAGTTTAAAAAAAAACCAACAAAAACCAACAAACAAAACTGTTCATAAACGAAACATGCACAGACAATTACACTGTACAAGAAAAAGATCCCTGGCTGGACACTAACAGTGGGGTCAAGCTCTGCTAGGCAAAACAGTTTGCATGTAGGCGTGAAGTTTGGCTGTTTGCTTAGCCTTTAGTTCAGGAAGAACTTACCCAATTTTTTTCTTCCAAAGATCTGATTACTTCTGACAGCTTACTAGAACTGCCCTATCCCTCAAGAAATATAAAACAGTGCTAACTTCTATACTATTACAAAATACGTATCAAACTTGGGTCCATAACATGATTCACTATCAAATTATAAGCCTATGACAATTTATGTGGAATTAATTTTCCTTTTCTCAGTTCTTCAATATTAAGAAGACAAAACCCTATTTTCACCCAAGCAAATGAAAGTTTTCCTACTGACTAATACAGTCACATGCTACTCTTGCACTTTCACTTGCTTCTCTAGTACTCAGAAGTATTGCCCTTATGCTGCACTTTCATTTATACCAGAATAACTGGCTGTGTTCTTACTCTGTCCAGGCAGAAAAAGAAAACACTCACAGCAGAACTCCAATGACACATCCAGGCCTATACATACAAAGTAAGGGTCACTGTCTCTAACCCAATCTATTCTGATGATGCTGTGATGTGCTCTCTCAGTAGTCCTTTACTTGGGGAGCAGAAGAGGAGAATTCAAATTAAAAAAAGTAAACCACATAGTAAAAATTACCTACGATAATGCTACTCATAAAATCTGGTTGCAGTTCTGTTCATATAAAATAAAAGTAGTAGGATATTGTGTTTGAACTTTATACGAAATGAAGTTGAAGACACCTTGAGGCCAGCCCGTTTTAGTCCTGACCTTTATCACCACGGCACGAGCAGCTCCCCGTGCCTGTCCCGGGTGTTTCAGGCAGCGCTTCAAGAGCGCCACCTGAAGGGCGAGCGGGGAACTGCACGCCCGTCAATCCGCTCTGGCTGTGGGATTATCCAGCAAGTGTCGCTTCCTGCCCCTTTGCACATCCAGCGCAGAGAACAGGGACTACGACTCTACAGAAAGCAGCAGTGTCTGATTAAACTGCCTTCTCCAACATATGTACTGGATACTGCACAATATCTATTATTCAGCCTTTCTAGTATTACGTCTCTGCCAAATCCAGAATTACAACAAGCTAGGCAAAAATGGAAGGTTTCATTCTTAAGTAATATATTAAAATAAATCACAAAATGTAGAGTTTCCCTTAGAGCAAACTGCAGGAACTTATTCCTTACAAAAACTCGTGGAATTTAACCTGGTCAAACAAATGTGTATAGACTCAAATATTTGTCAAGGAAAAAAGACACCGTGATTGTTTAACATTCTATTTAAAAGACTGCCCTTTAAACAATACATGTGCAACATTGCTCAGTAAATCATTTCACTGAAAACTCAGAAAGAAAAGCATGATGTCTTACAGCATAAGCTCTGTCTGATTTAGGTACAACAGAAACACAGATCTCATTGTTTGTCATTTTATTGGTTAAACCATAAATGTAGTAAAAGAAATATATCTTGTTTCATCCTCATGAAGGTTACTTTTAAAAGCTATTTCGGAAAATAATTTCAGCTACAATTAGCAATAGCCTAAATTTTAAGATGTTTTAATGTTTTAAATCTGTGTCACTACAGTATTAACTATTCCCACACTCTTGACACAGGATGCTGACTGCTAGTGCCTCAGTCAGAGCTTTGATAGAATTTTGTAGGTATTTCAACAGAACCCACTATATTTCCATCTCACACCCCATTACAAAGGCCAAAGTTGAGACGATTAAGGCCAAAATTGTTACCAGTGACCAATTTGAGGCACCTAACTCTTTCATGTTTTAATTGCTCCTACACCTCTTTGCCTCAGTGTAAGTCCTGACAGATTTGTTCCCAGAAGTGAATGCAACATCACTCAAAACATAACTTCTAGGTCTCAGGTCTCACTTAGGAAAGAGTCACATTTAACAGCCACCTGTGAGCAGACTGGTTAGTATGAGCAGCAAATACCACAAGGACTAGTTGGCAAATAGAAGAGAACAAGTCTTTTAGAGCAGAGAAGTGAGTGTGTTTCTGCAGACAGAAACACACTCATCACATCTGTACTCTTAAAAACTGGAAATTGTGTAGGCAATTGAGGTTATAATGCTGTGCCAACCAGAAGTCATCTATTTGTTATTAGCAGAATGCATGAACAGAGAATTTGAGCAAACATCTTCCCAACTGCTATTTTGCTTAGTCACATGACAATTCTTCCAAGCAACAGAAAAGAAAATGGAAAACTACAGAAAACAAAGTCCAGTGAGCCATGGTGGACAGCTGCTAAACTTGTTATGTCAAGGTACAGAAATGCCATGAGTTGGTGGAGAATTCATGAGGCTGGTTGAGCAAAACCCTGAGATAAGCCCCTTCACTAGGCCCAAAGAAGGCTAAAAAACGGAATGATGCCTGGGGTGAAGCAGAGACCTCGGAGTGACCTTGCGACCGCGAAACACAGATGAGTACCCAGGCCTCCGTGCCAGTCATTAGACTCACTCCTCCGTCTCCACTTACAACAAATCTTGGCTATAAATCTGGTTCTTTGGGAAGATAACAATGTCTGATTGTAACATAGTGATGGCAGTAATGTCAGATGGCCTTCACCGCACCCTAAGCAGGGTGGAGGAAGATACTGAAATGTCAGGGATTTGTGCTGCCTTTGTTTCAACTGTAAGTCAATTCAATTCCACCAAAGATATCCAAACATATCCAGTAACATATTAAAAAACATACCTACCAATATGAAAATGAGCTTCCCCCGCCACCATTTCAGAGTGTGGCAACTGGTAACTAATTATATTTGACTACAGTCACATCTCCCTCCCAACACCTTTTTTTTCCCCCCCAAAGTATAAAATTGCTATTTGAGATCCTCCCTTTTTGGGGATAAGAACATGACCTTACTTTGTCCATGAACTTCCTCCTCTCTTCCCCTCCAAAGCAGGGATGCCTCTTTGCTAAGATTTGCGCCTCTGACTGTGTCAGAACACAGCCAGGAGCGCTTGTACATAGCACTATCCTTATATTTTGTAAATTGACTGCAGTCATCACTGGCAATCTAACAAGAATTAATAATCTGTTGCTTCAATAAACTACACTATTTGTGAACCTGTGATTCTCAAAGTTCTTATTTAACATAACCAGACTTACAGTGCCCAACTTGTTACAATCAGAACTGAATCCTTATGTCACATAGCATTGGGAGGGAGGTATGACAAAACTGTAACTCATATTTGTGCGTCAGTTGTAAAACCTAAGAGCGATGAACTAAAAATCACTAGTTTTGTGTAATTGCTGCCCATCTCCATGGGTTCTTTCAGAATGTCCTTTTTCTTCCTCACAAACTTCAGCCATTGTTTTTCTCTACCTTATAGCTTTCACTAATCTGATACTCATTTTAATAGGAATAAGTCTTTTTCAATCACCAATGTTGTAACTGCAAATGCTTTGTTATGTGGTCTGTGTTCTCTCAGTGTTCCTTGGTGTTCCTTCAACTTCTGTAGAATTGCACTACTTTTCTTTCATCTCTTCCATAGATTTCTGATAGTGTGCACTGTCTACCCCTCTAGCAAAATATCAGTAACAGCCTTGATCACACCAGCACTTACACCAGACTCTACTACTCTATATTTATTACTCCTTGCTCTGGTCAGTGCACTGGTTTCCATTGCCTTACTTGTCCTCATTCATTGCCTCTTAAGACATGAAAAGGAAGAGTAGAAAGCACCCATCCTTTTGTGCTAGACGAGAGAAGTTACTCTCGCAACAGACTTGTAGTCTGTGGCAGAAGCCTTTCTTCCATTTCCATGAATTGCAGGAAATTATGTTTAATTTTTTCTTTTATAATTCACTTCACATTTACCAGGAAAAAGCTTGATAGCTCCAACCACTTCTGCATATTCAATAATTTTTAATCTACTTTATATCTATTTTTATCACTTGACTTTCTTTGTTGTTACTTTGAGAAAAATGCATCTTTGCCTTCTCCAATGTTCCATAAACATTAATTGTGTTTATAAATAAAGAATAAATTCAAAACGTTGCACTTCTGCGGCTCACAAGAAAAGAAAAAAAAAGTGAAACAGATCACAGAGACTTCTAGAACTAGCACAACATAAATATGAAATAAAGCACAAATGCCAACATTAAGTGGAAAGAGCACCCGCTTGTGGGTTCACCATTCCCAGTGAGTTTTTATGACCTGGTGATAGCGTCTGAATTTTGCTCCCACTGGATACAGATGAAGACAGTGCTTTACTTGAAGAGGCACCTTGCAGTTGAAAGCAAGCATAAAAATATAAGAAAATGTAAGATTTTTGCTGCTGAAATGACTCAATTTATTACATACTTTCAATCATAAAATTGAAAACAAGTGTTTCAGAAATACAGAGATATGACTAAGTGTCAATATACCAGAAATAGCAAGTATTTTTCCTGAAATTTACAGAAAATATGCTATTGAGACAAAATGTTTTATTCTAATAAAAAGTGTTGGATCTCAATTACTTTCTTCACAAGAAAAAGGAAAGAAATGTCAAAGTATGTACAAACAGAATATATTGGATTTTGCAGAAATAATATGACCTGATACATAAACCAGAAGAGAATCCTACGTGCTCAAGAGCATTTTTGGATAGAGGCCAATCAGTGCCCTTTCCAACTTTATTTCAAATGAGCTTTTAAAAACCACTACATCAAGCAAACAATCAACTTTTACTGCATAGTTTGAGAACCAACATTTGGAAAAGAAATAGAAACAATCATAACATTCATTTCATACCTACAGCAGTTTTGCTACCACCACTTGGCTGTGGTAAGCGTGATGACGGTGATGGTGTTGATCCTACAGAAGGCATCTTCTTAACTGCAGCAGGTTTGTACTGTAACAAAATACAACCTAGAAATTTAAGCAATTAAATCAAACTATCTATAAAACATGATAGGAGTTCTTTCAGGTACTGTGGGAGAACAGATAATGATTTCCTACTATGCAGACTGTTTCCGGTGCAGGAACATTCAAGTTGTTTCTGCTACTCCACTTTCTAATACAAACAGATGATAGTAGTAGGAAACATTCTCTAACTCAGTGGTGGTTTTTTGTTGTTCAACTGTACATCTTTCCACATTTTTCACTTTTTTACAGCTTTTAGCATCGTTTTCCATAGCAGTTTCACAGGACTAAAATTATCATCTCATTACCAGTTAATTTAAAAAAGAATATTCAAGCGCAGAGTAATTTTTGTCTTTCAAATCCAAATCTTACATTCACCTGTATGGTCTGGACCAGTCCCAGCACCGATTCAGAATACAGTGCAAGAATCACTAAGTAGCTGCTTGTGTCTAACTCTCCACGACTTTCAGAAAAAAAAGAGCATTACCACCAAATGAAAACACATGCACTTTAAACCTTCATTTATTTCTTTAATATACCGGCATTCCTCTAAAGCCTCTAATTAGGCAAAATATTGCTGTCAGTTGTCCTGTAGTCATGTACTTCTGTTTGCCCCCCTTAAGGAATACTCTTATATCGGATTCAGAAAACTAGCACAACAAAAATTCAACTTCCTTTACAAAAAACTGCATCTCTACTTTCTGTTGCTACCTTTACCTGTCATTTTCACATTTCTGAATTACATTTATGACTGGTTTTGGCTTTGCAAGTGCTGCTATCTGATTTATGGATCTCTGCAGCTCTTGTAAGAAAACAAAAGCCTTGTCCATGCTTAGTGTCTAATTTCAGTCTAGTGCAAATAAAAAAATTACAGAATAAAATAGTTAATTCCATTTAAAAACAACACGCTATTTAAAAAGCTTGATTGGATGTCGAATGCAAGCTACAAGTTAAGAAAAATGTTGTAGCTCACCTGTGTTCGAGTAGGAAGTTTCCCTCTGGTATCAGCTGCCAACTTCCCCTTATTAGTAATACGTGCAGCTTGCTCCTTACAGAAATTGATGTGTCTGTCAGCTGCATTTTCATTAAATCTCCTCTGACAATATGGGCACTGAATGTAATCTTAAAAACAAAAATCTAACATTAATAATGTGGTTTAGAAGTGAGAGCTTCAATACAAATATTATGCAAATATTTTATTGAATCTGAAAATGAAATATGGATTGCTGGGGAAAAGAATATTGCCCACATGTAACACAAAAGATGCTCCTCATTTGATGGATAAGAATCAGAATGGCTGAGGATCAGCAATAACCTAAACAAAATCAGAAACACTCTGAGAGCTGCTATTCTGCAGAGAAGGTAGACAAAGAAGTAGAGGGACATGGCAGGGATGTCAGCTGGAAGGAAGCGGATGAGAGGCTAAACAAACAAACGTTAAAAAAAAAATCCCAAACAGTTCAGTTTGCTCCAGATAGGAAAATACATTCAAGCCTTTCACACACAAACAGCAAAAGACAACAAAATCTGTTTCCTTTGGCAAGTTTGAAAGACTGAGAAATGCTAACTGCAATACTGAAAATGACCAGTAAAAAAAAGTAATCAGAAATTTAACAAATAAAAAGAAACAGAAGAAATCCAGCCAAAATTAGAAGATATCTCTAAAGACATGCAAAGCAGAGTAATCGGTGCTTGTATTACTTTTCAAGATTAATTTCAAACATTATTATGTTCAGGAAATAATATTACTCTCACTGGGGAAAAAACCAGAAAGGCTACATAAATGTTTAAAATATTAAAAGAAACATCAACTGTATACGGAAAACATATACCTTAAAATACAGTGCCCTTGGAAAATAAGATGTTTGGACTGCAGTTTCAGACAGACATTTTAGTGTCTAGAGACAGTGATGCTGTATTCCTGAGATTGCAGTATTCAAGACCACATAAATATCAACTTCAGAAAAGCTTGACACCATCAAAGCAGGTTAAAGTATGTTTCTAGGTCATTTTAGAGATGTATCATAGAAAGTGAGGAGAGATTCAACAGCCACTGCCTCCAAAACTGCAGTTAGATATTATAAAAATCTAAACCAAGATTTGGATGACATGTTACTACTCCAAATGCATTATACCTGTCTTAAATAGTTATCCCTTTAAAAATTAATAAACAATTTTAAATAAGTGAGATGATGCAATGACTACCAAACCATGAACTGTGACCCAAGAAGTGTGAGCAAAGGACACAGGAAGAAGACAGAGAAGTGACAAAATGGGAATCTCACACAGTAACAACAATAATTTTATATTTATTTCTTTTACATATACTCGGCTACAGCCAGAACACTCAAACACCAACTATACCTTAGGAGAGAAAAATTCACAAATTAAGTTTAAAAAAAATGTCTAAAGAACTTCACTGTTTTACATACCAGGGTCATATGATGGCGGAGGTGGTGGAGGGAGTTTTCCACCATCTTTAAGATTAAGTCCTTTGGCTGCTCGTATAGTTGCTATAAATTCTTCATGCTTTCGTCGCCAGTTGGAAGGTTTTTTGGGTGGTTCTGGCTAAGAAGCAAAAAAGAAGGCTTTGTATGTTTGCAGATTTTACTTCAAGCAAAGTTTTAATACACAACACTATAGTTAGATTTATTCCAGTCGTAGTTGATCTAATTACCAATAATTGCCAGAAGAAGTAAGCCTTATAATGTATATACAGCTTGCCTAAAACATTCATATTCAGAGTCAACTGCAACATACCCGTGGTTTAAGAGGTTTTACTGTGGGGATGTCAGTTCCTTCTGCTCTCTGGCGGCTGGAATCAAATGTCTTCCTTTTCTTGGCAGAAGTTTTTTGGCAAATGGGTCCATGTTTTTTCTATAAGCAGTCACAAAATAAAAGAAGAACATAGAACTTAGTTTTGAAAAAAGATGTTATTAACATGTTATTTCCCTCTCTTGATACAACAATCTGCAAAAAAGGCCCAATCTTGATGATTGAACTCTTGATGAATGAGCTCAGACTGTTTTCACTCAAACATTTATGCCAGCTATAACCTCTAAAACAGAACTACAGGAAATCATGAATGCATATACATGGTCACAAAAACATGGGCAGTGCTGAAGTAAAAGTAGGAGGCATCTATATTTGCTCCTTGCACATAAAAAAGTTGATGATAGGTAGGCAGCATTTCCATTGAGTGGCAAGATGTGCCTGAAATTAATATTTACATTTAAGAACAGACTGATTTCTATTAACAATGGAGAACAGAGTCTTTTGAAGACAAAACACTTCATTTAACAGCTGAGACTGTAAACTAAGACTTGCAGAGACAAGAATTCTGTAACCCTAGAGAAGATGCTTTTAGAAGGATGCATTCAGAAAGTGACAGAATCTTAAAACAAAATTAACCTCCCTCTAAGGAGCTTCCAAACAATCAATAATTATTTTGGGGAAAAAAATCAAAAGCAAGATCCCACCATAACAAAGCACTTAGATCTACTTTATTTAGCTACAATGACCACTGTTTAACTCTCATATCAATTTATGAAGTCTAAAAGCCAACAGTGATCACACTGTTATGAACTTACCAGTGCTGCTGGAAAGAAAGTCCTTCCACAAATCCTACATGGCAACAGATCTCCAGTTTGCACTGCCACCTCACCTTAAAGAAACAACATACTTCTATAAGAAAATTTGGTTAATGATAAAATATTCTTTCAAAAATGCTAACCTCATATACACTTCGAAATAATAACAGTTGTTACTGTAAATATACATCCTTTGACCTGTACAGAGACTATGCAGATGAGAAAAGCAAAGAAGAGAACAGAAATCTTTAGGTCAGATTTGGAAGTTGTCAGGCCCAGTAACATGTCACCAGCAATTCTGATAATTTACAATATGTAACTCCAGACCTTTAAAAGGATGCATACATGTCAACATGCAAATGACAAATCCACTGTAAGTCCAAACAACAGCTCCAATGCACACCAAGAATAATATTTCATGAGTATTTCTGCCTTTGGAAGAGTATAAAACATAAGACGCATCCCATCACTTATTTTTCTCTGCTAAATTAAACTATTCCACTTCCTCTTGTAAAGAAAAGAGTCTTTAATGGTATTTTTACTATTTACTTTATTCAGATTATTACTGATGGTTTACAAAAGCAGTTCTGATGTAGCTACTCAAGCATAAGTAACAAAAATGTAAATGCCATAGTTGACATACAGTAGATCTACAGAACCAGAGAAAAGACCAACAAATCAAAGTATCCAGGCCTACAAAAGCAAATATATTCATATAGCATGCATTATGCAATAAGAGTTGTGGCAGACATGAAAAACTCCACAGTTTTTCAATAAAAGCATCTATTATATCTACTACTGTACCAGAGGAATACAGGGATATTTTTATATCATGCATACATCAAGAAAGAGGCAGTAAGTTTAGACTGCCATTTACTAGTTGCTTTCTCTGTACTCAATTGGACTATTGCAGACAACGTAACTGCTCTATTCATACCACGTTAAAATAAAAACACCTTGAATATACTTGTATTTTAGGCAAAGCAGTGGCTTAAATCAACCAAGTCATCAAAATAGCAATGTTCAATGGTTTGATCAGCTTTTTTTTTCCAGTTTCCAAGTGGAAAACTATTTTCCATTTAAACATATACACTTGTTAATTAAGTGTGTGATCAGTTCTAAAAAAATGAATAATTTAATGAAATACTTCGTATTGAACGGACATATTCTGGGAACCATGGTTCCCACTGAAAAACTCTTTTATCCCTAAAGATTAAAATTAAGATTTCTAGTACCAATATGTAACTATTATCTATTTCTGTCTTTTTCAATTACTTAAAGAAAATTCATCAGCAGTATGCAACTACATATAATGTACTAATTGTATGAACACCCTACAGAGCACAATGCATTTTAAGAATCATAAATCATACTAAGTGTTGTGCAGTTTAAAACATTTATGTTCATACCTTTAATTAATTTATATGCCTTTTCCAAGCAGACACGAATAGGCCTGTCCTTGTCACAGCATAGAAAGACTGCACTAACAGTGACCAAGTTTTACAACTGAAAGTTACAATCACACTTCTTTTTGTATCATCTAAATGTCTTTGTGTTTAGATGTATGCAAGTAGGGAGAAGTAGGAGAAATATAAAATATACAGAAAAACTTTGGGTTTTTTCTATTTTTGCATTTGAATTATACTTGAATACTATCAAGATTTACCAGGAACTAATTTTTTTAACTGTACTTTATCAATCTCTATTTTAAACAATCATATCTGAAGATTTTTCCACAGGTCTGTTTTCTTAAATCTGTAAGATTGAACATACCATTAATCACAAGTAATAACATGCACACTGGTTGTACATAGCTTAGATGGCTGGAACCTGCCCTCACCACTAACCACAAGGCTGCAAACTTTTCTCAATTATTCCACTCAAAAATACAAGGTATGCATAGATTAGTTTGTTTGTGTCATGACTTCCTTCTTCAGTGTTCCCAGCACTATTAGTAACGATAACCTACATCACTGCAAACTCACTTCTGCTAAAGAGTTCAACTTCCTTGTATGACATCATTCTAATACAATCCTTAGCTTTGCAGGGACAAGTGGGAATCCATTTCCATGTGTCTTAGTTCAAAGGAGAACTAAGATATCTATATTGGCCAATAAATAATCNTTTATATTTGCATACTATACTTATCCCTTCAGCTGCTCAATCATTCCTCTATGATTTTCCTCAGCTTTACAGTAAAAAAATAACACCTCGAAAAATCCTAAACAAACCAAAACCACAAAACCTTAACATTTCTCTCTAGAAGTCCATGAGCCTTCCTTTACAGAAAGGTTAGCAATGTCATTAACATTAAATCTGAGAATTTAAAATTCTGAAAGACGCAAAAGAATTAGTTTTGGCTTTGTTTTTAAAAAGGCATTCATGCATGATATCTAATGCAATTATTTACTTGGAAAAAAAAAGTTAAAAAAAATGGTTGTTAAATTGGAATGTATGGGGGGGCAGAGAGAGAGTGAGATTAAAAAAAATAAGGCATACTCAATTCAAGAAACAGAAGGATCTGCTTGACAAATTGGTCCGACAGTAGAAATTCGTAGTAAGATAGTGTCATGGCAATTTTGTTCATTCTTTAGCAACAATGCAGCACTTTTTTACAAATCACTTGGTTATACAGCCACGGAAGTCCCATATCCAGCAGCTATACTTCTTTTCCTTTTTATCGATTTTAATACCACTAATCACCAGCAGTTTAGATGTTTGTATTAAACATGAGTGAATACAGTTAACTTGGTAAAGGACTGACATAATTATTACTGCTTATCTAATCTAAACATACCTAGGAAAAAGATGGATATGCTCAACACTTATGTGAATCCTAGAAGTAGTATTTCAGTTGAAGCGGTGCCAAAACTGATATAAAGCTTTACAACCTATTCTCCCACTGTTTGCCTGAGACCAGGTCTCAAATAAAAATACTGAGTTCAACATAATAAGATGCTGGTATCTGGATGAAACAACTAGATTCGAAGTTATATTAGCAATAATCTCATCACTTGTGTTTCTAAACTGCCCCTGTCAGAGCTCCTCCTCCTCCAGCTACTTCCCATTTTCTTCTACCTACACATAAGTTATTGCACACATTCCTTCTGAATACGATTAGAGTCTAGTTGCCTATACTTTTTGATCTTAGAGTTTAGCTAAGAGTTTAATAAAGTTTGAGTGGATCACTATGTCTGACAGCACAGCTGTACAGTCAGTCTCCAGATGTATCACAGTGCCTGTAATATTATAGATTAGTTTAGATTTCCTTGAAACCTAGATTTCCAGCAAAGAACTTTTTTTCTCTCCTCTCATATTGAAATACTACAACTGATTTATGGCAGAAAGTGCAAGCTGCCAGTTCTGCAGATTTGAGATTTACCTCAGTACCACACTTCAACCCATCAATACATACACGTTTGACCTGATACAGTCACAGGCAATAACACTACTTCTCGCTGTCATGTTTACAGATAAAGCAGGTGTGCAAACAGACTCCAAAACTAGAAAGCAGAAGTCTCCAGTATTGCATAGTTTTCTCTTTGGGAAAGCTTTATATAGCTAAGAATGTGTGTGCAATTAAGATATAAAGTGCAAAATGCTTCAAACAAACAGGACTGCACTTAGTATTTCGTCATGTTGTAAAATCCATCTGACTGCCCTTCACCTTTTATTTTTCTGCAGCAGTGACAGTACTAAACTTCTTGGACCAGATAACTGATATAATCAGAACCATACAGCCTTAATGAATTCAAACTTGCAGAAACACTCTGGTACAATTGAGACTGGGTACCTATTTGAAGCCAGCAAGTAATCTACAAGTGTTGAAAGCTGTCACTTGAAGAGCACTTGCCAAATTCTTCTGCAAAACTGTATTTATTCTTTTTAGCATAACTTCCCTCTCATCTCCAAAAGCGAGGTATTTTCCACTTTAGTGTTCCACATATTTAAGGTAGGATAAAAAATGCAGTGCATTCCCCTCATAAGTTAGAATCTGTATTAACAAGCCACAGCATCTGGCTCTCTGGGGACCGTTAGTCTCTAGTATATGCCCACTAACCAGTAATGACTGGGTTATATTTTCTAATCTACACATTAACTAACTATAGCCTGAAAAAATTAATGACAACAAACAAGAGTCACCTAAGAAAATAACAATGTAGGACATAGGAAGGAAAAAAGTATACTAATAATGGTGTAAGTTTTACAAGTTTTCATTATTTGCCCACAAGAATTCTGAAATGCAAATGAGAGTCAGATAAATATACCATATACTTAACAACAGGTAGTACTTGCCACACTTTGATAAAGCCTGCCCAGTACCTGAGTATGTGCATGATTTACCCCACCAAGCAAATCCCTTCTCACCTCACCTATATAGCTGTTTGCCAGAAGAGTCAGAGAAAGGATGAGGAAATCATAGTAAGCTCTGTCTCATAGTGTTCATATACTTTCAAACTTTTGTGCAATTATGATACTCACAACTGTGTAACAAACAGCAAATGAAACTACCTTTTTCTATCTATTCCTACTTTTAGAGGAAAGGCTCATGAATTCTCTTCTACTTTGGTATTGACAGTCTTGTATAAACCTGCCACTTCTGCTTCCAAAATACAACTAAAAGCAGTATAACTTCCATTCCTTTGAGCTGAAAAGACTTTCACTGTACCTCTGCATGTTACTATATCAGTTCTTCTGCCTCACAATGCAAATGCATTACATTTGTCAAAATTACTGTTATTGCATTGAACATGAGGTTGGTGTTAGTGAGTTAGTTATTACTTCCTTGAAAATAACATATTAAGGAGAGACCCACTGCCTCAAAGTGACAACCTGAAGGAAAATTCTACACAGGTTTTTTTAATGACTGAAAAATTAATTGAATCCAGTCAAGAATGGTTGTCACAGTAGCACACACACAACTCATATGCAGTATTGTCTGTCCTTGCTGATTTGTCCCTCCAGCAGCTATCAGGTGGCTAAAGCCTCCATGAGGACCAATACAAGGTTCCTTCCAATTATCTGAGGGAGATGTCCTTCCTGATTGGGTGGCTTGCAGCAGACACCCAGAACAGCTCTTCCCACACTGGTCTGCCTGCTAATCCTGATTCATATGCCCCCAGGTGACTCCACAGCAAAGCTCCATGCATTCTCACTGCTCTCCAATGTTAAGGGCAACTTCT
The DNA here is from genome assembly GCA_013396655.1 of Campylorhamphus procurvoides. Classification (NCBI taxonomy): domain Eukaryota; kingdom Metazoa; phylum Chordata; class Aves; order Passeriformes; family Dendrocolaptidae; genus Campylorhamphus; species Campylorhamphus procurvoides. The sequence goes on from WBMV01000457.1 coordinate 1,298,119, forward strand.
CCCCTTTCTGTCCAGCTGGTTCTTCCTGAATAGCCTGTACTCATCCACCAAGCACTGAAGTCCTGTGAACTGGTTATCACCTATGCACGATTCCAACAAGATCCTAGCCCTGCAACTGAGTGCAGACCTCAAATTCCTCCCATTTGTGAGTGTTAATGTACAGGCATTCTAGAGGGCACTAGGTCATGAAAATCATCCAGAAAAAAAATCTATGAGACCTCCCCGCACAATGCATATGGAACAATACCAAAGGCATGTAAGCAGCACTATTTGATTGATCCGAATTCCAGATACATCATCTGTTATTCTATTAACAAGCTTTAAGACCAACTAGAGGCACTAGAAAGCATGTGACCTGCAAAACCTAAGCACAGGTTACACAATTCTACTTTGGCATCATAAACTCACTGTTCCCCTGTATTAGGCTACAGGCACCATGATGATTTTAAGAGAGCAGTCAGGAAAAGAACTGCCCTCTCAACCAGCCTGAAACCAAGCCTGTTTTACATTAGTGATCCCCAAAGCAATTCTGAACCTACATACTCTAATACGCAAATGCAATTGGACAAAGCAATCCCAATCTAAGTCCGCTTAATTATCAGAATCTTACTTGGATAACAATAAAGTGTTAAAACCAACTTTGATAATGAATTTAATTTATAATATATTGACTTCTAGTTTGCCCCTCCCTCGGAATTTCTTTAAAAAGTAAGCCCACTCCTCACCCGCTCCAGTCAAGTGCTTAACATTCTCGTAGAACTAAGGTTCACCTAAATGCAACAATTGCTTTTGAAGTTAACCACATCATGTGTGTGTACAGGTAAAACACATTCATATTTCCACTATATTCAATCAATTTAGTTCAATTAGTAGATCTAGTTTCTGCAATTTAAGTCAAAAATGCAAGAATTCTAAAAAAAAGAAAACAACTACAGAAAAGGGCATAAAATCTGTTAGTTCTAAGATGCTGAAGTAACCAATTTGAAACACTCAAATTCCTGACTATACATAATACTTCCTCTCCATTACAGGTGAAAGGTATTCTGGTAGTGCTCTTCCCCTATCATATCAGCCTATACTAAGCTTTCAGAATCTTTCCTTAAGTAAAATACTTAGTTTCAAATTTTCCCCAGAATGTAAATGTTAATCAAAATATAGAAACATAATTGCTTTTGGAAAAGTAAATACACTGACCACAGTTATACAGTGTTAAATATCAAAATCAGATCACTTAACAGAGCTACAGGTATGCCTAGTGAAACACAGCTGTTCAATGCAGGCACATTTATCACTGTTTTAAAGGCTACCAAAGACAACTTTGTAAAAAGAATACACATTAGAATTAGTTTTGCATTTCAATCTTTAATAGTTTCCAACTTGCTGATTTAAGAACAGTGTACAACAAAATGAACTCTTTCTTCTATTGGACAGACTAAAAAAAAGGAAAAAAGCTGAAGTCTAAAGTCAAATGGAGCTAAAGAAAATGGCTGCCAAAGTAAGAAAGCTGCTACATGCATTCAGTGAGGCAAGACAAGGATGAACTTTAAAGGGAAGATTCACATTAATACTACTTTTTGTTTTAAAACCCAATAATTTTCTACACTATTAGGGAAAAAAAATAAGAGTGGGCATTCACTAGTTTGTTCAGACATTCATCAGAGCAAACATAAATACTTGCTCTCAAGAGTCATATTACTAATATAAAAGCCCAAAGGAGAATGTTTGCGCTGTTAGGGATGGAGCAGGGTGTCTCAGACATTACCTGTGCCAGGGGAGGGTCCAGGTACAATTACAGCACAGACCCCTGCTCCCAGCATAAGATGCCACACAGAAAGCCTTATTCTCAGGACACACCCAGACTGCTCAGAGTCTACATGCTTAATCACAGGAGTCCCTGCTTGGCATCTGCAAGGGAAAGCTCCGAGTCTGAGACTGCAGGCTATTTCCTGACCAAGCAGCCACCCATCCCCTTCCAACCACAACTCGCCTTTTCTGGCTGCTAGAGCGCAGGCTAAAGGAGAACGCTGGGTAAGCGCTGCCATTACCTAGCAAAGAGAGCTGGACTTTTGCCCTCGGGCACAGTGCCCCTCTGTCTCTTACTCCTTATGCTGGGATGGGCTGTGAACAAGTGTGGGAAACGGCATTTAGCTGGCTCAAGCAGCTGTTGTCGGCATCCTCCCAGAAAAAACAACAGGCTGGAGAGAAGCTGATCAAACACCATCATTGGTCCGCTCTGGCTTAAATGAAGTCAGGAATTCAGTGCTTGGATTCCTTCCTCCATCTGCCTCAAGCAAAACAGAGAGCAACAAACATGCCAATGTGACAGCTTTCTTCTTGCCATCCAGCAGTGAAAGCAACAAGAACATGTTAAGCCATTAAAAACCTGAGATTCAGCACATGGTGAACTACTCACAAACGGATTTTTTTGCTCATCTTAGAGATCACTACATTTTCAGACACAATCTATTGCCCTTAGTATTTTCATCAGTAAATTACGTGAAAATTTTAAAACATCCAAACATTACACAGGCTGCAAAGTAGCAAATGCTGAGCTAACGACTTTGGAGTTAAGATAGGATTTGTCACCCATAATGACAAGCATGTACTGATTCCTTTAACAAAACTTTAAAGTTACAAATTTGACTTTCAGTATCAATCTAGTAATATAACAATAGTGATGAAAAATAACATAAAAGAAGAACTGCCTTGGACAAGCAACAAAAGTAAATTTCAGAAGAAACTTTTAAGTTACACAGAAACATACTTTGCCATTTTACTCAACATTTAAACTTCAACATAGTGAGAAAACGCAACTGCAACACTGGAAATATTATTTACCTTTTTAAATGTCACTCATGCAGTTCCACATGCCAACTACTACGCATTCAACTCTACACCTTTTGGAAAGAATCACTATAAACTGGGTAGAGCCCCTTCTTATTAACAGCATGCTTATATAAACCAAAATAAAAGAAGTCTTGCATCTATAATGCCAATCTTCAGCAAAGCAAAGCACCAGCTTCTGAGGATGGAAAGCCCAGGACAAGCATCTTGAGCATGAGGAGGTCTTCCAGAGTCATAAAAACACACCAGGAGACTGCTGCCAATGTACAAAGTCATGCCCATCACTATAATCATGTCCCTCATACACACAACTGACAAGGACCTCCTGTACAAGTCAGCTTTGGGAAATGATTTTACTGAGCACTAATACAATGATGCAGCAGGTTGAGCCAGATTTCAGAAGCCGCCCATATTTCTATGTCAGATGGGTATGACTGAGTAACTACACATCCAAACACAAATTTAATCTAAAATGGCAACCAGTAATGTCATTCTGAGGTGCCAATGGAACAATGACTGGACAAAAGTATAACAGCCAATGAAATAATGTACTGTTATTGGCTTTGCTTACGTTTTTCCTGTCCTAGGGCAATCTTTCTACAAAAACTTAATCAGAGTCTAAGCTAATATGCATCACGAGAGAGAGTCTAAACTGAAAAGCTGTAAATAAAAGCAAATCCATTTGCTTTTGAAGCAGAAAAAGAAGTATTTCATGGCAACTGGTTTTAAAAACAAAAACACAGCACAAAGTGAGCCATAAAAATGCAGAAAACTGTTCTTCAGTTTCAAGAACACTGGGTAACAGTGGGAGATATGAGTGTTCACAAGCCAAGGACAACTGAAGTTTTAGAAATGACTTATTTCCTCTGCTATCCTCAAATTAATCTTGAGTATTCAGAAGTATCATTTCACATGATGGAAAAAATGCTCTGATAAGCTCTAGCTTTTGAAAGTACTTTCAAGAAGAGGTTCAGTGTAAACATGAGATTTCACCTATGATTTAGCAGTTTTTCCACCATTCCCAGTGCCTCTGTTATACAAACAAGGTATAAACCATTTCCAGCAAAGGCAGAAACTGGACAAATTCTACTGAAAAAAAAGTCACAAGTTTTTTTCAGGCTTTTGCTGTTACCTGTAGATCTAGTCTCTCCTACCCTCTGCTATGACAGTGCTAGATCTCATCCAACACAGCTATCATAGCTGGCGTAAGTAAATTAACTTAGAGCCAAATCAATAGATGGATGGGCTGCAGATGATGTGCTGTCTCAAATGCAGTCAAACATATAAGATCACTATACATTAAAGCAAGCTTTCCCCTTTTGTACAGATACCATATGATTGTCACGAGGACTGGAGTTCTTGATAAGGCATTATTTCATGAACACTGGACACCACCTTTCAATTTTCAAAGGCATTAACAGTCAGCAAAGAATGCTGAGTAAATCAAAAGAAAGAACCTTGGGATTCTAGTGCCAAATTATGTACAAATTTATAATGTTGATGAAGTCACTAAGCATAAGAAACAGGGCCTGATTACTGTAAAATCTACTAAACACAGAACACAGGTATTCCGTGAAAATTACTTCAGTTCCCCAACCGTGCTAAAAGGGATAAAGTACAAAGGCTAGCTTGTGCTTACTCCTATTTAAATACTCAGTTACATCTAGAGAAGTAGAGCGTGGAAGACTTAATGACTGTTTTGTGACTGTTTCTCCGAGCAGGTCTCTATTTTTTCTAAAGTAGTATGGTAAACGCTGCTTGCAAAATACAGTAATGACAGGGCCTACCAAAATGCTAAGACTGCAAGCCGTAGCTTCATGAATTCCAAACTGATATCTACGGACAGATACTCCAGACAGTAAGGCTATTTTCACTAATTCAAGCGGCACAGGAGGAAGTTGCAAATACCCTGCCAGCAAATACAAACCTAGCTTTCTTCACCACACTGAACGCTCGCCTGGCATGATAAGCGGATCCTAACACCCACCTTAGCCATCTGCTTGCAGAAAGCAGGGCTGCTGGCGAAGATGCG